>BLSH010011269.1:168896-201945 GCA_018402905.1 Glandirana rugosa
TAATGTTTTACACCTTGTAAAATTCCGTATATTTATGAAAAAGTTCCTTGACACACACACACACACACACACAGTTCCTTGAAAAAGTATTTATATGCCTTAAAATGTTCCACATTTTGTAATGATATGACCAAAAACGTAAATGTATTTTATTGGGATTTTATGTGATAGACCTACACAAAGGTGTATAGGTGTGAGGGCTGACATGTATAAAGGTTGGGGGGGGGGGGGGAGGGCAGACATATATACAGGTGTGAGGGCTGACATATATAAAGGTGATGGGGGCTGACCTGTATACAGGTGGGGGGCCTGACCTGTATACAGGTGTGAGGGCTGACATACAGTATCTCACAAAAGTGAGTACACCCTCACATTTTTGTAAATATTTTATTATAGCTTTTCATGTGACAACACTGAAGAAATGACACTCCTACAGTGTAAAGTAGTGAGTGTACAGCTTGTATAACAGTGTAAATTTGCTGTCCCCTCAAAATAACTCAACACACAGCCATTAATGTCTAAACCGCTGGCAACAAAAGTGAGTACACACCTAAATGAAAATGTGCAAATTGGGCCCAATTAGCCATTTTCCCTCCCTGGTGTCATGTGACTCGTTAGTGTCATAACGTCTTAGGTGTGAATGGGGAGCAGGTGTGTTAAATTTGGTGTTATCGCTCTCACTCTCTCATACTGGTCACTGGAAGTTCAACATTGCACACCATGGCAAAGAACTCTGAGGATCTGAAAAAAGAACTATTGCTCTACATAAAGATGGCCTAGGCCAGAGATATGCAATTAGCGGACCTCCGGCTGTTTCAGAACTACAAGTCCCATGAAGCATTGCAAGACTCTGACAGCCACAAGCATGACACCCAGAGGCATGATGAGACTTGTAGTTTTGCAATAGCTGGAGGTCCGCTAATTTCATATGCCTTGCCTAGGCTATAAGAAGTTTACCAAGACCCTGAAACTGAGCTGCAGCACGGTGGCCAAGACCATACAACGGTTTAACAGGACAGGTTCCACTCAGAACAGACCTCGCCATATTCGACCAAAGAAGCTGAGTGCATGTGCTCAGCGTCATATCCAGAGGTTGTCTTTGGGAAATAGACGTATGAGTGCTGCCAGCATTGCTGCAGAGGTTGAAGGGGTGGGGGGTCAGCCTGCCAGTGCTCCAAACATACGCCGCACACTGCATCAAATTGTTCTCCATGGCTGTCGTCCCAGAAGGCAGCATCTTCTAATGATGCACAAGAAAGCCTGCAAACGATTTTGCTGAAGATAAGCAGACTAAGGACATGGATTACTGGAACCATGTCCTGTGGTCTGATGAGGGAACCATGAATGCCATCATGTACTATGACATACTGAAACAGAGCATGATCCCCCTCCCTTCGGAGACTGGGCCGCAGGCCAGTATTCCAACATAACGACCCCAAACACACCTCCAAGATGGCCACTGCCTTGCTAAAGAAGCTGAGGGTAAAGGTGATGGACTGGCCAAGCATGTCTCCAGACCTAAACCTTATTGAGCATCTGTGGGGCATCCTCAAATGGAAGGTGGAGGAGTGCAAAGTCTCTAACATCCACCAGCTCCGTGATGTCGTCATATAGGAGTGGAAGAGGACTCCAGTGGCAACCTGTGAAGCTCTGGTAAACTCCATGCTCAAGAGGGTTAAGGCAGTGCTGGAAAATAATGCTGGCCACACAAAATATTGATACTTTGGGCCCAATTTGGACATTTCCACTTAGGGGTGTACTCACTTTTGTTGCCAGTGGTTTAGACATTAATGGCTGTGTGTTGAGTTATTTTGAGGGGACAGCGTGCATTTATATTCAGCCCCCCTGAATATACTTTGTAGAGCCACCTTTAGCTGCAATTACAGCTGCAAATCATTTTGGGTGTTCTCTACGACAAGAGTCTCAAGCTGGCGGCCCTCCAGCTGTTACGAAGCTACAAGTCCCATGAGGCATTGCAAGGTTGACAGTTACAAGCATGACTCCCACAGGCAAAGGCATGATGAGACTTGTAGTTTCGCAACAGCTGGAGGGCCGCCAGTTTGAGACTCCTGCTCTTGCCAGCTGTGCACATCTAGAGAGTGAAATGTTTGCCCACTCTTGTTTGCAAAATAGCTCAAGCTCTGTCAGATTGGAAAGAGAGCGTCTGTGAACAGCAATTTTCAGGTCTTGCCACAGATTCTCAGTTGGAGTTAGGTCTGGACTTTGACTGAGCCATTCTAACACATGAATATGCTTTGACCTAAACCATTCCATTATAGCCCTGGCTGTAGGTTTAGGGTCGTTCTGTTGGTAGGTTAACCTCTGCCTCAGTCTCATGTCTTTTGCAGACTCTTAACATGTTTTCTTCTAAGATTGTCCTGTATTTGGCTCCACCCACCTTCCCATCCAGCTTCTCTGCCCCTGCTGAAGAAAAGCATCCCCACAACAAGATGCTGCCACCACCATGTTTCACAGTGGGGAAGGTGTGTTCAGTGTGATGTGCAGTATTTGTTTTGTGTCACACATAGCGTTTGGTTTTAGGCCAAAAAGTTCCAAAATTTTGGTCCCATCTGACCAGAGCACCACCTTCCACGTTTGCTGTGTCCCCCACATGTCTCCTCTCAAACTGCAAATGCGACGACTTATGGCTTTCTTTCAACAATGGCTTTCTTCTTGCCACTCTTCCATAAAGGCCAGATTTGTGAAGTGCACGACTAATAGTTGTCCTGTGGATAGATTCTTGCACTTAATCTGTGGGTCTGTGCAGCTCCTCCAGAGTTAACATGGGCCTCTTGGCTGATTCTCTGATTAATGCTCTCCTTGTCCGGTCAGTTTAGGTGGATGGCCATGTCTTGGTAGGTTTGCAGTTGTGCCTTACTCTTTCCATTTTCAGATGAGGGATTGAACAGTGTTCCGTGAGATGTTCAAAGCTTGGGATATTTTATAACCCAACCCCACTTTAAACTTTCTCACAACTTTATCCTGTCTGGTGTGTTCCTTGGCCTTCGTGATGCTGTTTGTTAACTAAGGTTCTCTAACAAACCTCTGAAGGCTTCACAGAACAGGTGTATTTATACTGGGATTAATTCACACACAGGTGGACTCTGTTTACCAATTAGGTGGCTTCTGGAGACAATGGGTTCCACTCGATTTAAGTTAGGGGTATCAGAGTAAAGAGGGCTGAATACAAATGCACGCCACACTTTTCAGATATTTATTTGGAAAACTATTTATCATTTTTCTTCCACTTCACAATTATGTGCCACTTTGTGTTTGCCTATCACATAAAATCTCAAAAAATGAAGTTTATGTTTTTGGTTGTAACATGAATTTTTGTGGAAAATTCCAAGGCCCCCCAATACTTTTTGGTGTATATGTACAGTATCTCACAAAAATGAGTACACCTCTCACATTTTTGTAAATATTTTATTCTATCTTTTCATGTGACAACACTGAAGAAATGACAATTTGCTACAATGTAAAGTAGTGAGTGTACAGCTTGTATAACAGTGTAAGTTTGCTGTCCCCTCAAAATAACTCAACACACTATTAATGTCTAAACCGCTGGCAACAAAGTGAGTACACCCTAAGGGAAAATGTCCAAATTGGGCCCAATTAGCCATTTTTCCCTCCCTGGTGTCATGTGACAACGTCTCCGATGTGAATTGGGAGCAGGTGTGTTAAATTTGGTGTTATCACTCTCACTCTCTCATACTGGTTACTGGAAGTGCAACATGGCACCTCATTGCAAAGAACTCTCTGAGGATCTAAATATATATATATATATATAATAAGATTGCCAAGACCCTAAAACTGAGCTGCAGCATAGTGGCCAAGACCATACAGCAGTTTAACAGGACAGTTTCCACCCAGACCAGGCCTTGCCATGGTCGACCAAAGAAGTTTAGTGCACGTGCTCAGCGTCATATCCAGAGGTTGTCTTTGGGAAATAGACGTACGAGTGCTGCCAGCATTGTTGCAGAGGTTGAAGGGGTGGGGGTCAGCCTGTCAGTGCTCAGACCATATGTCACACACTGCATCAAATTGGTCTGTATGGCTGTCATCTCAAAAAGAAGCATCTTTTAAAGATGATGCACAAGAAAGCCCACAAACAGTTTGCTGAAGACATGCAGACTAAGGACATGGATTACTGGAACCATGTCCTGTGATCTGATGAGACAAAGATAAACGTATTTGGTTCAGATGGTGTCAAGCGTGTGAGGCGGCAATCAGGTGAGGAGTACAAAGACAAGTGTGTCTTGCCTACAATCAAGCATGGTGATGGGAGTGTCCTGGTCTGGGGCTGCATGAATGCTGCTGGCACTGGGGAGCTACAGTTCATTGAGGGGACCATGAATGCCAACATGTACTCTGACTTAATAAAGCAGAGCATGATCCCCTCCTTTCAGAGATTGGGCCACAGGGCAGTATTCCAACATGATAAAGTACCCTAAACACACCTCCAAGATGACCACTGCCTTGCCAAAGAAGCTGAGGGTAAAAGTGATGCACTGGCCAAGCACATCTCCAGACCTAAACCCTATTGAGCATCTGTGGGGCATCCTCAAATGGAAGGTGGAAGAGGACTCCAGTGGCAACCTGTAAAGCTCTGGTGAACTCCATGTCCAAGAGGGTTAAGGCAGTGCTGGAAAATAATGGTGGCCATACAAAATATTGACACTTTAGGCCCAATTTGGACATTATCACTTAGGGGTGTACTCACTTCTGTTGCCAGCGGTTTAAATATTAATGGCTGTGTGTTGAGTTATTTTCAGAGGACAGCAAACTGACACTGTTATCCAAGTTGTACACTCACTACTTTACATTGTAGCAAAGTGTCATTTCTTCAATGTTGTCACATGAAAATATATAAAATATTTACAAAAATGTGATGGGTGTACTCACTTTTGTGAGATACTATATTTGTGTGTGTATATATATATATATGTATAAAATATAACCTGAAGGGTGAGGTGCACACAGCTGAAGAAAAACGGTGCTAGCAATCAGACCCTCCCATGGGTCTTATATAGAAAAAAAATAGCAAAGGGATTGCTGCTAAAGGAAATTTATTGAATAAAAAAGCTTACATCAGTCCATCATGTAACACGAACGATTTCGGGCTAATACATCTCACGCCATTCCTCAGCTTACACGATAAGACACAGATATCAAAAGCATACAGATCAAGATATACAAAGTTTAAACAACACTTAGAACCAATTAATTAATCACATAGTGCAATACAATTAACTCTTTGACTCTTTAAAGCAAAATAGTGATGTGTGTCTACGGATTAGGCTGCAATGAAGCAGATGTCTCCCCATACACACTACGAGCATCAATCGGTAGGCACCTGGGGTCTGCAGAAAGTAAAGAATAAAAATACATAATCTCTGAGATATTAACCTGAAATATGGAGATTTCATACTTTATCCTATCAAATCTACAATAGGAAAAATTAGGAGCAGAAAAAAAGGAGGGTTTTTGTGGGAAATCTAAAAAAAAATAATGTAAATGAAAAAGGATTAAAAAAAATATAAATAAATACAAATAAAAAGGGACAAGAAAATGTTATACAAGATACAGTAAAATAAAAGTAAAAGTATTGATTGAAGAGAAAGATCGGGAATAAATATTGTTTGATGTGGCAGATACTTAATACAATAGATGTATAATAAATATTTTACACAAATAGATACAAATCATAATCAGGGTTCAGTCCGTTCAAACGCCGGAGAGAGCCAAAGGGAAGTCCAAAGAGCCAAGCCGGGTCACAACAGGAATTAAGTAGAATAACAGAAATGCAGGTTCAGGAGCTCAGGAGAGCTGGAGACGATCCAGCAATTAAGGCAAAATGAGCAGCCTTTTATAGGACCTCAAGGGATCCTATTGGGCGCTGCGTGCGTGTCCGTTGCGCATGCCCGTGCGCCGTCTCGTCCCTTTGCTTGCGCACATGTGAAATCCTTCCGTACGTTCGTACCGGAATGCGCTGATACGTTCGTATTGGAATGCGCTGCTCATGACAGTCCATGTGGCTTTATTTATGTGGGCGAAAAAAAAGTAAAGGAAAGAATAGCGAGCCATAAATATGACATTAGAGACAAATTAGACACACAGTCAGTAGCCTGACATTTTCTTGAATGCCGGCGTTCGATCTCACAACTAAAGTACGTGGTAATTGATGGCATCCCTTAGGGCAGACGGGGTGGCAATAGAGATCTTATGCTCAAGTGCTGCAAAGTTATGTGGATACATCGCTTGGACACTTTAACCACTTGCCGACCACAGTCTGACTGCAACAAAGTGGCTCGATATCGCAAACCGCCGTCATATGACAGTTGCTGCGATATTCCTCACTGTGAGCGCGCGCCACCGGAGCGCTCACTGTGTCCTGGGGGGCCAGGGAGCGGGTACGGCGGACTGTATCGCCGCCAGGTACCCACGATGCCCCCCGCAGTGAAAGAACGGTGGTCCGTGTAAGTAAACACGGATCTCCATTCTGTTAGAGGGGGAAGGGCTGTGATCACAGGTTTCCTGTATATGGAAGCTGTGATCACTCCCTTCTCCCAGCCAGGTCAGCCCACATACAGTTAGAACACACCCAGGGAACACAGTTAACCCTTAGAGTGCCCCCTGCAGGTTAACCCCTTCACTGCCAATGGCATTTACACAGTAATCAGTGCATTTTTATAGCACTGATCGCTGTATAAATGCCAATGGTCCCAAAAAAGTGTCAAAATGGTCCGACATGTCCGCTGCAATATTGCAGTACCGCTAAAAATTGCAGATCGCCGCCATTACTAGTAAAAAAAAAAGAATAAAAACCCCAGAAATGAATACTCATCATCTGTAAACGCGGCAACTTTTGCGCAAACCAATCAATAAATGCAGAATGCGATTTTTTTTTTACCAAAAATATGAGGAAGAATATAAATCGGCCAAAACCGATGGGAAAAAAAAATTATATTTTTTTTTGGATTTGTATTTTGGCAAAAAGTAAGAAATGTGTTTTTTTTTTTTTTGCAAAATTGTCTCTGTTCTTTTGTTTATAGCGGCGATCAGAAATGACGCAGAGGTGCTCAAATACCACCAAAAGAAAGCTCTATTTGTGGGAAAAAGATGCAAATTTTGTTTGGGTACAACGTCGCACAACCGCGCAATTGTCAATTAAAGCGACGCAGTGCCCAATCGCAAAAAGTGCTCTGGTCCTAAAGTGGGAAATTCTTCCGGGCTGAAGTGGTTAAAACGGACTGAACTCCGATTATGATTTGTATCTATTTTTGTAAAATATTTATTATACATCTATTGTATTAAGTATCTGCCACATCAATATTTCTCTTCTATCAATACTTTTACTTTATCTTGTATAACATTCTCTTGTCCCTTTTTAGTTTTATTTGTATTTATTTATATTTTTTAATCCTTTTTCATTTACATTATATATTTTTTTAGATTTCCCACAAAAACCCTTTTTCAAAAAAACTTTTTTTCTGCTCCTAATTTTTCCTATTGTAGATTTGATAGGCTAAAGTATGAAATCTCCATATTTCAGGTTAAGGGCGTGAGCTGTATTAGACCGAAACCGTTCGTGTTACATGATGGACTGATGTAAGCTTTTTTATTCAATACATTTTCTTGTGCAGCAATCCCTCTGCTATATATATATATATATATATATATATATATATATATATATATATATATATAGTATATTTATTGTGGCAGAGCGTTGCCATGCCAGTGTCTAGATGGTAGGGATGGCCCAGGATTCTCAACCTGGCTGGGGTTGCAGAGGTGTTGCGCATTTAGTAGGAAGCTAGATTTTCAGTTTCCTCAGTGTTGTTTAAAGTCCACTTCAGGATCTGGAACCTGGGGATTTTGTAGAGATCTGGGTGGGATGAAAGTCCTGGGTCCGGGTTTTGTGGCCCACCAGGACACTGATTGTCCAGCTGGGTGGAGGCCTGTTAAGAGAGTCAGGGCCAGGGCTCTGAAGACACACACGGGGGAGACAGGTGGTCGACTCCAGGGGACTAAGATTGCAGGAGGCAGTTTTGGGATCCCCATCTGCGAGGAGGCAGGTGCGACCCGCGGTCACGCCGCAGTGGATCGCTTACTACTGATCATTATAGCCAGGAGGGCTACGGATCATTATAGCCAAGAGGGCTACTGATTGCTTATGAGCCAGGAGGGCTACTGATCGTTTATGAGCCAGGAGGCTGAGTTTATGATTTCTGGATTTTGATGGTGACAACCCCTGCGAGGGAAACCCTTTTGATTGTTATTTTGTACTTTCTTTTTAAATAAATATGGGCTGCCATGCCCTTAAACAGAGACATCTGTGTTTGGGAAGCCTGCTCGGAGTGCCAGGAGTGTGGTCGTCCATAGCTGCGCCGATGATGTCAGGCCCATGTATCGCAAGACAAAGATATTGTCTACAGAGGTTTGGGGCAAGTCTGAAGCAACACAGCAAGGTCAAGATGTTTGGGAGTGCTAGCAAAGAACAGCTGAGAGGATGCCATCGCCCTTGGCAACCAGAAAAAGGCTCCAGATCCCATGCTTGGAACGTGGTAAATTGGGACATGATTGTTTGTCTTATCCCTTGTTGTGGGGTACACCAAGAGTCGATGTTACGGAGGAATAATTTGTCTGCAGGCCCAGATTCCTGTACAAATATGTTTGCAGTCACCCCTAGCAACAGTGAGGAAGTACCTGTTGTGCCTGCAGGGGGTGCTAAGGAGTTTGGAAGGGCTGCTGCAGTTTTATCCCATGGCCACCAGGGAGAGTTGGCCAGTGGCAGTGCGACAAAGGACTGCTTCATGAGTCCTCGTACTCAAATGAAAATGGTGGCCACTACTGCTGCGATTTGTAAGACTGTCTTTAATGAAATGTTGGCTGGAAGTGCTGATTTCATGCTACAACAGACTGGTTACGAGACTGTCCATGGTGATGTGAGAGTGACCCCAGTTAGTGGGGCCACTGAATATGCTCTTGAGAGTGACTTTACCCTGTACAGTAGGGAGGCAGAGGCTAAATTCAAACTTGCAGCTGTGCATGCTTCTCAAGAGAGAAATAATGGTGTGTTTAATGTCTGTAAGTCCCAAGTTGGTAGTGGGCTAGGACAGTCTGCAAGAGCTAAAAATTCTATGAATGTGGATAATGAAAATTCTGCTGCTGTTGGAAAAACCCCAGGTTATGGTAATGCTGTAGTGAAAGACGGGCCATTGCCCATAGCAACGGGTGGTAAAATGGCACAGTTTTCCCTGGAAATCTCCAGGAAACTTCAGGTATTGGAGCCAGCGGTTGCCGTGGACAACTGCAATGTCAACAGACTGGAACTGCACCTTTTACTGGGAATGTGTTAGTGCAATCTGCTAGTACTGAAAGTGTGCAAGTAAATAATGGGTTAATGCAACGTGTGGAAATTGCAAAGGTGTGAAGTTTATGAATCGCCACCCGAGCAAGGAGGGGGATGTGGTGTATTGCAGTCTGTTGTGTTAAAATCTATATTCCAAAATCTGACATGATTCACAAAGACTTGTGTAATACGTCTACAGCTAAGCCTGTCTGCTTGCATGTGTCTCCTTGTTCAGACGGTTCGGTGCTGAGGAGTACCCATGAAGGGAGCACTTATACAATGGATTGGGAGTGTATGGCCAGGCAGACCTTAGCAACTGTCGAAGACAGGAATGTTCAGGAGGAATGTGTTTATTGCCATGCTGATGATATTATTGAGAAGGGTGGTACTGACCAGTGTAGGGTTGCAGATGCTCTGGAGCCTCTTGGTCTGTCCAGGCAGAACAGCCTGTAGCTGAAGGTGTGGTGGCTGGTGCAGAGGTTAACCCTCAAGATAAACGAGGACCAAATAAGAGCGAACACACAGCAGAGATTGTGTCAATGACTCCCGGAAGTAATGTTGATGTGGAATGTCAAAATATCCTTGCCACTGGTAATGTTCTGGAGCAGTTCACTGTTGCTGAGCCTGAGAAGTTTGCTGTAAGTCCAGTATCTGGCAGTGCTCTAGTAGGGCACCAGGCTGTGGTTATCCCCGGCTGGGAGGAGCTTTGGTTAAATGGTGCAACTTCTCAGGTCACAGCAAGTGAGCCTCTCTACGTTCCCAGTATCATGAAAGTCCTCGGAACGGATTTGGATCGAGAATCAAAGGGCTGGTTTATAAACAAAAAAAAGGAGATGCTTAAATGCTGGGACATACAGCCATGCTATACTCGTGTGTCTTTTCCACAGTCTGATGGTCTGGTTCTGTGGAGTACCACTAGGCGGAGCACTGAATGGCAGGCTGTAGTGAACAAGGTGAAACAAGACAGAAATGGTTTATTGCTGAATTTCTTTCTAGTGTTAACATTTAACTGGATTGGTCATCGTGGGCCAGTTGAATGGCCCCCAAGGTCTCCCGATCTGACCCCCTTAGACTTTTATCTTTGGGGTCATCTGAAGGCAATTGTCTATGCTGTGAAGATACGAGATGTGCAGCACCTGAAACTACGGATACTGGAAGCCTGTGCTAGCATTTCTCCTGTGGTGTTGCTATCAGTGTGTGAAGAGTGGGAGAAGAGGGTTGCATTGACAATCCAACACAATGGGCAGCACATTGAACACATTTTATAAGTGGTCAGAAACTTGTAAATAACTCATGAAAGAATAAAGTTACGTTAAAACCAAGCACACCATTGTTTTTCTTGTGAAATTCCCAATAAGTTTGATGTGTCACATGACCCTCTTCCTATTGAAAATACAAAAGTTGGATTCAAAATGGCTGACTTCAAAATGGCCGCCATGGTCACCACCCATCTTGTAAAGTTTCCCCCTCACATATACTAATGTGCCACAAACAGGAAGTTAATATCACCAACCATTCCCATTTTATTAAGGTGTATCCATATAAATGGCCCACCCTGTATATATATATATATATATTTTTTTTTTTTTATATATATACAGGTGCTGGTCATATAATTAGAATATCATCAAAAAGTTGATTTATTAAACGAATTCCATTCAAAAAGTGAAACTTGTATATTATATTCATTCATTACACACAGACTGATATATTTCAAATGTTTATTTCTTTTAATTTCGATGATTATAACTGACAACTAAGGAAAATCCCAAATTCATTATCTCAGAAAATTAGAATATTACTGAAGACCAATACAAAGAAAGGATTTTTAGGAATCTTGGCCAACTGAAAAGTATGAACATGAAAAGTATGAGCACGTACAGCACTCAATACTTAGTTGGGTCTCCTTTTGCCTGAATTACTGCAGCAATGCGGCGTGGCATGGAGTCGATCAGTCTGTGGCACTGCTCAGGTGTTATGAGAGCCCAGATTGCTCTGATAGTGGCCTTCAGCTTTTCTGCATTGTTGGGTCTGGCATATCGCATCTTCCTCTTCACAATACCCCATAGATTTTCTATGGGGTTAAGGTCAGGCGAGTTTGCTGGCCAATTAAGAACAGGGATACCATGGTCCTTAAACCAGGTACTGGTAGCTTTGGCACTGTGTGCAGGTGCCAAGTACTGTTGGAAAATGAAATCTGCATCTCCATAAAGTTGGTCAGCAGCAGGAAGCTTGAAGTGCTCTAAAACTTCCTGGTATACGGCTGCGTTGACCTTGGACCTCAGAAAGCACAGTGGACCAACACCAGCAGATGACATAGCACCCCAAACCATCACTGACTGTGGAAACTTTACACTGGACCTCAAGCAACGTGGATTGTGTGCCTCTTCCTCCAGACTCTGGGACCCTGATTTCCAAAGGAAATGCAAAACTTACTTTCATCAGAGAACATAACTTTGGACCACTCAGCAGCAGTCCAGTTGTTCGTTATTCAAGAGTGGCTTGACACAAGGAATGAGACAGCTGAAACCCATGTCTTGCATACCTCTGTGCGTAGTGGTTCTAGAAGCATTCACTCCAGCTGCAGTCCACTCTTTGTGAATCTCCCCCACATTTTTGAATGGGTTTTGTTTCACAATCCTCTCCAGGGTGCGGTTATCCCTATTGCTTGTACACTTTTTTTCTACCACATCTTTTCCTTCCCTTCGCCTCTCTATTAATGTGCTTGGACACAGAGCTCTGTGAACAGCCAGCCTCTTTTGCAATGACCTTTTGTGTCTTGCCCTCCTCATGCAAGGTGTCAGTGGTCATCTTTTGGACAACTGTCAAGTCAGCAGTCTTCCCCATGATTGTGTAGCCTACAGAACTAGACTGAGAGACCATTTAAAGGCCTTTGCAGGTGATTTGAGTTAATTAGCTGACCAGAGTGTGGCACCAGATGTCTTCAATATTGAACCTTTTCACAATATTCTAATTTTCTGAGATACTGAATTTGGGATTTTCCTTAGTTGTCAGTTATAATGATCAAAATTAAAAGAAATAAACATTTGAAATATACCATTCTGTGTGTAATGAATGAATATAATATACAAATTTCACTTTTTGAATGGAATTAGTGAAACAAATCAACTTTTTGATGATATTCTAGTTATATGACCAGCACCTGTATATATATCTACGCTTCCCCGCTGGCTGCAGGGATTCCCCTCTCTCTCCTACAGCTGACGACTGATGTCACCCATACGGGTCCTGCTCCACTTCCGCTCAGGCGACCTGCTGATGAATCCACTGCTCGCTGTCTCCCCAAGCCGACATCCAGCGCCCCACGGATCTCTCCTCCCTGTGTCCCCTGGGAGGCTGTACACCGATGCGCTGCAGGTTTCCTTCCTGGTCGGTTGGCCATTTCACTGTCGGCCACCTCTTCTGTTCCCATCCAGTGCTGTCCATTTGTTAGCATCTGTGAGCACAGCAGTTTGGGATCCCCCGCAGAGTGTGTCACGTTAATTTCATCGCTGCACGGACAGGGCGCCCTCCATGCTGCTCCCGCATTCTCTGTGAATTGATTATTAACCCCTCACAACCCACTGCGAGCCATGGTAAAGTGAGCTCAGAACTCCCTGGGAGTGGACTGCAGCCCCCAGCATGCCGAGCGAGAGGGGGAAGAGGAGGTGGGAAGAGAGGACCAGGAGAGAAGAGGAACCATGAAGCTGATTGGTAATTGGTATCGGCGACTACCAAAGGTAAAGTATCAGTACTCGTACTCAGTGGCAAAAAAAGTGGTATTGGTGCAACCCTAATATATATATATATATATATATAAAAACACACAGTATCTCACAAAAGTGAGTACACCCCTCACATTTTAGAAAATATTTTATTATATTTGTTCATGTGACAACACTGAAGAAATGACACTTTGCTACAATGTAGTGAGTGTACAGCTTGCATAACAGTGCAAATTTGCTGTCCCCTCAAAATAACTCAACACACGGCCATTAATGTCTAAACCGCTGGCAAAAAAGTGAGTACTCTAGCTGTAAATGTCCAAATTGGGCCCAAAGTGTCAATATTTTGTGTGGTCACCATTATTTTCCAGCACTGCCTTAACCCTCTTGGGCATGGAGTTCACCAGAGCTTCACAGGTTGCCACTGGAGTCCTCTTCCACTCCTCCATGACAACCTCACGGAGCTGGTGGATGTTACAGACCTTGCGCTCCTCCACCTTCCACTTGAGGATGCCCCACAGATGCTCAATAGGGTTTAGGTCTGGAGCCATGCTTGGCCAGTCCATCACTTTTACCCTCAGCTTCTTTAGCAAGGCAGTGATCCTCTTGGAGGTGTGTTTGGGGTAGTTCTCATGTTGTAATACTGCCCTGCGGCCCAGGCTCTGAAGGGAGGAGATCATGCTCTGCTTCATTATGTCACAGTACGTGTTGCCATTCATGGTTCCCTCAATGAACTGCAGCTCCCCAGTGCCAGCAGCACTCATGCAGCCCCAGACCTTGATACTCCCTCCACCGTGGTTGACTGCAGGCAAGACTCACTTTTCTTTGTACACCTCACCTGGTTGCTGCCACACACGCTTGACACCATCTGAACCAAATAAGTTGATCTTGGTCTCATCAGACAACAGGACATGGTTCCAGTAATCCATGTTCTTAGTTTGCTTGTCTTCAGCAAACTGCGGACTTTCTTGTGCGTCATCTTTAGAAGAGGCTTCCTTCTCAGACGACAGCCATGCAGGCCAATTTGATGCAGTGTGCTATGTATGGTCTGACCACTGACAGACTGACCCCCCCCCCACCCCTTCAACCTCTGCAGCAATGCTGGCAGCACTCTTACGTTTATTTCCCAAAGACAACCTCTGGATATGACGCTGAGCACATGCACTCAACTTCTTTGGTCGACCATGGCGAGGCCTGTACTGAGTGGAACCTGTCCTATTAAACCGCTGTATGGTCTTGGCCACCGTGCTGTAGCTCAGTTTTAGGGTCTTGGCAATCTTCTTATAGCCTAGGCCATCTTTATGTAGAGCACCAATTCTTTTTTTCAGATACTCAGAGGTTTTTGCCATGAGGTGCCATGTTGACCTTCCAGTGACCAGTATGAGGAGAGTGAGAGCGATAACACCAAATTTAACACACCTGCTCCCTTGTAATACTAACGAGTATTGGGGAGGGAAAATGGCTAATTGTGCCCAATTTTCACTTAGGGGTGGACTCGCTTTTGTTGCCAGCGGTTTAGACATCAATGGCTGTGTGTTGAGTTATTTTGAGGGGACA
Organism: Glandirana rugosa; assembly: GCA_018402905.1. NCBI lineage: Eukaryota > Metazoa > Chordata > Amphibia > Anura > Ranidae > Glandirana > Glandirana rugosa. Next base: position 183,537 of record BLSH010011269.1, read on the forward strand.
GCAAATTTACACCATTATACAAGCTGTACACTCACTACTTTACATTGTAGCAAAGTGTCATTTCTTCAGTGTTGTCAGATGAATAGATATAATAAAATATTTACTAAAATGTGAGGGATGTACTCACTAGAGATTACAGTAGATCATTATTGTTCACTGATTGATTGCTGAAAGTTACTGCACATAATTACTACTCACTGGTTGCTAGAGGTTACAGCACATCATTACAGTTTACTGATTGGTTGCTAGAGGTTACAGTACATCATTACAGCTCATTGATAGGTTGCTAGCGGTTACAGCACATCATTACAGCTCAGTGATTGGTTGCTTAAGGTTACAGCACATCATCTCACTGCCTGCCCACCACAGACTGCAGTGGTAACGGGACCCACCAATTCTAGAACTAGTTATTTGCAATGAGGGTTAAGGGGTGCACTTTGTATGGATTGCATGGTTCAGAGGTGTGCTGTGTACGGAGTGCAGGGTTGAGGGGGTGCACTGTGTACGGAGTGCAGGGTTGAGGAGGTGCACTGTGTACGGAGTGCAGGGTTGAGGGGGTGCGCTGTGTACGGAGTGCAGGGTTGAGGGGGTGCGCTGTGTATGGAGTGCGGGGTTGAGGCGGTGCGCTGTGTACTGCATGTGTGGTTTAGTCGTCTTCCTCTTCCTCTGTGCTCTCGTAGACTGCACAGCGCAGGAGAAGAGCTGCCGCCTGCGCCCCTCTAAATGTTGCACCCAGGGTCACGTTCCCCCTGCTTCCCCCACACTACGCCACTGAGTATGATCTGGCCCTTCTTCACCTCCCCCCAAGCAGGCACATAATGGTAAGCAACAGCTTTCATTTCTATTAAAAGAGAAGCGTTAATAGAGGCACAGACTGATTAAAATGTGTTTATTAAACACAATGTAGAAGAGCAACTCACATTTTTGTAGATAAAATAGGCATGTCATATAGTCCACTGCCCATGGGACGACAAACACGCTGTGCCACTGGTGTTCCCATTCAGCTGGGTCTGGAAGCCGGCTGTGTGTATAGGGGAATCTAGGCGAGAAGGCTGGAACGCTCTTGGAGTGCAGCGTCAGGCACAATGATGTCACAGGACATGCCACAACACGTTTCCGAGCATGCACACTGGTGATGGCCGTTTAGTGTGTGCTGCTTTTGTCAAGCTAGTAGTCTTGGGCTATGAATGCCTTAAATATGCACTGCTCCCTAGTGGCGCTAGTTGGTACTACAGGGGATAAGCAATACATGACAGCAATAGGGAGAAAAATAGCTTATAGGTAGCAGACATTTCACTTTTTTGGGTATAAGTAGAGACTAGGGGAACATGGACATACTGGAACAAGGTACTGATTGTTCCTAATTAGTAAAAATCATATAACACACTTGTATTAAAAACGGCTTATATATATGTACACATGTAAAAAAAAGGTGTGCACGAAATACTAATATCATAAGATAAAAATACAATTCAAATAATACCACATTAGTATAAAAGGTATGCACAAATAATGTTCAGATCGGTAACACACTAGGCATGATATTTAAGCTTCATAAACCGGGATGATAATTTGTGAATTTTATTCAACTTCATTCTATTGCTATAGGGCAGGGATATGCAATTAGCGGACCTCCAGCTGTTGCAGAACTACAAGTCCCATGACACATTTTGCAACATCTGAAGGTCTGCTAATTGCATATCCCTGCTATAGGGGATAATTATCTTTCTTGATATTATATTGCTATTGGGCTTTAATTGTTCACCAATGAATAAGCCCTTGTTATGGTGCAATATCGAGTGCAACATGCAGAAGAAAGCGGGGGTGGATACGGAATGAGGGTAATAGACTACATGTAAATATGCATAACGACAAGGAAGTAAATTGGAGAAGGGTGTTCTGAGTGCAATAAGATGCCCTGTAGGGCAAAAATATGTCAAGATACGACTAGTGAAACTAGCATGTTTACTATGTGCTCCCTAGGCTGGATCCAAAAGCTACCCCATCACAGCGTCAGCCGCTGAAACTGGCTCAACACTAAAGAAGTAATACAGTGCGTGGGGACCCCTCCCGAGGAGCAACCAGGGAAGATTGTACGGATGTAATTATTACGTGAAGTGACTATATACTTACTAAAGGGGACGACCACCTAACACCATAGACGTCAACCCATAAGCGTATGGAACTATGTAGGAGGACGTTAAACGGGGTCGCGTTATTAATAAGACAGTTACAGAATGGTGCTCATTTTCTAGCTCCTCATTGAGTTTGCCAGGAGAGTGTATCAAGGGTGAATATCCAATATGTCTCCCATTCACAGAGCCTGTGGAATCGCTTTGCTTTGGGGAGACATCTGGGTATCTGATCAATAAAATACATAAATAGTGCAGCGCAAAACCATCATGGATAAAATAAAATACCAATGAAAAAGTCCTACAATGGGGCGTGGCCACAGCATGAGAGCGAGCAGACATGTGTGAGCAGAGCTCCGTCCAACCCGCTCCTTCTACAGCTTCCACTGCAGCGCCGAGCACACTCTGCACCACCAGGAGAGATGGCCACAAAACGGAGACAGTCCCCGCAGCCTCCGCGGACACCGAGGCTGCGCTCCGGCTCCCTGGATGTCTTCCTAACCGGGGACGGGAGGCCGCGGGAGCAATGATCCAAGATGGCACCGGGTGAGTGCAATGCAGCCGCACGTGCGGTCTCCCATCCCGTCACCAGCCTCGTCCTCTCCTCCTTTCTCCCCGGACTATGCAGAGGACTCCCAGGCTGGCCCAGACTGGGCTGGGGCCGCGAGAAACACGGCCAAAACCAGCAGAGAGACTCACATGAACCCCCCCGACTAGGCCTACCTCCAAGCCATCTTCCTCCTCCCGGGCCCCCGCCGCTCCCAGATGGGCCTAATGGACATGGCTGAGCGCCTTGGCAGCCAGTACGTCGCAGTCAAAGATGCAGGAACAGGCCTCACAACAACTCTACCCACTCAGGGAAACCAGGACTGTCCCCCCGCATCAGATGCCTGACGATATACCCATAAACGCTATCCATTGGTTCCTACCCTCACTTCTCTTTTTCATATTTGGTTGCTGCTGGGGACTAAAGATGTCAACATACCGCTTTAGCTGTATACGGGAACAGGTCTTCGCCTGATGCCTCCCCACCTATCCCCAATATGTGAACTCCAGATGGTTCTCCGCCCGAAGTTTGGCATTCGCTGGTGCCGGGGACTCCCCACCTTCTACGGTCGACTGGCCGGGGGTGTCTCCTGCGCCACCGAGCATAGAGTCTACTCGCCCGCGAGGCGAGGGGACTGTTCAGTTGTTAAAGTTGATGTTGTTTCCACGTTTGATATGTTGTTGGTTTTTATCTATTCTTTTTCATGTTTTCAGCACTTATTGTGCCATGGGCTGGGCCGCTGCAGGTCCCCTCCTGACTCCCCGAATCCTGGGTAATCCTTTCCACACTAATCCGAGATGGCTTCCTTAAAGATAATGACCTACAATGTCCGTGGCCTGAGTTCTCCGATGAAATGCAGTAAGTTGTGGCTTGAGACTAAGAGACTGGGGGCACACATTTTATTGCTGCAGGAGACTCACTTTCAAACTGACTCGACCCCCCCCCCGCCTCCCCACCCATATCTATTATAACAGGTGATTTCTAAGTATCTCTCCAAGGGCAAAGCCAGGGGGTGTAGCAGTTGCATTACACAAACACTATCCCTTCATACCCCTGGACCATCAGGTGGACCCGGAGGGTAGATTTGTGTCCCTCAAGGGGACCCTGCTTGGGCGTAAGCTTACCCTCGCGACCCTGTATGCCCCTAACACTCATTATCATTATTATCATTATCATTCCTGGATGGGGTATTGGAGTCCCTATCCACGTTCCGTGAGGGACGCGTGGTTGTGGGGGGAGACTTCAATGTTTGTCCAGATCCGTTGCTGGACACGTCCTCCAGCCGCTCCACATGCACTTTCGCGGATTTTAAACATTTACATAAATCACTGCACATTCACTATCTGGTGGACTGCTAGAGAATACTCCACTCCAAAGCAAAATATTTCAGCTATTTCTGCACCGGGCATAATGTGCACACACGCATAGATCTGTTGATGGTGGACCAAAATCTTTTGGAGTCGCTCTCTGGCTTGTCCATCAGATTGTTTACAATGTCTGACCACGCGCCTGTCTCCGTGTCTCTCACGCTGCTGCTTCTAGAAACACGCCAATGGACTTGGCGCCTAAACTAAAACCTTCTGGACGATGCGGTGGCATTACAGAGAGTCTCGGAGACAATTTCCCAATATTTTGGGAAGAATTTGCGGGGAGAGACGGGGATGGCAGCAGTATGGGAAGGCCAAAAGGCAGTGGTCCAGGGTGAATTTATCTCCCAGAGCGCCCGATTGAAGAAGATGCGTGAGGGGGATCTACAATCCCTCCTCACCAAACTAAGGACGGCAGAATTGAAACATAAACGACTAGCATCCCAGACTCTCTAGGCGGAACTGCAATCCCTTAGGGACTAGCTGTCCACCCTCCTAGAGACGCGTATCAGGGCAAGACTGCGACATATTTCACACAAATGCTATGAGGTTGGTAATAAATGCGGGTGACTCTTATCACGAGCGCTTAGGCGGCAGCACGACTCAGGTTATGTTCACAAAATTCACACAACTGCGAACTCTTCGACGGTATTGCCCTCGAAAATCACGAGCACATTTAAAGACTACTATACCCAACTATACCAACTTCCTGGGACATTAGAGGGCCACATACCTATGCAGAAAGCCGCTTACCTTGCACAGTACCTAGAAGAAGCACAGGCCCCCCAGTTGACAGCGCAGCTCAGCAAACGATTAGGCCCATCTTAGAGGTAGAGATTGAGGCGGTGATAAAAGACTTGCCCTCGGGTAAAAGCCCTGGTCGGACGGCTACACAAATGCGTACTACTGTAAATTCCTACCTCTACTCTCCACACATATGTGTTCATACTTTAGCGCCCTTGCCTCAGGATCTCCCGTATTTAAGGAGGCCCTGTTGGCACATATAACGGTTATCCCGAAGGAGGGAAAGGACCCGGCCACCCCAGGTAGCTATAGACCGATTTCACTGTTAAACACTGATATCAAGATCTTAGCAAAAATCTTAGCAAACCGGTTGAAACAAACCATGCTGTCATTAATCCATCCCGACCAAACGGGCTTCATCCAAGGGAGGGAGGCCCGAGACAATTCCAACCGGGCAATTCAGTTGATTCTCTGGGTGGGCCTGCAGCAGTCCATACCACCCTGCCTACTGCTGTCGACTGATGCCGAAAAGGCCTTCGACAGGGTGGAATGGAGCTACCTCCACACGGTGCTGCAGAGGCTGGGCCTAGGTCAGGCCATGTTGAGGTGGATAGGATCCCTGTACAGCTCCCCTGAAGCCAGAGTTAAGGTGAATGGAATTCTCTCTGATACCTTCGCCATACAAAACGGGATACGTTAGGGATGCCCGCTCTCCCCTCACATCTTTGTCTTGACACTAGAACCGTTACTGAACATGATTCACCTAAACCCGAATATTAAGGGGTTCCAAGTGGGTACGGCAGAACACAAACTCTCTGCCTATTCTGATGATCTGTTCTATGTTGCTGACCCCGTGACTTCTCTCCCCAACATTATGGCCGAGCTAAAGTGGTTCCATTCGCTTACTAATTTTAAAATTAATTATAACAAATCGGATAGCCTGTGTTAAATTATCTCGCCTGCCCTACGTACACAACTTCAGGCCTCCTTCTCCTTCACATGGTGCACCTCTTCTATAAAGTACCTATAGCAACTCCCCGCTAATTGCTCACAACTCTACTCCTGTAACTACGCCCCTCTGCTAACCACTCTTAAAACTGACCTACAGCGTTGGGACCGCACTACATTCTCCTGGATAGTCGAGTCAGTATATTGAAAATGCACATCCGGCCAAGAGTTCTCTTTTACTTCCAAATGGTGCCCATACCGTTACCCAGATCCTTTTTCTCCGCCCTAAACAGCTTGTTTGTGAGATTTGTCTGGCACGGACGGAGTCCCCGTATTGCCCTGCGCACCTTACAGTGCCCTAAAAGGCAGGAAGGGCTGGGGGTCCCCTCCGTGTGTAGATACTACGAGGTCACGGCGTTAGAGGATCTTAGATTGGCATCACCATACCTATTCAAAAGCCTGGGTTCCACTTGAAAAAATGTTTGCCGGTCGTAACCTGTCCCACGCCCCGTGGCTCCCACGAGCCTCCTGGGGTCTTTCGGAATTTGTGTCTCCTCTCTCTGCTCACGTGTTAAGGCAATGGGATGCTCTGAACGCCCGGGGAGGGCTGTCTCCACCTGGCTCCCTGCTCCTGCCTTTGGGCGGCTTCCCCTGGTTCGGTCCGGGGGAACACGTCTCCTTTTTCCGCGCGTGGGCCAGAGATGGGGTGAGAGGTTTGTCCACAAACAGGGTCTGGCTACACTGGGGTGGTTTCGATCCCAGTTTGGCCAATTCCCAATGGATGAATGGCGCTACAGACAACTGCACCACTTCATCCGCACCCTACCCTTTGCCATTAGACCCCCGTCCTCCTTGACAACGTTTGAGAAATTGTGCAAGTCCACAGACCTTGTGCCACACTCTATTTCAGTGCTCTGCGAACTATTGTAGTCGACCGAACCGGGAGATAGACCGGTCTTTATATGGGAAAGGGACCTGCATTACAAGTTTACAGACGCTCAGCTGGATCATATATATACCTTAACACACAACCACAAAAGCACAGTGGATACTAAGATGCAGGAAAACAGTTATAAAATATTGTCCAGATGGTATAAAGTCCCGACTACTTTTGCCAGGATATATCTGACTGTCTCTGATGTCTGCTGGAGAGGCTGTGGACTCCGTGGTACCTACCTACATACGTTTGAGAGTGCCCGCGGCTCTGGCCCTTCTGCATGGACATCAGAGCTCAAATTATAATAATACTGGATCTATATTCTACCCCTCTCTTTCACTTCACTGCACTTTTTCTTTTCTCTTCTTTCTTTACCTCATCTTTATTTTGAGAAAATGGAAAATGGGTATAAGTAAGGGCTATATAAGTACTTTCAGTTGAAATGCGGTGTCCCAGACTGGAGGCACCCCCAATTGAGAGAGGAGCCTCGGTCTGGACTTAAAGTTTAACAGATAAAAAGAAAAATTTCTTGTTTCAGTCCTGCCGCACCTTTTGAATGCGGCCAGGCGCCTAATCTCGACACACTGGAAATTATCTCATATCCCCAACCGGAAGGACTGGGTCGAATTAGTTGATACCATAATGGCTGCGGAGGAATGGGTTGCAAATTGCAAAGACAGGTATGATAAATTCTACGGAATTTGGGCCACCTGGATTCACTACAAATCAAACATTGCACAGGCTCCCCAACCCGTCACCACTGGACAGTGAGACCTAGTCTTGTCCCACTAGGGATTGCTCCGGACCTTATTTGAGCCTTATACTGTGTGGAATGGGATGTACATGTTGCGGACCGCAAGAGTTACTCTGTTGATGTTAGTTTCTATTCCCCCTCTCCCTCCCCCTTCTTTTTTTATGTTCCCTTCCCCCATAAGTCCATTTGTGTACCCCCCCCCCCCCCAGTTCCTGAGTCTCCCCACACCCCTCCCTTTTACACCTCCTGAAGTGTGATTTCCCAACGCACCAAGGTCTTAAAGTAAGAGAGTAAGGTAACCCTGATCTGACGCATTTATTCATTTGATTGCCTCACACAGTTCGGTGAGGTACAAGATTGTGAAATGTTTACATGTGGAACACTGCTACCTGTATCAGTAGGGTTTTTGATTACTGTCAGCCGATGAAAATTGTTAGTCGATCACCTCCACTTTATGTACTATCATAATCATGTATAATCATGGCATTCTGCAAAATGGCGGGGGGACACTATGCTTGTCCTTGCCCTCCTTTATAAATTGGCGAAGTTCGCCCAACAGTTTTGTGAGGGGGCCAATGGTGCCTCCTATGTAAAGTAGTTTGCAAGCCCAAGTGAGACAAAGTATTATGAAATCTGAAGAACAATTAAATAACTCCATTAATGTAAAAGTTTTCCCTTTTGATGAAAATTCTTTTCTACCGGGTTACAAAGGAACAGGTTTTACAAAGTGCTTTTTTACATTGGAACGTGCCCTGGAGGGGAATGAGACATATCTGGGGGGGATAAAATAGTATTATTAGGCTTCAACTTACTTGGAGCAATCTTATTTTTGTGATTGGGAGCTTTATACTGTGACACGAGGTCTGTTGGGGAGAATAGTTTTTCCTTTTCAAAGAAGTTGGTAGAGTTTTCAACTTAAACATGCATTGGAGGAGCTGACGTAGATGATTGCAATCAAACTCGGTGACCATCTGTATAAGTAGTAGGGATGGCATTGGGTATGGAGACCATGAGTAAAAAGGATAAGAGAGAGGAGTAGAAGGCGGGTATGAATCAAGTTGGTTATGCATCACGAAAAAATACTAACAATTAACTCTGCCCTGTAGATTGGGGGAGAAGGAGTAGGGGAACAAGCTGAAGAGGGAGAAAGCTCCCCGAGGAGGTAGCGTAGGTCAAATTCACAAAATAGCGAAGGGTTGGGAAAAAACAGATGGGCTTACTAAGGCAATAATAAAGTATTTTCAAAGTTCAGGGGTAAGCAATGCTTAACCCAAGACTGACAAATTTTCTCAAATTTGCGTATCTTCTTATTTTCCATGGTTTACATCTTTGCATGTATAAGAGCCTTATTTATTCTATGTTTAGCTTCAGCCACAACCACGGATGGGGATTTCTATGCTTTAGCAATGGTTTGTTTAGCAGCTGTAACAAGCTGCAAAAGGAGCCGGAATTGATTTTGAGTCAACTTGGCTGGTTTTAAGTTAAGAAAACTGTTGTTGGTTCTGGCTGGATATTGGTCTTAAGGGCTTTGGAGGCCATTGTGAAGTTGTCTTTCCAGAAGTTTTGGGCAAAAAGACAGTCCCACCACACATGTAGATGTGTGCCTAGTTCTGAGCAGCCGCTGTTGCTAAGACATTAGGTGATGAAGATTTGGTAGTGGCCCAAATACCAGACCAGACTGCAGTATCAAGTGTGCTCCCCAAATCCTGCTCCTATTTAGTAACAGACGCTGGTGGTCCAGCATCAGGTTTGACACTAAATTGTTTGTAGAGAATCAATACAAGTCTTCTTTTGTGGGGATCACTTTTGCTTATACGTTCAGATTGTGACATCTGGGTCAGTAAGGAGCCTGTTTTATGGTATGGTGTGTAGAAGTTTTTGATTTGACGATATCGGAACAGCTCTGATCTAGGAAGTCCATAGTTTTCGCAAAGTGTAGGAAATGAGTGGATAGAATAGATAGAAACTAGTTTGTACAGCTGAAAAGGGCTTGCATTGGACCTTAAGTTAAAGGAACTAGGGGAATCCCAGACTGGGTAGAATGAGGGGCTTCTGAGGAACAAGAGGAGCAATGGGTTATTAGGTGATTGGAGGCTATGGGTGATTTTTAATCTGTCCCAGATTGACAGAGTGTTTTGTAATAGGGTTGTGAATTGAGACTCGATCGACTGGGTGAAGCCATAACATATTGGCCACAGAAATGGGGTCACAATCAACAGATGGCCACCCTTAGAGGCGTTTCATTGTTTGCGTGGTACTTAGTAAGATGTGCTACATAAAAGTAGGTTGAGAAATTTGGCGGCCCTAAACCGCCACTTAGTTTGGAAAGATAGAGTGGGCTTGAGAATGCGGGGTTTGGTGTTACCTCAGATGTAGGCCATGACTTTACGTTGCAAGAGACGCAAGATGGGATGGGAACGGGTAGAGATACAGGAATTTGGGTAATAGTCATTTTAGTTGCATTGATCCTACCTATTCAGGAAAAGGGGAGAGAGGACCATTGAGTCATGAGCTTGGTAATAATCTGTTTTAGCAGGGGCTGAAAGTTAGCTGTGAAGAGATCAGATATAGAGGCTGTTAAGTGCACTAGGGCTGCAACTAACGATTATTTTCATAATCGAGGAGTAGTTGATTTATTGTTTTCATTTAATTGGATAATAACTTTACAAAAGCGTGTTGTATAATTTAGTTAATATGTCAAATTTAAAAAAATAAAAGGCAATTTATTCTTAAATATCTCCATGCAGTGGTAAATATAACCAAGTATATGGTTAGGGAGCAACATCTCTAATCCAACAGAAGCGATATACTGTATATACTATTAGAGGTTGAATCTGGTAAATATCTTCAGACTCAGAGATCAAATTTTTATTTATTTAGGGCTGGTTCACACCATAAAAACGAACTCCAGATCCATTCTGGATACGTTTCTGCATGCACGTTTTTTGACACATTTCAGTGCATTTTTGGTGCGTTTCTGGATTAATTCCAGGTGCTTTTTTCTTTTTTCCTGTGTTTTTTCACTATACTAGAGTCCAGTGTGTTTTTGATGCATTTTACTGCATTCCAGTGCAGGTAAAATGCAACATGTTCTACTTTTTTTTTCTGCAATTGTAAAGCCCTGGAACTGACTGCACTGGTATGAACATGCCATTGGAAACCGTATAACCTACTTTCCATGCGTTTTTGTTGCAGAAAAAAAAAACGCCTTGGACTGCATGTGGTGTGAACTGGCCCTTAAAGAAAAAAAAAATGTAATTGTTTTGCCGATTTTCAGACAGAACTCTTAATATATTATGTATGACAGACTCCCTTGTCATAGGCAGGTGGCTTGATAAAAGCTGGCCATACAAAAACAATGTCTTCCTTCAAAAAAATTTTCATTTTTAAGACCGTTTGGTTTTATAAGTGTTAGTGAGGTTAAATCGACGTTCCTTTTCGACCACAGTGACGGGAAAATTTGAGGGAGCAGAATAGAAAATTTCTTGGTCAAAGGAATTTTCAGACAGTGTATGTGGTTTTCATTCAGAAATGACATTCATTTTAATATTGAATGTTAAAAGCAAGTGACATTTTTAAAAGACATTCTTTCATTTAGCGAATCTACAAAGATTTTTCGTATGAATATTCTCGTCCGAAAATCGATACGTGTATGGCCAGCATAAAGCGCGGTTCACACCTATGCAGTTTACTTTTGACCCGCTTCTGCAGTGCTTTTTTTATTGTGCATTTTGCTTTTTTGCACACTTACGTGATTTTGCTGCCATTTGTGTTTTGCATTTTTTTTCGCCAATTTGATGTTGGGTTGATTAAAAAACACAAATCGTGGCAAGAACGCACTACATGCTTTTCTGCAGCTTCTCCATTCTATTGAAGTCTACAGAACCAAACAAGCAAAAAAAGCACTGTTGTGCTTTGAAAAAAGTCCTTGACCCTTTCCAAATACGCAGCCGCTGAAAAAAGCATAGATGTGAATGTGTCCCACGTACATCCTGTGTGTGTTTTTGTGCATATATATCTCCTTGTATTACCTCCAGTCTATCAGCCTCCACCTTCTCTGGATTCACATGCTAATCTTCCCTGCCCACAGTCTTTAACCACTTACTGCCCGCCCACGGGGAGGGTGCGGCTCTCGTTCTGGGACGACGTCATATGATGTTGCCCAGAAAGCGTGCCGGCTGCGCTGTGTTGCCGGGACATGGCGCGACCCCGATCTGTGTAAAGAGCTGTGGCCGCTGCTCTTTAACCATGTGATCGGCTGTGACCAATTGCAGCTGGTCACATGTATACAAGGAAGTGGCAGTAATCAGCGCTCCTTGCCTCACACTGACAGTGTGTGTGGGGCGAGGAGAACTGATCAGCGGCATCTCCTCTCACAGAGGGATGTATGATCAGTGCCCTGACTACAATTGACCACCAGTGCCAGCAAGCAGTGCCCACCCCAGTGCCAGCAGTCAGAGCCCACAAGTGCCCGGCAGTGGCACCAATTCGTGCCCATTAGTGATGCCAGTTAGTGCTGCCCATCAGTGCCACCCATTTGTGCCCACCAGTGCCACCTATCAGTGCCCATAAGTGCGGCATATTCGTGCCTCATCAGTGCCACCTAATCGGTGCCCATAAGTGCTGCCTCATCAGAGCCACCTTATTAGTGCCGCCTCATCAGCATACATCAGTGAAGGAGAAAAAAATCTTATTTACAAAATTTACTGAAAAAAACATTTTTTTTTCAAAATTTTCTTTTCTTTCTTTTTTCTTTTTTTTTTAGTAAAAAATAAAAAAACCCAGCAGTGATTAAAAACCACCAAAATAAAGCTCTATTTGTGTGAAGAAAATGATAAAAATTTCACATAGTCACAGTGTAGCATGGCCGCGCAGTTGTCATTCAAAGTGTGACAGCGCTGAAAGCTGAAAAATGGCCTGGGCAGGAAGGGGGTGAAAATGGTCAGTATTGAGGTGGTTAAAGAGTTTTTTTTTTTTTTTTTAACAAATATGTTATATTTACCTGCTCTGTGTAATGGTTTTGCATACAGCAGGCCTGATCCTCCTCTTCTGGGGTCCCCCACCAATGCCTCTGGCTCCTCCTGCCTTCAGAGTGTCCCAGTAGCAAGCTGCAAAGTATAGTATAGAGTGCCCATATAGCAGGGTAAAAAAAAAACTGCCTTTAGAACCACTCATTTCCTGCCAGGACTATGTGTCCCATGAGGCATTGCTCCTTACACATTCACAAGTTCTCAGGCACTTATTGGATGGTGTACTGAGCTGTATGTGTGCTTCACTGTGTATACTGACATGTATGGACAGTGTACTGAGCTGTATGTGTGCTGCTCTGTATTTTTTCATATGTAAACAAATAATGCATTCTGTATGCATGCCAACTAATAGGCTGACCAATTAAGCACTTGCCGACCGTCAACCGCAGGTTGACGGCGACAAGGTGGCTCTCCTGCGCAAACCGCCGTCATCTGACGGCGGCTGCCAGATCGCGCACTGTGAGCGATCTCCACCGGCTGCCCGCGATGCCCCCCCGAAATGAAAGAACGGAGGTCCGTGTAAGTAAACACAGACCTCCGTTCTGTAAGAGGGGGAAGGGAGTGATCACAGCCTTCCTCTACATGGAAGCTGTGATCACTCCCCTCCCCCTGCCAGTCAAACACTAAGACAGTTAGAACACGCCCAGGGAACATAGTTAACCCTTACAGTGCCCCCTGCAGGTTAACCCCTTCACTGCCAATGGCATTTACACAGTAATCAGTGCATTTTTATAGCACTGATCGCTGTATAAATGCCAATGGTCCCAAACTAGTAAAAAATAAAAACCCCAGAAATGAATTCTCATCATCCGTAAACGCGGCAACTTTTGCGCAAACCAATCAATAAACGCCGATTGCGATTTTTTTTATCACAAATATGAGGAAGAATATAAATCGGCCAAAACCGATGAAAAAAATGTTTTTGTATATATTTTTTTTTAATTTGTATTTTAGCAAAAAGTAAGAAATTTGTTTTTTTTGCAAAATTGTCGCTCTTCTTTTGTTTATAGCGGCGATCAGAAATGACGCAGCGGTGATCAAATACCACCAAAAGAAAGCTCTATTTGTGGGAAAAAAAGGACGCAAATTTTGTCTGGGTACAACATCGCTTGACCGCGCAATTGTCAGTTAAAACAACGCAGTGCCGAATCGCAAAAAGGGCTCTGGTCAGGAAGGGGGCAAATCCTTCCGGGGCTGAAGTGGTTAATCTATTATGAAAATAGTTGAAAACTATTTTCATAATTGATTAGTTGTCGATTAATCGGTTAGTTGTTTCGGCCCTAAACTGCACCGCTAAGTAAGGGAGGTGGTGCAGGCCCAAGTAAAGGGCATTGTTTTAGCTTGTAGAAGTTCGTCCAGAGACAAGGAGATGTTTAGCGTGGTAGATTTTTGGGGGTTTACATAGAGGCCTGAGATGTGGGCAAAGCCTTCTAAAAGAGAGGCGGTTGGGAGTTGAAGTATGGGGGGAAGATAGAAAAATGAATATGTCATCTGCAAAGAAGCATACTTTGTGTGGATGGCCACCAAGTTCTATACCCTTGATATCAGGATCTGTTAAGATCAACTGGGCCAATAGTTCCATGAGTAAGGCGAATAGCAATGGGCACAGCCCTGGTGTGTGCCTCTCCCAATGTTGAGCATTTCAGACTTATATCCAGCATATTTGATGAATGCTCTCGGATTATTGTATAAGGAGGAGTTCTAAGTCAGGAAGTGACTCCCAAAGCCCCAGTGCTGGAGGGTATAGTGTAGATAAGGCCATGAGTCTGAGTCAAAAGCTTTCCTGATATCGAGGGACAGAAAACATGATCGAATGTCTAGATTTGGCACCATAGGAAAGTAATGAAGCCCGTCTCACATTGTCACTGTCTTGGCGAATTGGAATGAACCCTACCTGATCAAAATGTATTAGTTCACCTATAATAGCATTGAGTCGGGTAGCTAGGAATTTGGCTAGAAGCTTGATATCAAGATTCAAGAAGGAGATAGGGTGGTAGTTTGCCAAAGAGGGTAGACACAAAGAAGGCGTCTCTAAGTGCAGTATAAACAATTTTATTACAGCCAAAGGATTAAAAACACTTACTAGAAAGTGGTAATTGACAGGCACATCAATAGCTCCCTTGAGCCTGTCAATTACCACTTTCTAGTAAGTGTTTTTAACCCTTTGGCTGTAATAAAATAGTTTATACTGCACTTAGAGGCGCCTTCTTTGTGTTTACTCTGTTTCTCTAGAGTCTGCTGCTGCTCGTTGGGAGTGCTGCCCTGGTGCCTAAACTCTCCTTGAATCAGTCCACCTTTTCCTTTGGGACAAATCTCTGTGCTTCAGCGGTGATCCAGAAGCGCCCTTCACCTTCCATTAACTAGTTTGCCAAAGAGGAAGTATCTGAACGGGGTGTAGGTACTATGGAGATTATAGCTGTTAATGTTTCGGATCAAAATGAGTGCCCCTTCAGCAGAGAGTTGAAGGCATCGGATAACATGGGTATTAAAATGGCTGCGTATTGTTTATAATAGGAGGCAGAGAGAGAACCCGTTTGGTCATGGGTAGGTGAATAAAGTTTAGCAAGATTACAGCGAAAAACTTGCAATATTTTGACTGGATTGCTTGTGTAAGACTCTCGGGTTAGCTTTAAGTGTATGGACGTGTTGGGTTTATTCACTGCTCGTAAAGTGCGTGCAAGTAGGGTGTCATGTTTGTTGGCCTTAAGATAAAATATATGTTGTCGTTTGTGTAAGAGCTTATTGGCTGAATCGGTGAGGAACAGGTTGTTTTCTAGGCGATCCTTATCGAAGTGTGCTTTCGTAGTAGGGTTAGGAAGAGGACTGGAACGCAGCAAGACATGCATTGAAGTCTGCTTCCAGTTTTTGGCGTCGGTTTTTACATTCTCATTTAAGAAATGCTTCCTGCCAGATTAACATGCTGCGAATTACGCTTCCCATAGCATTAATGCAGAAAGATCAGTAGAAGTATTTTTAGCAAGATAGTCCTTAAAGTGATTGTAAAGACACAAGGTTTTTTTATATTAATGCATTAAGATAAAAAGCCTTCAGTGTGCGACAACACCCCCTAATACATACCTGAGGTCCCTCTCTGTCCAGTGATGTCCACAAGTGTCTCAGCCACCCGAGATTCTCCCTCCTGATTGGCTGGGAATCAAAGTTAGATTGCCAATCAGGGGAGAGAGGGGGTGGGGGGCCGGGTTGGGGCTCAGTGTCTGAATGGACACAGGGAGCTGTGACTCGGCTTGGGTGCCCTCATAGCAACCTGCTTGCTGTGGGGGCACTGAACAAGAGGGAGGGGCCAGGATCACAGAAGAGGGACCAGAGAAGAGGAGGATACGGGCTGCTCTGTGCAAAACCATTACACAGGGCAGGTAAGTATAACAAAAAATAGACTTTACAATCACTTTAAGGGCAATTTCGATGTCAAATCGATGGGATGTGTGGGTTAGGATAGAATCGTTAATACACCAGGATGTGTCATGTGTATTAGGAATTGTGGAGGCTATAGTGGTGCTCACTGCACTGGATCAGTCCAGGAGAAGGGTATGATAGCTGAGGAGAGAATTTCTGAGATCATGCCTGTCGTGAGAAAGATGTGGTCAATCCAGGAAAAAGATGTATGTGGATGGGAGTAGTATGTGTAGCGTTTATTAACAGGGTTAACTTTGCGCCAGGAATCGACCTGGTTAAGTTTGTGGTTGTCCACTACCTGGAAGAGGTGTGAAAGAAAACAGATGGGTGTTTACGTGAAGCGTAGTATGTCACGAATATGATGGCAGAGTCTGATGTGGCCAATAAAGATCAGATATCGACCTTTATGCTGGATTCACACTATCACCGCATGTGGCATGTTGAAACATTGAACGTTCAAGGTAAGAATGTTCAAGGGGGCCATGGATTAGGCGTAAGGGGCTGAGTAATAGAGGATGTAAATCTTGAGAAGAGAATTGCGACTACCTCAAGGAGAGAGAAAGAGGAGAAGGCAATAGAACAGGAGAAACCACAGGGAAATTGAACAACCCCTAAAATTTTAAACAATGTGGCTAAAAGATAGCATAACATTAGTGTAATGGAGCATACTAGGGTAACAACAAGTGGTCCCCTAGAGGCTTGTAGACTACCCTTGGATACCCACATAATAAAAGTGGGGGTCTGAGGGTAGCAACGGGGGGGGGGGGGGGGGGGGAAGAAATTCCCATGGGGGGGAACACAACCAGAAAAATAAACATTGCATACTTCAAGAACAAATGGCATCGCTCTGTAATCAGCTGTGTCCGTCACCGGTCCACCAGTATAGAAGTGAAATATCAATGGTAGGGTTAACCGAAGGAAAACGTCAGGAGCGACAAAATTAAAGTGGATGTAAACCCTCACATATACCCAGTGAAGTGAACAGCCTCAGATGATACACAGGAATAAAACATATCTCCCTACATAAGTTTTACATGTATATCTGCTGTCTTCAGCTTTATACAGTCAGGTCTATAAATATTGGGACATCAGCACAATTCTAATCTTTTTCTAATCTTTTTGGCTGTATACACCACAACAATGGATTTGAAATTAAATTAATTTGAGGGTATTTACATCCAAATCAGGTGAACGGTGTAGGAATTACAACAGTTTGTATATGTGCCTCACACTTTTTAAGGGACCAAAAGTAATGGGACAGATTAACAATGATAAATCAAACTTTCACTTTTTAATACTTGGTTGCAAATCCTTTGCAGTCAATTACAGCCTGAAGTCTGGAACACATAGACATCACCAGACACTGGGGTTCATCCCTTGTAATGCTCTGCCAGGCCTCTACTGCAACTGTCTTCAGTTCCTGCTTGTTCTTGGGGCATTTTCCCTTCAGTTTTGCCTTCAGTAAGTGAAATGCATGCTCAATCGGATTCAGGTCAGGTGATTGACTTGGCCATTGCATAACATTCCACTTCTTTCCCTTAAAAAACTCTTTGGTTTCTTTCGCAGTATGCTTCGGGTCATTGTCTATCTGCACTGTGAAGTGCCGTCCAACAAGTTCTGAAGCATTTGGCTGAATATGAGCAGATAATATTGCCTGAAACACTTCAGAATTCATCCTGCTGCTTTTGTCAGCAGTCACATCATCAATAAATACAAGAGAAACAGTTCCATTGGCAGCCATACATGCTCACGCCATGACACTACCACCACCATGCTTCATTGATGAGGTGGTATGCTTTGAATCATGAGCAGTTCCTTTCCTTCTCCATACTCTTCTCTTCCCATCACTCTGGTACAAGTTGATCTTGGTCTCATCTGTCCATAGGATGTTGTTCCAGAACTGTGAAGGCTTTTTTAGATGTTGTTTGGCAAACTCTAATCTGGCCTTCCTGTTTTTGAGGCTCACTAATGGTTTACATCTTGGGGTGAACCCTCTGTATTCACTCTGGTGAAGTCTTCTCTTGATTGTCGACTTTGACACACATACACCTACCTCCTGGAGAGTGTTCTTGATCTGGCCAACTGTTCTGAAGGGTGTTTTCTTCATCCACCACAGTTGTTTTCCATGGTCTTCCGGGTCATTTGGTGTTGCTGAGCTCACCGGTACGTTCTTTCTTTTTAAGGATGTTCCAAACAGTTGATTTGGCCACACCTAATGTTTTTTCTATCTCACTGATGGGTTTTTGTTTTTTTTTCTGCCTAATGATGGCTTGCTTCACTGATAGTGACAGCTCTTTGGATCGCATATTGAGAGTTGACAGCAACAGATTCAAAATGCAAATAGCACACTTGAAATGAACTCTGGACCTTTTATCTGCTCCTTGTAAATGGGATAATGAGGGAATAACACACACACCTGGCCATAGAACAGCTGAGCAGCCAATTGTCCCATTACTTTTGGTCCCTTAAAAAGTGGGAGACACATATACAAACTGTTGTAATTCCTACACCGTTCACCTGATTTGGATGTAAATAC
>BLSH010011269.1:215888-230597 GCA_018402905.1 Glandirana rugosa
TTTTTTTTTTTTTTTTTTTTTTTTTTTTTCAAAATGGTTGGCTGACCCCGCTACGGCCACATCATGATTTCTTGCTTGACTGCCATGGATACTTCTTCCCTGTGATTTGCATTCCCCAACCAAGTTGGGGTCATCTCTGGAGGGCTCGCTGTAGCTGAATATTGCATGCATTTTGCTTTGTACCTGCCACTCTGTTTTAATGTTTCTCACTAACCACACCTTGATAATCAATGTGCCGCTCATGCAAGTAATATATACCACATTGTTGGCATTGCTTTTACACCCCTGCATGGGTAGTACTAACCTCTTATGTGTTTTGTTTTTTAATTTTTAAGTTCTGTTTTGTTAGTAAGTTATTTTTGTTTTTGTGTACGTCTGTTTATGTATGCAAAAACTTCAATAAATTTTCAAGAAAATTTTTTTTTTTATTGGTCTTATGTAATAATCGAATTTTCCGAGATACTGAATTTTGGGTTTTCACTAGCTGTAAGCCATAATCCTCAAAATTAAAAGTCTGAAATGCTTGAAACATATCACTGAGTGTATAATGAATCTATATAAAATGTCTTTCCCATTTTGAATTGAATTACTGAAATAAAGTAACTTTTTGATGATATTCTAATGCACCTGTATGTAAAACTTAAAACGGACCCATTACCAGAATACAGAATCGATGTACAAACTTTCTTGTCTAATGTATTTGCTAGTAATACCATTGATACATTTTAGGTGTTCTTTCTAATTAGGGAGTTCTACCGTACTCCCCATTTCTACCACATACCCAAAATTCACAAGAATCAAACTACTCCTCCAGGCAGGCCTTTCATCGCCGCCATGAAAAATATCACCACTGGCACAATGATTACAGCCCTATAACAGGGACAGTACCCACTTATTGGAACTGTTAAAACTATATACATGGGAATCCAGTTACTTTTCCCCATCAGTTTGGACTTTTAGCCCTTAACCACTTCCTGTCAACAGATCCTCTCATCAATCACAGACAAGCCAAGATCATTCTTGAAGTTACAGAATTTTGCTTAACACACAATTATTTCAGTATCAAATAAGATTTATTTTTACAGGCCCAAGGAACCACAATGGGTGCAAATGGTGCACCCTCCTATGCAAACCTCACCATGAGTTTTTGGGAAACCAGATACATATCACAAAACAACCCTTTTGCAGAAATTTTAATTTTTTTAAGCCGATATATCGATAATATAATCATCTGGGACGGCACATTAGATCTAATAAAATAGTTTGTTTTATTTTCTAACAGCAACCTGTTTGGTCTTTCGTTCACAGATGTCCATGATACAGAAAAAAGTCTTGAAGTCAGTCATGACAATAAAGTAATTCATGCTAGAAATTCCACAAAACCAACTGCAGGCAACTTGTTACTTTTGACAGATGCCATTACCCCAAATGGACTAAAAATATCCCCAAGGGCAATTTTGCCACTTTAAGCAATATTGCACCATAATAACAGATTATGTAAAGCAAAGTTCTCTTCTAAAACAAAAGCTTCTAGATAAGAATTACCCTGAACCCCTTATCCAACAGGCTTACACCTTTTATCTAGAAGGAGGATGCAAAATCAAAACGAAGGTAAAATTTGACCACTCTGTCAGATTCACTACCAGATTTCACTATCAGTACCGGAATATGGAACATATTTAAAAAAAAACATTGGAACATCTTATTAGAGGATCCACATTTAAAAACTATTCTCCCCAACAGATCTTGTGTCACATACAGTAATGCTCCCAATCTCAAAAATAAGATTGCTCCAAGTAAGTTGAAGCCTAATAATACTATTTGATCCTCCCCAGTTATGTCTCATTCCCCTCCAGGGTATGTTCCAATGTAAAAAAAACATTTTGTAAAACCTGTTCCTTTGTAAAACATGGTAGCAAAGAATTTTCATCAAAAGGGAAAACCTTTACATTAAAGGAGTTCTTTAATTGTTCCTCAGATTTTGTAATAGATTGTCTTACTTGTCCTTGCAATCTACTCTACATAGGCTGCACCATTCGCTTCATCAGAAAAAAGTTTGCAGAATATCGCCGATTTTATAGAGAAGGGCAAGGACAAGCATAGTGTCCTACACCATTTTGCAGAATGCCACCAAAAATCTACAAATGGCCTAGAAGTTTGGTTGATCGAACCAATACCCGGATCTCTCCCCGAAGCAGAGCGATTCCACAGGCTCTCTGAATGAGAGACATACTGGACATACACCCTCGATACACACTCTCCTGGCAAACTCAATGAGGAGCTAGAAATTAGCACCATTCTGTAATTGTCTTATGAATAACACAACCTCTTTTAATCTCCTACAGAGTTCCATACGTTTATGGGTTGACGTCTACAATGTTGGGTGGTCTCCTCCTTTAATAAGTATATAGTTGCATCACGTAATAATTACATGATCATCTATACAATCTTCCCTGGCTGCTCCTCAGGAGAGGTCCCCATGCACTGCACTACTTCTTTTATGTTGAGATTCAGCAGCTGTGATGGGGTGGCATTTGGATCCAGCCTGGGGAACACAGTCTTCAAATCTAGTACCACTTCATGCTTCGAGTTAAACACATAAACCAAAAAATATTTTTTACAATTAATATATAAAACAAAAAATCAAAAACATAAAAGTTTCACTAGCTGTATCTTGACATATTTTCAATTGAGCGTATTGCAACTACAATGCCCTTCTCCAATTTACTTTCTTGTCCTCATGCATATTTACATTTAGTCTATTACCCTCATTCCATACCCCCCCCAACCCCCAATTTTATGTATGTTTCACTCGATATTGCCCCATAACAGGGGCTTATTCATCAATGAACAGTTAAAGCCCAATAGCAACATCATATCAGGAAGGATAATTTTCCGCTATAGCAGTAGACTGAAGATGGAAAAAATTCACAAATTCTCATCCCAGTCTATTAAGCCTAAAGATGATACCTAGTGTGTTACCTATCTGAACATTATTTGTGCGTCCTTTTTATACTAATGTGGTATTATTTGAATGGTATTTTTATCTTATGATATTAGTATTCGGTGCACAGCTTTATATGATTTTTAGTAATTAGGAACAATCCATACCTTGTTCCAGTATGTCCATGTTTCCCTAGTCACTGCTTATGCCCAAAAAAAGGGATATGTCTGCTAGCTATATAAACCATCTTTCTCCCTAGTGCTGTCATATATTGCTTATCCCATGTAGTTCCAACTAGCATTACTAGGTAGCAGTGTATATATAAGGCATCCATAGCCCAAGAATACTAGCTTGACAAAGGAGCGAACACTTGACCGGCCATTGCCCGTGTGCATACTCAGAAACGCATCTTGTGGCATCATTGCGCCTTACACTGTACTCCAAGGGCGGTCCAGCCCTATATGCGCAGCCGGCTTCCGGAGGAACTTTTATTTTTTTTTTTTTTTTTACTGGTAATGGCGGCGGTCTGCGATTTTTAACGGGGCTGCGACATTGCGGCAGACAAATCTGACCCCAAGTGACACTTTTTGGTGACCAGTGACATTATAACATTGATCAGTGCTATAAAAATGCACTGATCAATGTATAAATGACACTGGCAGGAAAGGGGTTAACACTAGGGGGCGATCAAGTGGTCAACTCTGTTCCCGGGGTGTGTTCTAACTGTGGGGGGGATGGGCTGCCTGGGACATCAGAGATCGCTGTACCTGGTCACTGGGAACAGCAGATCTCTGAGATGTCCCCTGTTTACATAGGCAGATCCCCGTTCTGCCTGTGTACAGCGATCACGGGCGGCCGGCAGAAATAGTCTGCTGGACCCTTGGCCGCATTCCCGCGCTGCCAGCAATCTCACTTCCACGGACCAACGCACACCTACTGCGATTCGCACAGCCGAGCCACCTTGCCGCATTTTAACAGCAGAAAGTGGTTAATGTAGATAGTAATTAGTTCCTTTTTACCAACAACTATTGCGCCAATTTCTATTGTTTGTGTTTGATTCTATTTCTATTACCCAGCTCTTTTTCCTTGGACAGAAATTGATCCACTAAGAGGAAGGAGAGGTGCCTGGGGTAAAACGATACCCAAGAATGGGGTATTGGGAAAACAATGTCTGAAAATGCTGACACACTGAAATGCAGCTAAACGCATGTAATCTCATTTACAAACTTCCACTATCTGAGGAAATATTTTAACTTTTTAAAGTGTCACTTACTGGCTTCAGATAATCACTGAAACAAAATGATTGGATTGTTACCGCGTATTCAGGATTTATACAAATCTTTCTCAAACCAATAAACAGGATTTGGGTTGGAAGCTTCAAAATTTGTGAAAAGAGATATCTAGAGCAGTGATGGCAAACCTTGGCACCCCAGATGTTTTGGAACTACATTTCCCATGATGCTACACTGCAGAGTGAGTGCATGAGGATCATGGGAAATGTAGTTCCAAACCATCTGGGGTGCCAAGATTTGCCATCACTAATCTAGAGTATATTCACATATCAACATCTAAAATAAACAGTATCTTTCTTTCTTGAACAATTTGTTTATAAAATGTATTAATTGGAAAAAGCCACCTTGATGTAAGTTCAAATATATATTGTATTGTTTCTAAAAGAGATTGTTCATATATCATATATACAGTGTGCATGCTTGCATGCGTGCGTGCATATTTATCAAAGTATCTGTACACTTCTCTTAAAAAGCCCCCGAAGTTTGTAATGCTCAGGAATCCAATTTGATAGTCCATGAGCTTTAAGTATACCACACCTGTAAAATCTCATCCTTTAGAAACGTAGTCATACAGTTTTTTATCTCTTTAGGGTGGCAATCATGGTCTGTTCGGGAACAGCGGTGCACAATCGCGAGGCATGCACAACCCTGTGCCATCACTAAACTCCTCTCCCAACCTCCGGGCACAAGTGCCTCCCCAGTTCCTCTCTCCACAGGTGGGTTATGGCCTGTATTTGTTTAACATATTTGCAAATATATTATTAACTTTCAAAGTATTACTACAGTGTATCAAAACCTTAGCTGTTCTGATTTTTTTTCCTCTTCCTGTCAGGTCTCAGCTTCTATGCTGAAGCAATTTCCAAACAGTAACATGAGCCCAGGACTGTTTAACATGGGGCCTCAGCTCTCTCCTCAGCAGATCGCCATGCTCAGCCAACTCCCTCAAATCCAGCAGTTTCAGCTGGTAATTTTCCAGTTTATGCCTTTTGAATATATTTGTATCTACATGTGTATTATCTAATCAATTTTTTTGCATAAAGGATTCTACAGAGATTTAGAATAAACATTTATTGTTCATTTTGACCAACATTGGATGACTGTATAAGGACAAGAGATTTTCTTTTAAAGAGCCACCTTTACATTGTTAGCTTAGGGATACAAAGTATGTGTATGTGTAAAGGTATTCAGAGATACGTGGTGTCAGTCGTTTTAGGCCAGAGTATACAATTAGTTTCATGCCTGTGCATCAGTGCCAGACATCCCTGACCGAAAGGCCTGAAGGGAAATGGTGAACGGTGTGTTATTGGTACAATGCTGCGTTTTGCCCTCTTAATAAATCAGTGCTAAAGATTTATAGCAGCAGCGCACACTCTTTTTATAGTTTAAACTTGTGTTCTTAGTAGAGGATGCCTGTTTATGAACCCAGGGCAGGCTTTGCCTACACAAACTGTGTCTCCTTATGATTATCTATCTATGGTTAGGTATGTGTGGTGATTGGAAAGTATTTGCACCATTTAATCTTTAATCACTTAAATCAAATGTGTCGGCTAAATCTATTGATGTGTTTTATCTTGCACAGGCCTGCCAGCTTCTTCTGCAGCAGCAACAGCAGCAGCAGCAGCAGCAGCAGCTTCTCCAGAATCAGAGGAAGATCTCACAGGCTGTCAGGCAGCAACAAGAACAGCAGGTGACTGTCTACATTTTTGTTTAAAGCTCAACTTGCCAAAGCAGTACAGGTGACCTAAATAAAAAACACCTTTGCTTCAAATGAAATTCACCTATGCTTGACAGTAGATTCATATGAATCACAAGAATCCACCTCCAAGCGTAGGTGATTTCCATCACAGTGATCTTGTAAGGCTGCAGTAATACAAGATTGATCTCCAGACAATCACTGTAATTTACAGTCTGCACTAAAGTCATGCAATTTCTCTAGCTACCCCATGTGACACCTGTGCATAAAGGCTTTTGCAAGCTCTTTATTGTGCCTTCTCTCAGGTCTCAGATATCAGCTGTAAAACTCTGACTAGAATTCTTACTTTTGAAGGTAAAATCAAATTTTACAAAGTCTCTATGCATATGATATCATCACTCATTTCCCCTTTGGCTCAATTTTTTTTTTTTTTTTTAGGCTGAGATAATTTAATAGATTAATTTCACCCACAGGGTAAAGCAAAATACTGTCAAATTATGTGGATTTTTTCACTGCACATATTTTTACATCTGCTATATAATATATACTATATAGGTATAATAGAGCTGTGCCATGGGAAGTATATGTGAACCCTCACCTTATAAAACAACTGATTCAGTTTAAAATAGAAATGCAAGGCAAAACATTAGTGTGTATGTGTATGTATATTTATGTATGTATGTGTGTATATATGTATATATATATATATATATATATATATATATACATACATATACATATATACATACACACAGTATCTCACAAAGTGAGTACACCCCTCACATTTTTGTAAATATTTTATTATATCTTTTCATGTGACAACACTGAAGAAATTACACTTTGCTATAATGTAAAGTGGTGAGTGTACAATATCTACACCGCTGGCAACAGCCCTAAGTGAAAATGTCCAAATTTTGTGTCAATATTTTGTGTGGCCACCATTATTTTCCAGCACTGCCTTAACCCTCTTGGGCATGGAGTTCACCAAAGCTTCACAGGTTGCAACTGTAGTTCTCTTTCACTCCTCCGTGATGACATCACGGAGCTGGTGGATGTTAGAGGCTTTGCGCTCCTCTACCTTCCGTTTGAGGATGACCCACAGATGCTCAATAGTGTTTATAAAGGTCTGGAAACATGCTTGTCCAGTCCATCACCTTTACCCTCAGCTTCTTTAGCAAGGCAGTGGTCGTATTAGAGGTGTGTTTGGCGTCGTTATCATGTTGGAATACTGCCCTGAGGCCCGGTCTTCGAAGGGAGGGGATCATGCTCTGCTTCAGTATGTCACAGTACAGATTGGCATTCATGGTTCGCTCAATGAACTGTAGCTCCCCAGTGCCGGCAGCACTCATGCAGCCCGAGACCAATGGCTAATTGGGCCCAATTTGGGCATTTTCACTTAGGGGTGTACTCACTTTTGTTGCCAGCGGTTTAGACATTAATGACTGTGTGTTAATTTATTTTGAGGGGACAGCAAATCTACACTGTTATACAAGCTGTACATTCACTATTTTACATTATAGCAAAGTGTCATCTCTTCAGTGTTGTCACATGAAGAGATATAATAAAATGTTTACAAAAACGTAAGGGGTGTACTCGCTTTTGTGAGATACTGTTTGTGTGTGTGTATGTGTGTATATATATATATATATAATCAATACCATTTTAGAAAGTGATCACATGACCTCTGTTCTCCACTACAAAATGGGCTTAAAGGTGGGGGTGGAGCCTGAAGGGGGGAGTGGGGCCTGTGTCAGCAGAGGCAGATAAAGAGCAATACACTGATCTTCCCAGAGAAAAGCTGTGCAGGGGGGCATGTCAGCACAAAGATATGCTTCTATGCCCAACATGGTCAGTTTGAAATAGGAAAACAGAGGGATTGGCAGGATCACTAGGTATTTACACAAAGGAGGAAATACAAACAGAACAGGATACCTTTTAACACAAGTACATGGTACAATATACACAGATATCAGGAGTAAAAAGTTTCTAAACCCAAACACAAAAATGTAATCTATTGAAAACTACAAGTGCTTGAAGTTTTATTAAACCTAAAATCAAAGTTATATTAGAGCTTTCTAATGCTTTGATGTGGTGGCTGCATTTGTTTTTTTGGGGGGTTTTTTGCCTTTCTTTCCTTTATTTTCACTTCCTGAGCCTGCCAGTACATATTGTGTCCATATGTAGCAGTGGGAGAGTTGACACAAACCACTTAATACTGACGGGTGCTTACAACGATCAGCTTTTAACATGTAAAACCAAAAAACATATAAATATATTTAGTGCAAAAAAGTGAAAATAAAAAAGTGAAATAGCAGCACTCACTGAAATCATAACGCCCAATATCAGCCTACAGTATAAACAGACAATGTGCTACGCTGTTATAAATCCATCAAACAATTTAATACATAGTTCCAATGAGCTCCAATTTAAAGTGTATTTTTTGCACCACCGTCACAAATTCCAGTGCTCCTGGCCACCACCACCTCAATCAGCTTTACTGAAACACTAGAACTCAATGTATAAGAGGTCTAATATAGCTTTATGCTGCCAGTAGATGGATGGGGCTCACACAGCCGCATGCACTAGGAGCGACTCTCATATAAACCAGAAGCAGTTCTCTTACATCCCCAAACAATTCACGGATGGATAGATGTCTTTCTCCCCTGTGTTGTTGGTAATTGCAGAGCACAGGATAGAGTCATTCACCCATCTGCCAGCATTGTTTGTTTATAATGATCAGCTTTTATTTACGTAAACCCTTTATCCAAGAGGAACAAAACTGTTTGCTGTAACTGGTTAAAAAGTGTTAACTGGTGTTTGGCTTCAATTTGTTAGTGCATCTAAATCTGCAAATGCATCTAACACTCCCCTGCCTAGATTACAGTAGCAATGCTGCTGTCCAAAGGTGTTTGTTGCTGCTTTATCCAGAGTGTATGCACTGTAATACAAGAGGTGTGGTACTGGCCTGATAATCAGGTGAAAACAGGGGTGGGGGGAGAATCTAAAGAGAAAATGAATGCAGCCACCACATTTCTTTTGAGCTGACAGCAAGCTAAATCCTGCTGTCGGCTGACGTCACAGAGCCAGTCCAGACTCTGTTAAGATCTCAACCATATGGTTCTCTATTGCAAGGGGGATTAGTACGTTACAAAAAGACAGCAACATTGTTATGTTTTCAGCTCAGGTCATAGAAAATGGGAAGGAAACAGCATTTTCCTGCAAATCATTTTTCTGTATTTGCTGAAAATTTTCCTAGCCTGACAAATGGAAACTAATGCAGCCACCATATCTAAGGACTGGTGAGCTGAAATAGATTAAACTGTTGTTCTTGGGTTTACGTGCATGGTAACAGCCCTAGTCATATCCAGTGCCTAGCAGAAAAATTGTGGTCAGTTTACATTTATTATAAATATTGTCAAATCTCTCCAGGCATTGTTGTTTGTACAGTGCCTTGAAAAAGTATTCATACCCCTTGAAATTTTGTCATGTTGCAACCAAAAATGCAAATGTATTTTATGGGATTTTATGTGATAGACCAACACAAATGGCACATAATTCTGAAGTGGAAGGAAAATGATAAATGGGTCTCCAAATTTTTTACAAATGTATGAAAGGTATGACGAGCATTTGTATTTAACCCCCTTTACTCTGTTACCCCTAACTAAAATCTAGTGGAATCAATTGCCTTCATAAGTCACCTCATTAGTAAATAGTCCACCTGTGTGTAATTTTAATCTCAGTATTAATACAGCTGTGCAGTGAAGCCTTCAAAGGTTTGTTAGAGAACCTTAGTGAACAAATAGCATCATGAAGGCCAAGGAACACACCAGACAGGTCAGGGATAAAGTTGTGGAGAAGTTTATAGCAGGGTTAGGTTAGGTTAGAGAAAAAAAATATCCTAAGCTTTGAACATCTCACGGGACACTGTTCAATCCATTATGCGAAAATGGAAAGAGTATGGCACAGCTGCAAACCTACCAAGATATGGCCGTCCACCTAAACTGACAGGCCGGGCAAGGAAAGCATTTATTAAATAAGCAGTAACTCTGAAGGAGCTGCAGAGATACACAGGTGGTGCAATCCACAAATCTGGCCTTTATGGAAGAGTGGCAAATAGAGAGGCATTGTTGAAAAAAAGCCATAAGAAGTCCCATTTGCAGTGTGCGAGAAACCATGTGGGGGGACACAGCAAACGTGGAAGAAGGTGCTTTGGTCAGATTTGACCAACATTGAACTTTTTGGCCTAAAAGCAAAATGCTATGTGTGCCAGTAAACTAATACTGCACATCACCCTGAACACACCATCCCCCAGGGGCACGCAGCGCGGCGTTCGGGGCTGAGGCTTTTGCCTCGGACAAAGCCCAGCTCTGATCAGGGTAAAGAGCCAATGCAATGCTTACGTACGCATAATTCATGCATTGTGTATGAAAAGCATATTTCACGTTTGGGCCGCAACAACTGTCAGGATAAAACGTTTGCCTGAACTGCTGGGGATAGCTAGAGGTCCAACAATATCCACTGCCACCCTCTTAAAAGGTTCATCAATCACAGGCAAAGGTTTTAACGGAACCCTGTGTACACCTCCTACCTTGCCAATTTGCTGGCAGGTATCACAGGACCGACAGTAGTCAGCTATGTCTGTCAGCATGGTAGACCAATAAAAGTTATGTATCAATCGCCCCCAGGGTCTTAGTGATCACCAAGTAGCCTTCTAGGGGGATCTCGTGGGCCACTTTTAGGAGCTGTGCCCTGAATTGGCTTGGGACCACCAGCTGCCTGCTTCCAAAATCAGCTTTGTTTTCCCTTGCAGACAAACTTTCCCTGTACAGCATTCCTTTGTCCCAGTAAATCTTTTGTTTGTCATTCACGACAGGGGGGCTGTCAGCTAAACTCCTGAGCTGTGCCAGTGTTTAGTCTGTCTGCAGTGCTGCTTCAAAGGCTGAACCACAAACCAGCCAGCAGTCCTGTGGCAAACGAGGACAGCTGCTGAGGCCCAACAGAGGTAGAGCCCACTGGGTCAGAACACGGAGAGGGCCCAGAGACCTCCTCCTGCTGTGTGGCAACCCTAGCCTGTACCTCTGCAGCCCTTGCAGCACTGTGAGTGACCACCAGTATGGGTAATACATTGTCATCATTATCAACAGTATATTCAACAGGTATACGTGTGACATCATTTAACTTTACATTCAACTGTGTCTCTTCTCCTTTCTCTGAAGAAGGAGAACCTTGCATTTCCACTTCCCCCTCCCCAGGTTGCCCAGATATCATACCCACATCTGCACACAGTACCTTAGGAAGTCCAGAGGTTTCCGAGGGGGTGTCCTCAGCAGGGGCATAGTAGGAGACAAGGGTCCCCAAGTCAGCACCCAGCAACACAGCAATGGGAATTTCCTCAGAAACTCCCACCTCTCTCATCCCACTCTCAGCACCCCAATCAATGTACACATAGGCCCAGGGTATGCGGGAGCGGGGTACCCCCAACTCTGGTGAGGGTGAGGAATTTTTTGGGGATGATGTCCGTTTCTTCTATCACCTCCGGTCTGACCAAGGTGGCTTCAGCTCCGCTGTCCTGGAGACCCGTTACAGTCCGGTGACCCACGATGACTGGCTGCAAGTTGTTATTGGGACCTTGAGGTCTCCCACTGACGAACAGCACGGTGTAAGGGTTGCTGGCCGAGTGGCCAGATGATGTCATCTTCTTCTGCTCCTGGTACTGTGTTCGCAGATGGCCAGGCTTAACAACTGCGGTTATCAGTCAGGGCGGGTTTGACGCCAGGTTCTGCAGTTTCAGACCGCTGAGAGGCTCGGTTGGCCTGCAGAGGGGTTGCCGCGTGCAAATTTTTCCCCTTTCAAGCCATTCGGCGGAGCTTTGCGATAGTCCGATACCCGAGTACTGACGAAGGTATCGGCCAGGTCTGCTGCGGCTTTAGCAGAACTGGGTTTCCGCTCTAGCACAAACTGTCTGATGTCTGGAGGACAGATGTGCAGCAGCTGATGTTCGATCATGAGATCTTTCAGGCCCCTTGTCCACTGTTGGAATGTGGTACGTAAAGTTTTGTTACTGACGTCAAGGCCTCTTGTAATACGCTCAGCAGTCAGGTCATCTTTGTTCATCTTCTTATACACTGATGGCCCAGAGATTTTGCAAGCAGAAAAGAGAAAATAGAAAGCAGAGATAGAAAGGAGCTGTAGGGAGGAGTTGTTGCTGTATGTCTCTTTAAAAACAAAAAATATGCACCAGCTTGTTCCTAAGGACTGTTTCCATAAAGGTTACAATCCTTCAGTGCAGAGCTAATTCCTAACAATGCACTGAATGCTCTTAAGGTGAAACTATCCCACCGCTGCCAACCAGTATGTGACGAACGCAGGTATCAGATTGCTGTCCTCCTCACCAACAGGCTACCGAGGACCCCCCTGGTCTAATACCGCGCTTGTCACGAATGTAACAATGCCACTCTCAGCTGCTTTCAGCACAAAGATTTCCCAGTTTGCGGGACCACCATCTAAATGCCAGCCTCCTGAGAGCGATTGTTACCGGGCTAATTCAAACAATTAACCCTTTCACTGCCACCACCTCTATTGGAGCCAGAGGAGCTCAAACTTTCAGCAATACCAGTATTT
Source organism: Glandirana rugosa (assembly GCA_018402905.1). Classification (NCBI taxonomy): domain Eukaryota; kingdom Metazoa; phylum Chordata; class Amphibia; order Anura; family Ranidae; genus Glandirana; species Glandirana rugosa. Next base: position 228,439 of record BLSH010011269.1, read on the forward strand.
CAGAATAACCACCTGTAACACACGCTGTCACCGCAGACAGGTATATCCAGATGCGTTACTTTAAAAACAGTAGCGCTCTTCAAAGGAACAGATTTGTGATAGCTGCATTAAGAGCTTTAGGGACAAAATTAACACTTTTCAAAGAAAGGTTTAATAATGAAAAGGTCAAGTTTAAGGTGCAGTAATATATTTACAGAAAAATAAAAGAAGGTTGCAAAATACTGAGACAAAATATACAGCAAAGGAACAGAATGAAAACACCTGCATTTGAAATGTCTGTGCCAATCAGTGTTTCAAAGATTATTTTCTGGTTCTCTGATGGTGCTTCATTGATGGTAATTGAGAACTGACGATTGATCTTGGCAATCCCTTTTCTCTGGGTGACAAGGGCTGGAGCCATATACCCCTGGCCATTCGGATGAGTGGGCGGTTTCTTAGACAATGTCCAGGGCGGGCCGTTGCGATACATGCTTCGTAATTCATTACAGCAAAAAGAACCGGCACACTGAAGTACGATATCCAATACATTTATTCAATGCCCATAAAAATACAGCACACGCAGGCGCGTTTCGGCTTGTAGCCTTGTTCACAGCACATGCTGTGAACAAGGCTACAAGCCGAAACGCGTCTGCGTGTGCTGTATTTTTATGGGCATGGAATAAATGTATTGGATATCGTACTTCAGTGTGCCGGTTCTTTTTACTGTATCTAATTTGGACTATCGGATGAGGAGGAACATCCTGAACCTGAGCACCTGACACAGGTGTGCATACTTTTATAATGAACTGAATCTTTTGTGTTCTGGGTCCTGAGCGGTGCACCTTTGTGGTTTGCTTCATAATTCATGCATTGTGTATGAAAAGCATATTTCATGATTGGGCCGCCTGGCGAAACTCCCATTAAGGCATTCAATCTCAGCATGCATAAAGCTTTCAAATCACTCCAAACATGAGAGTTATGAAAACTTCTAGGACCCTGGGGAGGGAATAGACTAGTTCTATCCCTCCTTGAGTAACAAGGGGGGAAGGTTTATACTTGAATAATCCGGGCCAAAATTCTGCATTCAAATATGTACGTTTTATCACTATGGCATGCGCCAAGCTGAAGTTATGACTGTATGTAAGTTTTTCTACCTTTTCATGTTTCAGAGTTACTGAAAAGGTCAGAATTGCTTGGGTGATTTACGATGTTGCATGTCCAAACATCAATTCGGTTTATGGCTGTTTAAGACAAACGAACTGTCCTTTTCTTCCTGACCAGTCATAAACCATGATCAGATGGCCCCCTTTGAAGTTGATCTGGCCAGAAAGGGAGGGGGTGGAAATGAGGAGCTTAGCCCAAGAACTGGCAGTGTTAAAAGGAGAAAAAAAAGCAAAGCTTAGCAGCCATTTAAGTAGCCCTCTTTCCAAGATGGAGTCAGTGTTGCTTCATGCGTGATATCATTACTTCGTGTGTGTCTCGTGCGTGATATCATCACACCTGTCACCAACCCATCAGAGTACCCGAGTACCTGTCACCAGCCCATCTGAGCACCCGAGTACCTGTCACCAGCCCATCTGAGTACCTGTCACCAACCCATCAAAGTACCCAAGTACCTGTCACCAACCCATCAAAGTACCCAAGTACCTGTCACCAACCCATCAAAGTACCTGTCACCTGCCTATCAAAGTACCCGAGTACCTCTCACCAGCCCATCTGAGTGCCTGTCACCAACCCATCTGAGTACCCGAGTACCTGTCACCAACCCATCTGAGTACCCGAGTACCTGTCACCAACCCATCTGAGTACCCGAGTACCTGTCACCAACCCATCAAAGTACCCGAGTACCTGTCTTGAGAACCTACATATAGAGTTATTCATGTTATATGTCCCTATACCCATGACTGTTCGCGTGTGGATGTGTCCAACTTGACCTACCTGACAACAGAAAAAAGTCGGAATTGATGATACATTGATACATGAGCCCATGAGTGTACCCGATCACTGTCCATGAGTCTATCCGACCACTGTCAATGAGCCCATACGACTACCAGACCACTGTCCATGAACCCATGAGACTACCCCACCACTGTCCATGAGCCCATGAAACTACCCAACCACTGTCCATGAGCCCATGAGTCTACCCAACCACTGTCCATGAGCCCATGAGTCTACCCAAC
>BLSH010011269.1:230607-243960 GCA_018402905.1 Glandirana rugosa
AGTAAACGTTTTGGAACTATAGTTACATGGTGACATCACTATTGTCCTTTGTCAACTCAAAGAATCATCGTTCCCCTAACCGTCACATCGGGATCGGGATCGGAATTTGTAAAAGACGAATTTCACCTTGAGGTCATCTTTTTTGTAAAAACCGGTTACCGGATCCGGACCCAGTGACGACACATTCCATTTTTAGGATTCTTTCTTTGAGCTTTACGACGTGTGGACTCGGGTCGGTGATATGTCGAGGAAGAGTGATGACAGGAGACTGTACAAAGCGGGGTGGGTGCCCCGAATTAGTATCACTAGAGAGACTAATTCTGGGTACCTACCCCGATGTGTACTGCCCAGCCACTATACAGACAGGGGAAGATACGGCTTCAGCCTAAGTGATTCCTGGATACTCTCCTCTGTCATGTGTAGCCCCATCCATGGGTCTTAATCAGAGAGATCACTATGATTAAGCCCCGTGGGTGGGGCGAAACATGTCAGAGGACAGTAGTGAGAAGGAGCTGTATAGTGGCTGGGCTCAGGTGTGCAGCATTTCGAGTTTCTTTCTTAGGATTTTTACCTTACACAGCAGTGACCCAGGCCTAGGCCATTGGCCAAAAATGTTTTTTCTACTGGAGTTCCACTTTAAGCAGAAAATGTTTAAGGCTAGGGCTAGGGCTACACTGCCAATCCCCTTGCTACTAAGAAACTCAACTGTTTCCTGTTATCACTACAGTGGTACATTGATATCAAGGTTTTGCAAATGACAATTCTGCCAATGTAGGCTCATCACTGAAACCTATGGAAACACTGCCTGTGGTGTCCAAAGCAACACCCCTCTATTTGCATCATCACTTTTACAGTGCACAGAACATGGTTCTACGGGTCCTGACCTGATTACTATATTGTGACAATGGGGTGGATTGGGCCTCACATAAGTGAGGATGTTCAGGAATTGTAGAATATATAGATTTAGAAAAGATTTCTTTCATGTATATCCTAATAAATATGTTTGTTGTTCACCTCTTTACAGCCATTGGTGTCCTCCTTGTACTGGTATTACATGCTGCAGCTGGGATTTTACTCATCGATGCTCATCACTTTAGCTTTTGATGTAAAAAGAAAGGTATGTATATATTGTGTCCTGCTAAAGTGTGTGGTTCTCTCATGTTTTTTGCTTTATATTAGACCCCTTTCACATAGGGCAGACTCTGTCAAGCGATCTGCCTGCTCAGCGGGGAATCTGTCTGCTGATCTCCGCTGGGCAGGTGGACAACAGGTCCATGTCTGCTCCGCTAATGCAGAGTGGACATGGATACAGCCCAATGTTCTCTATGGGGCAGTTGGATGGAAAAAAGACTTTCCATTTCCATTTGACTGTCATCCAATCCGCTAGATCTGTTTTTGATGGACCGGGCCAGATCAAATGCAGGCAGGTGTAAACGGACATGTGTCCGTTTACATCCGCCTCCCCATAAAGAACAATGGTTGGTCCGATCTGTCCGCTCGTGTGAAAGGGGACTTACTGTGTAATGTAGCATTGCATACTAATTTATCTTCTTATGTAGAGGCAATAGTTGCACTTGCAAATTGTACTTATATACAATTTTTGTGAAAAATATTGGGGCTGATTAACTAAAACTGGAGAGTGCAAAATCTGGTGCAGCTCTGCATAGAAACCAACCAGCTTCCAGGTTTTTTCTGTCAAAGCTAAATTGAGCAATCTGAAGTAAGAAGTTGATTGGCTACCATGTTCAGCTGCACCAGATTTTGCACTCTCCAGTTTTAGTAAATATACCCCTATGTGTGGAAGAAAAGTGCACAAGGTATGCACTTTTTAACATTCCCAAGGCAAAAGCAAGCCTTTGAACATTTGCTTTCTTCTAAAAAAATCTGTATTGTATATATCCAATCAGTCATTGCCCCCCTCCTTCCAGTTTATTTTTTAGGCTCAGTCTACATCAAAGATGCTTACCTGCATGCTCTCTAGACATGTGTGGTTCCTTTAGTTCGGAATTCATATTCAGACAAATATTTTTCATTATTCGGCGATACGGATATATCCGAATATCAAAATTACAGTATAAACAAAGTTTAACTAATGTTCTGAATAACGAAATGAAATTCGTCCGAAAAAGTACCCGAGTACCTGTCACCAGCCAATCATAGTACCCAAGTACCTGTCACCAGCCCATCAGAGTTCCTGTCACCTGCCCATCAGAGTACCTGTCACCAACCCATCAAAGTACCCGAGTACCTGTCACCAGCCCATCAGAGTACCGGAGTGCCTGTCACCAGCCCATCAGAGTACCGGAGTGCCTGTCACCAGCCCATCAGAGTACTCGAGTACCTGTCCCCAACCCATCAAAGTACCCGAGTACCTGTCACCAACCCATCAAAGTACCCGAGTACCTGTCACCACCCCATCAGAGTACCCAAGTACCTGTCACCAGACCATCAGCATACCCGAGTAACTGTCACCAGCCTATCTGAGTACCTGTCACTAGCCCATGTGAGTACCCGAGTACATAGTTACATAGTAGTTAAGGCTGAAAAAAGACAACAGTCCATCCAGTTCAACCTGTGTAGGTGTGCGCTTGTCAGTACCCATATCCCTGTATATTGTACTTATTGAGATATACATCCAAGAGTTCTTTAAATATATCCATACTCCCCGCAGTCACCACTAGTTGTGGAAGAGAGTTCCACATCCTTATTGCCCTGAGAGTGAAGAACCCCTTACGAATTCTAAGATTAAACCGCTTCTCTTCTAGTTTGAATGTGTGTCCCCTTGTCCTCCTACATTCCCTGAGACTGAACAGTTTATCTTTTATGCTTGGATCCCCATTATATATTTATAGATCGCAATCATGTCCCCTCTCAAGCGTCGCTTCTCTAGAGAGAATACATTTAGCACTTGCAATCGTTCCTCATAAGTAAGGTCTTCCACTCTCCTTATCAATTTGGTTTGGACTCTCTCCAGCTCCAGTATATCCTTTCTGAGGACTGGTGACCAGAACTGGACAGAATACTCCAGATGTGGCCTAACCAGGCTTTTATAAAGTGGCAGAATTATAGTTTTATCCCTGGAGCATATCCCCTTATTTATGCATGCTAATATTCTTTCTGCTCTGGTTGCTGCAGCTTGACGTTGCATGCTATTGCTCAGTTTGTCATCTACTAGGAGACCCAGATCCTTGTCCATTCTTGATTCCCCCAGAGGCTCTCCCCCTAGTGAGTACTTTGCATTTATGTTTTTAGCCCCCAAGTGCATTACCTTACATTTCTCTACATTATACCTCATTTGCCATTTGTCTGCTCACTTCGTTAATTCGTTTAGGTCATTCTGTAAAATGTCAATATCCTGTTGTGATGTTATTGCCCTTGCTTATCTTTGTATCATCAGCAAAAACTGAGACTGAGCTATTGATCCCTTCCCCCAGATCATTAATGAATAAATTGAATCGAATTGGCCCCAAGACAGATCCTTGGGGTACCCCACTCCAGACCAGTCTGAGTAAACGTTATTAATTAGCACCCTTTGGACACGTCCCTGTAACCAGTTCTTTACCCAAGAACAGACCTTCTGGTCCATGCCTGCAGACCTCAGCTTGTAAATCAAGCGTTTATGGGGAACGGTGTCAAAAGCTTTTGCAATACCCAGGTACACCACATCCACTGACTTCCCCCTATCTAGATGGCCGCTCACTTCCTTGTAGAATGTTAGCATTTGTCTGGCAGGAACGACCCCTCTTAAACCCGTAGTGATTACTGCTAATGATGTTGCCTTCCTCAGTTACTTTTTGGATATAGTCTCTAATTATCCTCTCCAATAACTTACCCACTATTGATGTTAGGCTGACTGGCCTGTAATTCCCAGGAATATGTCTGTCCTTTTTTTAAATATTGGCACCACATTGGCTTTCCTCCAATTGGCTGGTACCAATCCCCTCATTATACTTTCCACAAAGATTAGGAACAATGGCCTGGCTATAACCTGACTGAGTTCACTGAGGACTCTCGGGTGTAAGCCATCTCGTCCTGGTGATTTATTTGTATTAAGTTTATCTAGTCTTTCTTTGACTCCGGCCTCCGTTAGCCACGAGGGTATGTTTTGTGCTGTGGCACAAACAGTATAGCTGTGGTCGGTAAACCCCGCCTTTTCCTGCGTAAAAACTGAGGAGAAGAAGGTATTTAATACCGTTGCCTTTTTGTGTCATCTGTGACCATCCTCTCATCATCATCTTTTAAGTGTGCAATGTGCTCTGGTTTTGCCTTTTTATTATTAATATATTTAAAGAATTTCTTTGGCTTTTTTTTTTACTTTCCTCCGCTATGTGTTTCTCATACATTTTTGCACTTCTTATTACATTCCTTGTAGTTTTGGAATTCAGAAGGTGACCCACCCCCTTTATATTTTTTAAAGGCCAAGTTTTTATCTTTAATGAGGCTTTTCACATTACGGTTTAACCACCCCGGTTTGACCTTTGCCATTTTATATTTATTGCCGACTGGAATGCACTGTGCGATACCCTTATTTAATATGCTCCTAAAGCATTCCCATTTTTCTTCCATGTTCATTTTTTCTGGGACTGTGTCCCAATTTATGCAGTAATGACCGCCGCCTTGAAAAATTGGCCCGCTTAAAGTTTAGTGTTTTAGTGCTGCCCTCTTGCCTCTTTTTCTTGTGATTTACACTAAATGCTATCATTCTATGGTCACTAGATCCCAAAATTATGGGTACGCGTATCGTCACGTCTGCGACCAGATTTGGATTGTTCATAGATCTAACAGGGCATTCTTTCTAGTTGGAGAATCCACCAATTGGGACATGAAGTTGTCCTGTAGGACATTCATGAAATTAATGAGTGTGCTGTCCCCTCTGCCCAGTCAATATCAGGATAATTGAAGTCCCCCAGTATAATTACATTTTCTAGTTTCGCTGCCATTTCTAGCTGGGATAGTAGTCCCAGCTCCTCCTCCTCCTTTAGGTTGGGAGGCCTGTAATATACCCCAACTAATAATTTCCCATTTACCTCCCCTCTATGTTCAACCCATACTGATTTCACCTCCCCCCTCATCCTGTCCATAATGTCACTCCTCTCTACCACCTTTACATCATTTTTGACATATAGACAGACCCCTCCACCCCCTCTACCTTCCCTATCCTTTCGATACAATGCATACCCCTGTATATTGGCAGCCAATCGTGTGAGCTGTCAAACCAAGTTTCAGTTATTCCCACAAGGTCTAAGTCCTCCTCATGTAACAGTAGCTCCAGTTCCTCCATTTTGTTAGCTAGGCTTCTCGCATTTGCGTAAACGCCCCTTAGTGTTGTATGAGCACACATTTTCTCCATATGTTTCCTCTGGTTCAGTTTAGGAGTTGTCCCCTTATTCACTCGCAATTTAGATGCTGTGGTAGTTATATCATCGCTGACTCCACTATACCCCACTGTCCCCTGCTTACTACTGGCTATTGTTTTCTCTGACCCCCCTCCCCCCCATTAACTAGTTTAAAAGCCCCTCCATCTTTGTGGCCATCTTTCTTCCCAGTAGAGCCATCCCCATTAAGGTGCAGCCCGTCCTTACTAAAGAGCCGGTAACTTACCGGGAAGTCGGCCCAGTTCTCCAGGAACCTAAACCCCTCTTTCCTACACCAATTCCTCAGCCACCTGTTCAATTCCCTAATCTCCTGCTGTCTCTCTGGTGTGGCTCGAGGTACAGGTTGTATTTCAGAGAAACCTACCTTGGAGGTCCATTTCCTAAGTCTATTCCCTAAGTCCCTGAAATCATTTTTTAGGACTCCACCTTCCTCTCACTTTGTCATTGGTACCGACATGCACCATGACCGCTGGGTCCTGCCCAGCCCCTCCCAATAATCTGTCTACTCGATCCGCCATGTGCCGAACCCGAGCGCCCGGTAAACAACATACTGTTTGGCGACCACAGTCTTTCTGGCAGATTGCCCTCTCTGTCCTCCTGATAATCACGTCCCTCACTACCACAACCTGTCTAACCTTACCTGTGCCTCTGCCCCCCTCCTTGCTGGGGCGGCTACTCCCCTGGCAGCTAGAGGAGGTCGCCTGCTCCAGCACTGCCACCTCTGTGCCTGCATCCCCAGCATCATGCAACCTGGCATATTTGTTGGGGTGTACAAACTCAGGACTGGGCTCCCTAGCGCTCTTCCCCTTACCCCTCCTCCTAGTTGTCACCCAGCTACCTACCTCTGGCTCCTGTACCTCCATGTCTCCAATCTCCTCTAGGCTGGCCCCTGCCAGCACCTGCTGGGTAATGTCCAGGCTTCTTTCCAGGTTGCTGATGCTTCTCAGTGTTGCCACCTGATTCTCCAGATCCAGTATCTGGGCTTCCAGAGAAACAAGTCGCTTACATCCCACACAGCAGTATTCGCCCTCGACTGGTTTGTCAAGGAACGCATACATGGAGCAGGACGTGCATTGAGTGGCTTCACCAATCCTGTCGGACATTTTCCCACTATTCTTTTGGGGATGATTAGAAGACTAGCTATTGGTAACCTACACTACTCCCTGACTCTACTTCCTGGTATCAAGCTCCTCCCGGTACCAAAAAGGTACTCCTAGGGCTAGAGTTCCCCCTTGGTACTTCACAATACTCAGGTACTCACAACTGCTCAGGTGCTCACAACACTCAGACCCCCACGACACTCAGATACTCAAAATGCTCAGCAACTCCCAATGCTCAGGTACTCCCAATGCTCAGATACTCCCAATGCTCAGATACTCCCAATGCTCAGATACTCCCAATACTCAGATATTTCCAATGCTCAGATACTCACAATGCTCAGATACTCACAATACACCCCCTCAGTGTCCCCACTTTCACACAATCAGCCTGTCAGTCAGTCTTTTCCCAGTTTAGTTGCGTTTCACTGCTCCTCAGCTTCTCATGTAAGCTGACACCTGCAGGTCCTCTCAGCTCCCTCAGTCCCCGGTCAGCCTACCTCTCTCTGTCTCCCACTGCCTACTCTTGTCTGCTGGTCTCACCCTCCCTTCGATCCTGCTCCACTTCACCGCCGCCTAGACTGTCCACCAGTCCCCCTCTCGGCCTCCCAGCCCCTGCTGGGTCACCCACCTCTTTAGTCAGAATTGCTCCAGCCGCTGCCGCTATGCAAGTCTCGGCCACCTCCTCCCTCTCCTTGAGTCACCCGCCTCCTCCTCCTTGTTGTCGGGATACCGGCTACCTATGCCTGGTCCTGGTTCCCAGTCCATGTAGCCGCCGCGCCTCCTCAGTCACGGGGGGTCAGACATGTGCTTCACCTGCTCCCCCCCCTCACACACGCTGCCGCCTCAGCAGCACCAACCTGTCACCAACCCATCAGAGTACCCTAGTACCTGTCACCAACCCATCAAAGTACCTGAGTCCCTGTCACCAGCCCATCAAAGACCTGAGTACCTGTCACCAGCCCATCAGCGTACCAGAGTAACTGTCACCTGCCCATCTGAGTACCCGAGTACCTGTCACCAGACCATCAGCGTACCAGAGTAACTGTCACCTGCCCATCTGAGTACCCGAGTACCTGTCACCAGCCCATCTGAGTACCCGAGTACCTGTCACCAGCCCATCAGAGTAACCGAGTACCTGTCACCAGCCCATCAGAGTAACCGAGTACCTGTCACCAGCCCATCAGAGTAACCGAGTACCTGTCACATGCCCACCAAAGTATCCGAGTACCTGTCACCTGCCCATTAGAGTACCCGAGTACCTGTCACCTGCCCATTAGAGTACCCGAGTACCTGTCACCTGCCCATTAGAGTACCCGAGTACCTGTCACCTGCCCATCAGAGTACCCGAGTACCTGTCACCAGCCCATCAGAGTACCCGAGTACCTGTCACCAGCCCACCAAAGTATCCGAGTACCTGTCACCTGCCCATTAGAGTACCCAGTACCTGTCACCAGCCCATCAGAGTAACCGAGTACCTGTCACCAGCCCATCAGAGTAACCGAGTACCTGTCACCTGCCCATCAGAGTACCCGAGTACCTGTCACCAGCCCACCAAAGTATCCGAGTACCCGTCACCTGCCCATCTGAGTACCCGAGTACCTGTCACCAACCCATCTGAGTAACGAGTACCTATCTGCAGCCCATCAGAGTACCCAAGTACCTTTTACCAGTCCATCAGATTACCTGAGTACCTATCTGCAGCCCATCAGAGTACCGGAGTACCTATCTGCAGCCCATGCCTCATAGAATATACCTCAAGTATTTGCTTTCCAAAACGGGATCATTTTGATGGTAATTCCACTGTCCTGGTGTACCAGGGCCTTCAAAAGTGTGATACAGTGGGTACGGAAAGTATTCAGACCCCCTTACATTTTTCACTCTTTGTTATATTGCAGCCATTTGCTAAAATCATTTTAGTTCATTTTTTCTCCCTCATTAATGTACACACAGCACCCCATATTGATAAAAAACACAGAATTGTTGACATTTTTGTAGATTTATTAAAAAAGAAAAACTGAAATATCACATGGTCCTAAGTATTCAAACCCTTTGCTCAGTATTTAGTAGAAGCACCCTTTTGATCTAATACAGCCATGAGTCTTTTTGGGAAAGATGCAACAAGTTTTTCACACCTGGATTTGGGGATCCTCTGCCATTCCTCCTTGCAGATCGTCTCCAGTCCTGTCAGGTTGGATGGTAAACGTTGGTGGACAGCCATTTTTAGGTCTCTCCAGAGATGCTCAATTGGGTTTAAGTCAGGGCTCTGGCTGGGCCATTCAAGAACAGTCACGGAGTTGTTGGGAAGTCACTCCTCCGTTATTTTAGCTGTGTGCTTAGGGTCATTGTTTTGTTGGAAGGTAAAACCTTCGGCCCAGTCTGAGGTCCTGAGTACTTTGGAGAAGATTTTCATCCAGGATATCCCTGTACTTGGCCGCATTCATCTTTCCCTTGATTGCAACCATTCGTCTTGTCCCTGCAGCTGAAAAACACCCCCACAGCATGATGCTGCACCACCATGCTTCACTGTTGGGACTGTATTGGACAGGTGATGAGCAGTGCCTGGTTTTCTCCACACATACCGCTTAGAATTAAGGCCAAAAAGTTCTATCTTGGTCTCATCAGACCAGAGAATCTTATTTCTCACCATCTTGGGAGTCCTTCAGGTGTTTTTTTAGCAAACTCCATGCGTGCTTTCATGTGCCTTGCACTGAGGAGAGGCTTCCGTCGGGCCACTCTGCCATAAAGCCCCGACTGGTGGAGGGCTGCAGTGATGGTTGACTTTCTACAACTTTCTCCCATCTCCCGACTGCATCTCTGGAGCTCAGCCACAGTGATCTTTGGGTTCTTCTTTACCTCTCTCACCAAGGCTCTTCTCCCCCGATAGCTCAGTTTGGCCGGACGGCCAGCTCTAGGAAGGGTTCTGGTCCTCCCAAACGTCTTCCATTTAAGGATTATGGAGGCACTGTGCTCTTAGGAACCTTAAATGCAGCAGAAATTTTTTTGTAACCTTTGCCAGATCTGTGCCTTGCCACAATTCTGTCTCTAAGCTCTTCAGGCAGTTCCTTTGACCTCATGATTCTCATTTGCTCTGACATGCACTGTGAGCTGTAAGGTCTTATATAGACAGGTGTGTGGCTTTCCTAATCAAGTCCAATCAGTATAATCAAACACAGCTGGACTCAAATGAAGGTGTAGAACCATCTCAAGGATGATCAGAAGAAATGGACAGCACCTGAGTTAGATATATGAGTGTCACAGCAAAGGGTCTGAATACTTAGGACCATGTGATATTTCAGTTTTTCTTTTTTAATAAATCTGCAAAAATGTCAACAATTCTGTGTTTTTCTGTCAATATGGGGTGCTGTGTGTACATTAATGAAGGAAAAAAATTAACTTAAATTATTTTAGCAAATGGCTGCAATATAACAAAGAGTGAAAAATGTAAGGGGGTCTGAATACTTTCCATACCCACTGTAGGTATGAATGAAATTTTATGTGTAATTTATGCTCCTAGAACGCCTGACGGTGCTCCCTGCATGTTCGGCCTCTGTATGTGGCCAGGGTGTGAAAAAGTCTCACACATGTGGTATCGCCATACTCGGGACGAGTAGCAGATTATATTTTTTTGGGGTTATTTTTGCTATATACATGCTATGTTTTCGAAATCTATAAACTGACCACTTTGTGAAAAAAAAAAAATTTTCATATTCTTTCCACTTTTTTCCGAAGACTTGTGGAAAAAAATGAACCGTACAAAAGACTCATAATGCCTCATAGAATATACGTTGGGATGTTTGCTTTCCAAAATGGGGTCTTTTTGTGGGTAATTCTATTGTCCTGGTGCTGCAGGGCCTTCCAAAGTGTAATTGGTGGTTAGGAAATCATATGTGTAATTTATGCTTCTAGAACGCCTGACGGTGCTCCCTGCATGTTGGACCTCTCTGTGGCCAGGCTGTGTAAAGGTCTCACACATGTGGTATCACCATACTCGGGATGAGTAGCAGAATATATTTTGGGGGGTAATTTTTGCTATGTACATGCTATGTGTTAGAAATATCTTATAAATTGACCACTTTGTGTAAAAATAAAAACGTTTTCATTTTCTTTCCATGTTTTTTGAAGACTTGTGGAAAAAAATGAACCATTCAAAAGACTCATAATGCCTCATAAATTATACGTTGGGGTGTTTGCTTTCCAAAATGGGGTTATTTTATGGGTAATTTCATTGTCCTGGTGCTCCAGGGCCTTCAAAAGTGTAATAAGTTGTTAGGAAATTAGATGTGAAATTTATGCTCCTAGAATGCATGACGGTGCTCCCTGCATGTTGGACCTCTCTATGTGGCCAGGCTTTGAAAAAGTCTCATACATGTGGTATCGCAGAATGTATTTTGTGGTGTAATTGGAAGTATGCATATGCTGTGTGTGAGAAATAACTTATTGTTATGACAATTTTTTGCAAAAAAAAATAATAATTTCTTAATTTTCCCAAGAATTGTGGGAAAAAAGTACAACTTCAAAAAACTCACCATGCCTCATACTAAATACCTTGGAATTTCCACTTTTTAAAAAGGGGTCATTTGGGGGGTAGTTGTACTTTCCTGACATTTCAGGGCCTCAAGAAATGAGATAGGCCGTCAGTGCATCAGGTGTGATCAATTTTCAGTGATTGGCACCATAGCTTGTAGACTCTATAACTTTCACACAGACCAAATAATATACACTTATTTGGGTTATTTTTACCAAAGATAGGTAGCAGTATAGGTTTTGGCCAAATTTATGAACAAAAATTACTTATTTGCAAAATGTTATCATAAAAAAACGAATGTTTTTTTTTTTCAAAATTTTCGCACTTTTTTTTTTTTTATGTCGCAAAAAAATAAACCCAGAGGTTATTAAATACCACCAAAAGAAAGCTCTATTTGTGTGAAAAACACAAAAAAACAAAAAGTTGCACCAGAAGTCGGATCATGATGATGTGACTTGTGTGCTGGAGATCTTGAAGGGAACCCCCCCGCCAAAATAAAAAAAAAATTGGCGTGGGGTTCCCCCCAAGACGATACAAGACCCTTCGGTCTGGTGTGGATTTTAAGGGGAACCCCCACGCAAAAAAATATCCAAAATCCATACCAGACCCTTATCGGAGCATGCAGGTCAGGAAAGGGTGGGGGGACGAGCGAGTGCCCCTTCCCTCCTGGACCATACCAGGCCACATGCCCTCAACATGGGGGGGTGGGTGCTTTAGGGCACCCAGCCCCCAAAGTACCTTGTCCCCATGTTGATGAGGACAAGGGCCTTTTTCTGACAACCCTGGCTGGTGGTTGTCGGGGTCTGCAGGCGGGGGGCTGCTTGGAATCTGGAAGCTCCCTTTCTCCTCTCTGCACTGTCTTCTCCCTCTGTTCTTCCTCCGATGTTGCCTCGATGCACTCTCCTGATATAATGCTGGGTCCGCTGTGTGCGATGACTTATATTGGCATGGGGCGAGGCCATCTGGTGACGTCATCCGGAGGCGCCACCCCATTGTGACGTCACCACCCGGTGCATGATGGGACAGTGATGTCGCAAGGGCCTGGAGCCTCCGGATGATGTCACCGGAGGATGGCCCACCCCATGACAATATAAGTCGTCATCGCACGCGGCGGACCCAGCATTACACTGCTAGAGAGCGTTAAGGCAACATCGGAGGAAGAACAGAGGGAGAGAGAAGACCCGGCAAAAGAGCGCGAAAACAACGGAGAGAGAAGACCTGGTAGAGGAGGGAGAAAAAGAACTGGCAGAGGGAGAAGAGCCGGAGAGGGGAGAAGAAATTGGAAGTGATGCCGGAGCTGCCTTAATAAATTACTTTACAAACCTGTGTAATGTGTTTATTTTTGACACTTTTTTTTAGGCGAATGGGTAGGGGTACGATGTTCTCTGTACTCATTCACATGGGGTGGGGTGCAGGGATCTGGGCCCCCCCCTTGTTAAAGGGGGCTTCCAGATTCCGATAAGCCCCCTGCCTGCAGACCCAGGCGACCACCGGCCAGGCTTGTCGGGAGGAGGGCCTTGTCCTAATCAACATTAGGACAAAGTGCTTTAGGGTGGGGGGGTGCAGGCCCCCCCGCCCCAAAGAACCCACCCCCCCTATGTTGAGGGCATGTGGCCTGGTATGGTCCAGGAGGAGGGGAGGCGATCTCTCCCCCCCCCCTTTCCTGACCTGCCGAGCTGCATTCTCCGATAAGGACCCCCACGCCATTTTTTTTTTCTGGCATGGGGGTTCCCCTTCAAGATCCCCAGCACACAAGACACACCGCAAGTCGGATCATCATGATCCGACTTCTGATGCAACTTCTATTCAAATCAATGGTCTCCCAAAGGGATCCATTGATTTTGAATAGAGGCAGAGAGCTGAAAGCTAGTGCGTCTAAACTCGCAATGACGTCAATGCAAAATACTGATTTCTCTTACGTTCACTGACAGACGCAGCTCTTCTTAATTGAACGTGGGGTTTTATGTCGTCCTATCAGGAGTGACTAGGCAAAACAGATACAAAAGCATCAGGGATAGGCCGGCCCCTCCCATGGGGGCCGTCCTCACCTGAGCCTATAAAACCCCCTGCTGGCCAATGGCATTCAGTTTTGTTTGCCTAGTGCAAAGGAGTTGACTGGGTTCCCTTATGGGGCCTGCGTTTTTTTCTGCATGTCATTTTTTTTTTTCTCTTTCTGAAAATGATGAAGACTTCTATCAAGCAGCCGGTCTTGGCATAGAGAGGATATCACAAATCCAAAGCTTTGCCCTGACCGGCCACCTCCTGACGAGTCCACTCCTGCCGGGGGTACCCTCCCCGGTCGGATAGGGACTACGAAAACGTAGACAAAACGGATCAGTGAGGACTATCCTGC
>BLSH010011269.1:251308-266259 GCA_018402905.1 Glandirana rugosa
TTTTTTTTTTTTTTTTTTTTTTTTTTTTTTGCCTTTACAGTTGTATGCAAAAGTTTAGGAACCCCTGACAATTTCCATGATTGTCATTTATAAATATTTGGGTGTTTGGATCAGCAATTTCATTTTGATCCATCTAATAACTGAAGGACACAGTAATATTTCAGTAGTGAAATTAGGTTTATTGCATTAACAGAAAATGTGCAATATGCATCAAAACGATATTAGACAGGTGCATAAATTTGGGCACCCTTGTCATTTTGTTGATTTGAATACCTGTAACTACTTAACACTGATTAATTGGAACACACAATTGGTTTGGTGAGCTCATTAAGCCTTGAACTTCATAGACAGGTGCATCCAATCATGAGAAAAGGTAATTAAGGTGGCCAATTGCAAGTTGTTGTTCTCTTTGACTCTCCTCTGAAGAGTGGCAACATGGGGGCCTCAAAACAACTCCCAAATGACCTGAAAACAAAGATTGTTCTACATTATGATTGAGGGGAAAGCTACAAAAAGTTATCGCAGAGATATAAGCTGTCATTGTCCACTGTGAGGAACATAGTGAGGAAAATGGAAGACCATAGGCACAGTTCTTGTTAAGGCCGGAAGTGGCAGGCCACATAAAATATTGGAGAGGCAAAGGCGAAGAATGGTGAGAATGGTCAAAAACAGCCCACAGACCACCTCCAAAGACCTACAACATCAACTTGCTGCAGATGGTGTCACTGTGCATCAGTCAACAATTCAGCACACTTTGCACAGGGAGAAGCTGTATGGGAGAGTGATGCGAAAGAAGCCTTTTCTGCACACACGCCACAAACAGAGTCGCTTGAGGTATGCAAACGCACATTTGGATTGAGTTATTTGGTCATAACAAGGGGCGTTATGCATGGCGGCAAAAGAACACAGCGTTCCAAGAAAATCACTTGCTACCCACAGTAAAATTTGGTGGAGGTTCCATCATGCTGTGTGGCCGGTGCCGGTACTGGGAATCTGGTTAAAGTTGAGGGTCGCATGGATTCCACTCAATATCTGAAGATTCTTGAGAATAATGTTGAGGAATCAGTCACAAAGTTGAAGTTACACCAGAGCTGGATATTTCAACAAGACAAAGACCCAAAACACTGCTCAAAATCTACTCGGGCATTTATGCAGAGGAACAAGTACAATGTTCTGGAATGGCCATCCCAGTCCCCAGACCTGAATATCATTGAACATCTGTGGGGTGATTTGAAGCGGGCCGTCCATGCTCGGCAACCATCAAACTGAACTGAACTGGAGATGTTTTGTAAGGAGGAATGGTCCAAAATACATTCATCCAGAATCTTTTTTTGTTGGGGTGCCCAAATTTATGCACCTGTCTAATTTAATTTTGATGCATATTGCACATTTTCCGTTAATCCAATAAACCTCATTTCACTACTGAAATATTATTGTGTCCTTCAGTTATTTGATAGATCAAAATGAAATTGCTGATCCAAACACACAAATATTTATAAATGACAATAATGGAAATTGTCAGGGGTTCCTAAACTTTTGCATACAACTTTAACTGTAAATATGAGATCTGAGGTCTTTTTGACCCCAGATCTCATATTTAAGTGTTCCTGGCATGTTTTTTTCTATTACAAGGAATGTTTACATTTCTTGTAATAGGAATAAAAATGATCCAAATTTTTTTTAAAAAGAAGGGTGTAAAATTAAAAAATAAAAAGTAAAATAAATAAGAAAAAAAAAACTTTAAAGCACCCCGTCCTTGCGAGCTTGCACGCACAAGCGAACGCATAATTAAGTTGCGCCCACATATGAAAACTGTGTTCAAACCACACATGTGAGGTATCGCCGCGACCGTTACAGTAAGAGCAATAATTTTAGCACTAGAGCTCCTCTGTAACTCAAAACGGGTAACCTGTAGACATTTTTAAACGTTGCCAATGGAGATTTTTAGGTTGCAAAGTTTGTCGCCATTATGCGAGCGGGAGCAATTTCAAAGCATGACATGTTGGGTATCAATTTACTCGGCGTTACATTATCTTTCACAATAGGTAAAAAAAATTGGGCTAACTTTACTGCTGTCTTATTTTTTCACTCAAAAAAGTGAATTTTTAAAAAAACAAATTGCACTTGTAAGACCGCTGCACAAATATGGTGCAACATAAAGTTTTGCAATGACTGCCATTTTATTCTCTAGGGTGTTAGAAAAAAAAAATATATATATATATATATAATGTTTGGGGGGGTTTAAGTAATTTTATAGCAAAAAAAATGGTTTTATCTAGTAAGCACCAAGTCCAAAAAATAGGCCTGGTGTTGTAGTGGTTAAACCACTCAGAGCTCAGTATCAAGTGAATGACCAGGTGTTAAATCACACCATTTGTAGCCCACTTTATTGCTACTTCCACCTAGAGCCCTTATAAGGAACTCAAACTTTCCCCTACCCTTTTGCCTTGAGGATTTGTATACAGGATTATTTACTCATTGGGTTACTGTGTACTCCTACTGAACACGTTCATTGTATTTCCCACACTCTACTTCATGAGTGCCCCCCTGGGAAGTAGCTTCACTTGTAGCTATTGCTAAGACCAAGTGAAAAGGGAGCCAATTCAAAATTACAGGCAAACACTTCTGCCGAAGGACTGTAGAACACAAAACTTCAGAGTAACAGTATGACCCTGGCACTGGAGCAGGATCCAGTTACAACACCAATGTCTGTATCTGATTCTAGCTCTATTTCAGAAAGGCAACATGCAGCCTACATGACAAACAATTTTCTGCATCTATGTCACAGTTTCTTGGACAGATTACAGCCTTGTACAGCCATTTTTTGTCCAGGTCTTATAAATTCCCTGCCTCTTCTCCCACTACTGTATATCATCCAGAGTTGGATCTTGATATGTCGATCCTAGAGGACACAGTCACAGAAAGACATGAAGAGGACATTGAGGCAGTATTGGAGAAATCTGTAAAATATTGCTTTCCCCCAGACTACTGTTATATTGAAGGGGGAGCTTCAAGCAGCATGCTTGCCAAAGTTAAAAAGCTCATGTTTCTGTCTGCAAGAGCCTTGGCTAATCCTTTTTTTTTTAAATCATCTTTATAAAAATTTTCTTTGATTCCATAAGCAAATTTATACATGTACTTGAAAACATGTGTCATATATCAACCCTCTCCCCTCCCCCACCCAGTCCTCCCCCCTCATTATTGCATATCTCTATTTCATTAAAATTCCATTATTGTGCCCTCTCTCACACATCCCCCACCACTCAATCAACACTATCCATTCTTCAAGCAGAACACCTCACAACCCTCAAGATTAACTAATATTTAAGGAAGGTAACCCTTACTAACCATCCAAGGTCTCCATTTCTTTTCAAAATTGCTGGAGTTACCTCGTCTGACAAACACCCCTCTTTCTTTCCATATTGTCTCGTCTATTGATTTTGTCCACTCATCTAGGGTTGAAGGTAGCGTTGACTGCCATTTTTGCGCTATCAACGTCCTTGCTTGGAATAGGCAGCTTAATACAGCAGGCGGTAAAATTCTCCCCACTCCATCCCCCGACATGCGACTCATTATACAATGTCGTACATCTGCTTGCAATGAAGTGTTAAAGATCGTGTTAATCGTTTTAACTACCCCCTCCCAGTATTTATACAATTTCGGACACCTCCATAACATGTATTCAATCGCCTGTATTTTTGTGGGGTATAATAAACTCTGTGTATCAGGAAAAGGTGTGACACTCTCTGAGATGTGATTATTGATACTTGTGGGCATAATCTCAGGACATTTCTCCATTGTTCCACAGTTATTGGTCCTAAGTCTTCTTCCCATTTATCTTGACGGGGAGTTCTACCCTTTGTTCTTCATCTATCCTTTCAAGACCCGCATAAAGGCTAGAAATCAAGCCCTTTGCTGGGACTGAGCTTATTACCTTTTGTAGGAGAGGCATTTCTTCTATATTCATCCTTCGGTTCCTAAATTTCTTAGTCAGAGCATGTCTAACCTGCAAGTAAGTATAAAATGAGTGTTTCGGGATTCCATATTCCTCTCTCAAATCAGTGAATGCTTTCATATTACCACCTGTATATAATTGGGCAATATGAACAATACCACATCTCTTCCGCTCCCTATTTATTTCTATTGCATGGAGTTCTTTTAAACGATTGTTATCCCAAAGGTGTGTGTTCCGAGGGACCCCTATAGCCCCTTTGTAATTTAACTAAGCACCAGACCTTGACAGCCATTGTCAATGTTGGAGTTTTAGGAGAAAAAGAGTTAGCCTCCAGTGCTTCCACAATCACCCCATGTGGGGTGTACTCCAACATGAGGTGGTCGTTGACATCCAGCTCCCCCTGCACCCCGCATCCTGCCAGGTGTTGTAATTGCGTTGCCAAGTAATAATTTCTTGGGCGGGGGAGGGCCATTCCCCCTTCACTTAATTGCAATTGAAGAGTGTCCAGACGAATCCTAGGGGTCCCCCCCTCTCCAAATGAATGCCTTAATAAGTGTATCTATTCTTTGAAACCATTTCTTATGGATCCAAACTGGCGAGTTATGGAGTATATACAATAATTGGGAAACCACACCATTCGCATTAAATTACATCTCCCTGCCATAGAGAGAGGGAGGTGTCTCCATATTTCGCCTTTGCTTTTAAATTTTTTCAGAAGTGGGATCATATTATCAACTAGGTAGTCCTTAGGGTCTTTCGATAATTTAATACGGAGGTATTCATTCTGTCTGCTATAACCAAGTTAAGAACTGATGATGGCAATGGTGTACTAAGTGGATCAACTGGTAGCAGCACTGACTTATCCCAGTTGATGTTTAAACCGGATAAGATCCCAAACTCTTTAACTAGTTTTATTGCATTTAAGAGTGAAGTGTGTGTGTCTCCTAGGAATAATAAGATGTTGTCCGCATATAAGGCGACTCTCTCCTCCCTGAATGTTCTTCGGAAGCTGCACAGTTCTGTGGATGATCTAATTGCCATTGCCAAAGGCTCTATCGTGAGGGCAAAGAGCAGGGGCGATAATGGACACCCCTGTCTTGTCCCTCTCGCCAACCCAAATCTCTCCGAACACACCCCATTGACCTGAACCTTGGTGCTAGGGTCGTTATAGAGGGTCTTTACCCACCCTATAAAGGAGGGGCCAAACTGAAAGGCTTCCAAAACCCGCCAGAGGTAGCTCCAATCTAGGCTATCAAAAGCCTTAATGGCATCAAGGGATAGAACAGCTCTTGACCCGATATTTATGGTCTTAATTTGTAAATTTAAAAATACTCTTCTGACATTAATACTGGTAGACCTATTGGGAATAAACCCAGATTGGCCCGGGTGTGCAAGCTTCTATATAATCAAGTTTAGTCTGGTAGCCAGAACGTTTGCTAGTATCTTGATATCTGAGCATATTAATGATATTAGTCTATATGAAGATGTCTCTAATGGGTTCTTCCCTTCTTTATTTATGACTACTATTGTAGCCTCCCTTACCTCCCAATAGTCTGTCTTCAGGAGTTCTGGTAGTAATACTTTCCCATACCGTTTATATATTTCAATAGGCAGCCCATCTGGGCCAGGTGATTTTTGATTTGGTATTGATCCTACAGCTTTTTGGAGTTCCTCTAGTGTTATGGGTGCCTCTAGATCGTCTCTATCTTTTTTTGAAAGTGTTGGGAACTCTAAATTACCCAAGAATTCTACAATTTTATCATCTGTTTCTTTTCTTTTCGTTTTATAAAGAGGGGTAAGCTCTCCCAATTTTTGGAAGAGGCAGGGCTAATGGACATTTGGCGGGAATACAACCCTGGGAGGAGACAATTCTCTTGTTTATCAAATTCACACGCTACCTTATGCAGGATTGACTTAGCAATAGGCAACAAGGAGGCTTTCCATTTAATTAATGATGTTTCAAATTTACCTAGAGGTTCGTGGGACCATTCTCCTCTTGTGCTGTCGGTGAACATCGAGGAGGGCTGTATCGCAAGAGACTGGAAAATAGGACCTTACTGGTTGGAATTAATGGATAAATCAGATGGAATCCCGACAGCACTGGAGGAGTTTGTGAAGACAATTTCAGGTACGGCCTCAACAGGGATGATATGGGATACCCTAAAAGCGTTCCTTCGTGGTCTATTAATTCAACAAGTAGCAAAGATTAAAAAGGAATCCAAGAAATGGGAGGAGTCTGTCAGGGCTGAGGTAGAGAGGGTGGAGCCCCAATATATTGAAGACCCCACGGAGGGAAAATACAGATCCCTAATTGACAGACAACAGGTGTTTAGATCAGCCCTGCTGAGAAGAGAGGAAAATAAGAAACTTGCCTTAAAACAAAACTCCCCTTGTGGAAGGGGAAAGCGTGGGGCAGGCTCTGGCCTTCTTGATTAGGAACAATACACCCACCAAAACTGTACCAATACTACGAACTACAGGGGGTAATACGACTTCACATATGGAGGGGATCACAAGAGTGTTTAAGGAATACTATGAAAATCTTTATAAAGGAGTGTTCTAATCCTTGAGAGTTCGACAAACATGGTCAGAGGAAATAAGCTCCCCATCAACAACCTAGAGCTTTGAGCAGTCAGGTTGACCAAGCTCTGAACCCAATTTGGTTGCAATCAGACAATACCACAACAGTTCCATGCAGTGTATCAACCATCAAGGGGACACGATGAGCCTGGTTGCCTTGGAGGAAGCAATCCAGATTCTCTTTAGTTTGTGGTCCAGTTTTAGTCACCAGTCCTCAGGAAGTATCTCCTTGAACTGGAGATTCCATAGGTTATAAGATACAACTACAAAAATTATAGATATTCTCCCTAGAGAAGAGGCACTTAAAGAGAATCTTCAGTCCCCCAAAAATATTATGATGTGTCCCAGAAGGCTGCAGGCAAAAGGGAAGGGGGGGACCAACTTACACTCGGATCGCCTAGGCGATCCAAGCATAAGTGGGAGCAGGGGAGGTAGAAAAGCGTAAGTTATGTTTTAGGAGGGGAGTTGATCACAATATACAAACCTTTTATGGATAGACTGGCATCTTTATTCAACCATACTTACTGTGTAACTGATACACTAAGGATGGGAGATTTTGGATGTGGAAAACCTGACCTCCAGATTCAACCACAAGCTACCTCTGTAGCCAGACCCAGGGATCCTCTAGCCCTGGCCTTGGATGCCCTAATAATCTTCTGGTCTCAGGCCAAACTTATTTATGCCTTCCCTGCACTGCAAGTTCTGCCTCCCCTGCTCCACAAAATTTAGCAAAAAAGAAAAGCAATGATTCTAATTCTAATTCTGGTCTAATTACACCAAACTGGCCCAGAAGAACGTGGTACACAGACATTTAAAGACTTTTAGCAAACAAGCCCTATGCCATCTCAAGGTTCTCTATTCTGTACTGCTTCTCAGCTTTAACAGCATGGCTTTTTAAATCCAAGTCTTAACCTCTTTATCCTTGCCCTTTAGCCCCTGGCGATTGCTCTACGAGCAAACCCCAACATTAATGGAATTTCGTATGCGGGCGAATGCTATAAAGTAAACTTGTTTGCTGATGATGCCCTCCTGACTCTTACCAACCCGTTTACCTGCCCAATTTTCAGGTTTCCTAACCTGTTTTGCAGCCATTCCTGGGCTCTGAGTCAACCCACACAAAAGAACCGCTCCAAACAGCTTTCTCCCAAATTCCTTGGCCTTACACCTACAATCAATTTTCCCATACCAGTGGGTGAGCTCTTCCTTGGATTACCTGGGCACTAAACTGACTCCCTCCTATTTCTCCCTTTTTGCCTCCCAACTTTTACCCCCTCATTCGCTCCATTACGACGCTCTTGTCCTCTTGGCACTTCCCTACATTTTCATGGATCGACTGCATCCACGTGGTCAAGATGACCATTCTTTCAAACATCCTATACTTTTCCTGACTCTACCCAGTCCAGGTCCCTGCATTCTATCTATGCTTGCTCCAGAAGCCCCCTCAGTGGAATTTTTCTGCTACATCCAATTGCGACACTGGATAACCTCTTAGGTGCCACGACACCTTCCTGAACCAGAAAACGGCCTTTGAGCAGATGTGCTTGCACTCTCCAGGTGCCATGGCACCATTTCTGTGCTATATTCCTCCTACTACATTGTACAGTAGTTTGATATAATACACCTATGAGCAGGTTCTGTTTGTAGCTCTCTTTGGCTCTTAATCGTTCTTACTGTTTGTATCCCCTGTGTGGGAATTCTATGGATGCACCTGTCTATTTACGGCAATAAAAAAATATTGTACCAGAAATCCAAGTCTTAAAGGATAGAGGGATTCCTGAGTCTGTGATTTTTTTTTTTCTTTAACATTTGCTGAAAGCAAGAAAGCCTCTTCCAGGAATCTGTTATCGTACCTGGACATCTTATTTTGCCTGGCGTGAATGCAGTTGATTCCAGATATTACTCTGTCACGCATTCTGGCATTCCAGCAGATCTTCATCAAAGCTTACAGTATCTCACAAAAGTGAGTACACCCCTCACATTTTTGTAAATATTTTATTTTATCTTATGACATATGACAACACTGAAGAAATGACACTTTGGTACAAGTAGTGAGTGTACAGCTTGTATAACAGTGTAAATTTGTTGTCCCCTCAAAATAACTCAACATACACCCATTAATGTCTAAACCGCTGGCAACAAAAGATAGTACACCCTTAAGTGAAAATGTCCCAATTGGGCCCAATTAGCCATTTTCCCTCCCCGGTGTCATGTGACTCGTTAGTGTTACAAGGTCTCAGGTGTGAATGGGGAGCGGGTGTGTTAAATTTGGTGTTATCAATCTCACTCTTTCATACTGGTCACTGGAACTTCAACATGGCACCTCATGGCAAATAACTCTCGGGGATCTGAAAAAAAAAAGAATTGTTGCTCTACATAAAGATGGCCTAGGCTATAAGAAGATTGCCAAGACCCTGAAACTGAGCTGCAGAATGGTGGCCAAGACTATACAACGGTTTAACAGGACAGGTTCCACTCAGAACAGGCCTTACCATGGTCGACCAAAGAGGTTCAGTGCACGTGCTCAGCGTCGTATCCATAGGGTGTCTTTGGGAAATAGACGTATGAGTGCTGTCAGCATTGCTCCAGAGGTTGAAGGGGTGGGGGTAGCCTGTCAGTGCTCCGACCATACGCCGCACATCAAATTGGTCTGCATGGCTGTCATCCCAGAACGAAGCCTCTTCTAAAGATGATCCACAAGGAAGCCCACAAACAGTTTGCTGAAGGTAAGCAGACTAAGGACATGGATTACTGGAACCATGTCCTGTGGTCTGATGAGACCAAGCTAAACATATTTGGTTCAGATGGTGTCAAGCGTGTCTGGCAGCAACCAGGTGAGGAGTACAAAGACAAGTGTGTCTTGCCTACAATCGAGCATGACGGTGGGAGTGCCATGGTCTATGGCTGCATGAGTGCTGCCGGCACTGGGGAGCTACAGTTCATTGACGGAACCATGAATGCCAACGTGTACTGTGACATACTGAATTAAAGCATTATCCCCTCCCTTCGGATACTTTGCCGCAGGGCAATATTCCAACAAGATAACTACCCCAAACACACTTCCAAGACAACCTCTACCTTGCTAAAGAAGCTGAGGGTAAAGGTGATGGACTGGCCAATCATGTCTCCAGACCTAAACCCTATTGAGCATCTGTGGGGCATCCTCAAACGGAAGGGAGAGGAGCTCAAGGTCTCGAACATCCACCAGCTCCATGATGTTATCATGGAGGAGTGGAAGAGGACTCCAGTGGCAACCTGTAAAGAACAAAAAGTGCGCCTCTAAGTGCAGTAATGGAGTAAAACATCATTTATTAAAACTTGTAAAAAAACCTACTCACAATGGTAGTAATCAGGTAAGCGTTGCAGTTGTAAGCCACTGCTAGCTGTATGGGAGTCCTGGAGGATGTGCTCCTGGGATGGGGATGGAACTGCCTGGTGGTGGTGCGGTGGGAAGGAAGCGTCGATGGCTCCCGGCGTCTCATCCTCCTAGCCACTGATGGAAGATCCGATCCGTTCGTTCCCAGCAGAGCAGTCTGTCTCCTCTCGTCCAGTAAACAGCGGGAAAGTGTGTGATTCGGCGACGCGTTGCGGGGCTTTGCCCCTTCTTCAGGCCGTATAGTAGCCATGTTGGAACAGGGAGAATTTATGGGCAACAAGGTGGGAGGAGTGTGGTCTGGGTACATGCCTCCTCCTAGGTATTTTTAACCCTGTATGGACGTGAGTATGGCTGGTGGTAATAAAACAGTGCCGTACAACAGTGGTGGACAGCTGGCTAATATGGATGCAGTGGCAACCTGTGAAGCTCTGGTGAACTTCATGCCCAAGAGGGTTAAGGCAGTGCTGGAAAATAATGGCCGCACAAATTATTCACACTTTGGGCCCAATTTGGACATTTTCACTTGGGGGTGTACTCACTTTTGTTGCCAGTGGTTTAGACATTAATGGCCATATGTCTTTATTTTTAGGGGACAGCAAATTTACACTGTTATACAAGCTGCACACTCACTACTTTACATTGTAGCAAAGTGTAATTACCTCAGTATTGTCACATAAAAAGATATAATAATGTGAGGGGTGTACTCATGTTTGTGAGATACTGTAGCTCCAAGCACCCATAAAGGGTGGCTCTGGCCTCCCGCTGCCTTTGAACCCCTCTTTGAGCCCATCACATATTCCCCTTCAGGGTCCGGCTGGTAAATTACCCTTTTTGGTAGCTATCCCATCTATCAGACATCCCTTTTCTGTAAAGAGCCTTTTCATACTTTCGTAAAATTATCCAGGTGGATGTCCAATCTTACACAGATGCAGCTTTTGGTCTCAAATGTCTTTACACCGGCACTCTGAACTTGGGTTATTCCAACAACCCCCAATATTGGCTTTCAGACAACCACCCAATCTCAGACAAAAACTAATCAGCAGGAAACTCCACTCTGATTATGAAGTCACACATAACGGAAGCAAATCCTGCAATAAAAATGTTGCAAACTGTGCAACCAGATCAATCAATCTATAAGTGTCACACACACAAATGGGGCCTTCAATATCATGGGATCATACAGCTGTACCTAATTTGGTGTACCTCATTCAATGCAATAGGTGCAGCAAAGGATATTATTTTGGAGAAACAGGACAGGAATTGCAAACAAGGATGAATTTACACAGACATACCATCAAGGAACATAAACAAGATGATTTCTGCATACCTGTGGGACATCATTTCTCACAACCGGACCACACTATTGAAGATCTCAATGTTTTAGATCTTAAAGGGAATTTCAGAACTATCCAGGAAAGAAAACATTTGAACTAAGAATGATTATTCTTTTTGACACGAAAAATAACAGTTTAAACTTAGATATAGGTTTTCTTACTCATTGTTCTAAAATTTTACGACCCTCTCTGTGACTGTCACCCCCTCCCCAGTCTATAGCTCTCTCTCTGCCCTATCTCGCCAACTCTGCTGCCAGCTTTATTACCATGCCTTACACTGTACATTGATTTGTGTTTGTTTTTGTTTTTTTTCCCCCTTTCCCTCAGAGATTTTTTTCTTTCTTTTTTTTTTCTCTTTTTTTTTTAACATTCGGCTAAAGCTATTGTAAATCAGTATTGCTTGGACCTTGAATAAGGGGAAACACCCCGAAAGCTTGTCCTGAAAAATTGTATGTTAGTGCAAATAAAAAAAAAGTATCACGGACAATACTCAATTTTCTACAGGACTAGGAGTCTTCTAGCTACTGCAATGTTTCCCAGTGCTGAGTCCCTGGGTCAGTTCAAACTGAGCTATGCCTTTCCTCCTCTAAAACTCCCTTCCTCACCTGTTCTGCAGGGTAAAGATGAAGCGTATTCCAGTTATTCTCATCACACTACTGGCCCAGGTAGATGCAGTACTCAAACCGCATCAGACTCCTGGTAAGCTCTCCATCTCCCAAATCCTGTGCATTTCTTTTTTTGGCTAGGTCCGATTTGCCAGCCCCTTCTTATTTGCTGGCTTTAGTGGACTGTCTGTTGAAGTCCGGGTCCTATGGAGTAGGGGCCTATCTGATGTGATTAAGCCTGCACTCAGAAAGGCAAGGAAATCGACTTCTTGCAATGTCTACTATCACAACTGCAAGGCATATTTCTCATGGTGCGAGGGAAGGGAAATCCATTAGTGTGGGGCCAATCCTGTCTTTTCTCCAGTCGACCCTCTCAAGCTCAAATATCCATGTGTAGTGTTTTTTTCAAAGCGCTTGTCTCTCATGCTTAGTGAAAACATTTGTATAGGGTGTCACTCCTTGTTCCTCCTGTACTTTCCCAATTGACACTGTAGTATCTCAACCTGGTTCTTTTGGTTTTTCAGAAACTATCCTTTGAAACTACCGCTGATGTTCTTCCAGATCTTCTTTCTGCTTTCACTCATGAGGTTGGCAAGTCTGGTGACCATAACTTGTAAAAAACCCTTTCTAGTATCACCTAGGGCAGTGGTTCTCAACTCCTGTCCTCAGGACCTACTAACAGGCCATGTTTGCAAGATGACTGAAATACATCACAGGTGATATAATTTGCTGCTCAGTGATTGCACTATTCTAGTCTGTATCTCCACATAAAATCTGGCCTGTTAGTGGGTCCTGAGGACAGGAGCTGAGAACCACTGACCTAGAGGCAAGGTTGTCTTGGGCCCTAATGTCGTGTCTTTTTACCTTAATCAGGATATTTTTCTCACTTTCTCTCCACTGTTTTGATGTGGTACTTCTGTTCAAGTCTGTCTCTTGGCTACAGCTTCATTAAGACAGACGGACTGTCTTTTCCTTATTCCTGAAGATCCACTTAGGCGACAGCCTATCTCTCATTCCACCATCACCAACCTAGGTGGATTTGGCTGCCCATTATTCAAGCCTTTGAATTTTTGTTAAGAAGGTGATCTGTGTATGTATATCCAATCTGGGTGATCTATGTACATTGCAGGGATTATAACAATCATTGTTGCAAATTCCTACCTTTTGTTATTCTGAAGAAATAGCTTTTTGTCTGTGTGCATGTGCTAAGTGAATCTGTATGGGAGTGTTTTTATCATCAATCAGCTGCTGCACCTGCAGGGCTTTAATAAGGAAAGTGGCAGGGCCTGCATCCCTTTAGACATGATTTGTATTAATAGTAAAAGGTCAGGTCTGAGCATGTAGGCCCTTTACAAAATAATCTAGAGTGGGTGACTGGGAACAAAGAGAAGGCAATCTTATTAAATACTTTCTTTAGCTCTGTGTGTGAGGGAGCTCATGTCCATAATGGGGGTGGTAGTGACATAGCCACTTATGATCCACAATGGCTCAAAAGGGAAATGGTTCAGAAGTATTTTGACAGAATAAAGGTGGATAAAGCACCTGGACCTGATGGCATCCATCCGTGAATCCTAAAAGAATTGAGCTCTGTCATTTCAAAGCCATTGTTTCTAATTCTTAGGGACGCGTAAATGACTGGAATGGTACCACTGGATTGGCATAGGGCCAACGTGGTGGCCTTATTTAAAAAGGGATCAAAGTCTTTACTGAGTAACTATAGACGTGTTAGTTTAACTTCTATAGTTGGGAAGATATTGGAGAGTTTAACCACTTCAATACCAGGCACTTACCCCCCCTTCCCTCCCAGACAAATTTTCAGTTGCATTTTGAATGACAATTGCATGGTCATGCAACGCTGTACCCAAATTCAATTTTTAACATTTGTTCCCAGAAATAGAGCTTTCTTTTGGTGATATTTGATCATCTCTGGGGTTTTTATTTTTTGCGCTACAAATAAAAAAAGTCATTCTTTGTTTCTGTCACTAAAATTTGTAAATAAGTACATTTTCTCCATCACTGACGGACACTGATGAGGCTACACTGACGGGCACTGATGAGGCAGTACTGATGGTGAGGCACATATACACAGCACTGATAGGTGGCACTGATAAGCAGCACTGACGGGCACTGATAGGTGGCACTGCTAAGTGGCACTGATGGGCACTCAATGGCGGCACTGATGGGCACTCAATGGCGGCACTGATGGGCACTCAATGGCGGCACTGATGGGCACTCAATGGCGGCACTGATGGGCACTCAATGGCGGCACTGATGGGCACTCATTGGCAGCACTGATGGGCACTCATTGGCAGCACTGATGGGCACTCATTGGCAGCACTGATAGGCACTCATAGGTGGCACTGATAGGTGACACTGGGCACTGATGGTTGACACTGTAATGGCAATGATAAATGCCATTTTTAGAACGCATTCCCTGGTAGTCCCAGGTGGAATCCATGTTGGGCACTGTGCCCCTTACCTTGTGGTCTAGGGTGGGCTCCATGGTGGTCAGGGTGGGCTTCCCTGGTATTCTCCCTGGTGGTCCCTGGGTGGCTGTTCCCTGGTGGTCCTGGGTGGTGATCCTAGGGGGGGCTGCGCTGATAAACAGCACAGATCCCTCTTGTCAGGAAAACAGCTGATCGGTTCTCTTCTACTCGCATCTGCAGACATGCAGGTCCCGGCTGATCAGGTGGTAAAGGGCTTCCGATGGAAGTTCTTTGCCGAGATCGGTAATGCGGTGGGTCAGACTGACATGCCGCACCACCCATCGTCGCGATGAGTGCTCCCGGGTCACTTGTCTATAGGCCGGGCGGGAAGTGGTTAATAAAAGACCACATAGATGAGTTTTTGTTGGAAAAAAATATTTTAACCACTTCCGGACTGCTCACCCTCCTTTCATGTGGAATACCATTGTTATGGTAGCAGATAGCTACCATAACCCTGGTATTTTTTTTTTTCTCTGCCGGCGATTCCGCTTCTGATAAAAGTGGTCTTAGCGGCGGATTCGCCACAAGATCACTTTTATCAGTGGTGGCAGAGATCCCCCCCCTGCTGTTTTCCCGTCATCTCTGCTGCTTACCGGAGACGATCGGGTCCGCTCCCCC
>BLSH010011269.1:322997-360781 GCA_018402905.1 Glandirana rugosa
AGAGAGACAGAGTGGGGTGTGAGAGAGACAGAGAGGGGTGTGAGAGAGACAGAGAGGGGTGTGAGAGAGACAGAGAGGGGTGTGAGAGAGACAGAGAGGGGTGTGAGAGAGACAGAGAGGGGTGTGAGAGAGACAGAGAGGGGTGTGAGAGAGACAGAGGTGGGTGTGACAGAGAGAGGGGGGCTTGAGAGAGGGACCTCTAGCTCTGTCCCTATCTGCAGTCCCTCCTCTGCCCCTCCTTGTCAGCAGGTAGTCAGTGTATGAGGTACCGTCCCTGATCCGGTGATGCTCTCGGCTCTGTTCTTCCAGCGGCTCCCTCGCAGCCTGTGCCTCCCGGCCGTCCTCGGCTTCTGGGCCCCCAGTCAGCCTGTTCTTCGGGCCACACTTTTCAAGTTGAGGAGTCCAGGCTCTGGAAGGCGCCAGGCATGCTGTGCCCGCTGCTCACCTCTCCTGGGGTCAAGGAGGTGGTGAAGCTCTTCCCCGCCTCCTGAGCTGTCAGGCCTATTTATCCTGCCCACGGAGGCTGAGGGGCCACCCACTCACTCGCTCACGTTGTGCAGATTGATTTCTGCAACATAACCTCGCAGCTGTTTGCTGCCGCCACCACCGAACCTGGACTTTCCATGGACTCTCTGCGTGCCAGCTGTGGTTTGCGCGCCATGGGTTTGCCATCACTGTCCTAATATCTCTCCTCCATTGCCTGGATGAAGTGTCTATATTTGTCTGCCACCTCATCTCATAGACAGCCTGACTCTGTCCTTCTTCAAGGTCCCAGCAGTGGACTGCCTACCTCTCTGTATATCTCTGGGTGCCTTAGGCAGGTTTTTATTCAAGCACAGAGGCTTAAGGATAAGTTTCTACCCTTTCCTTTTACTAGATCAATTAGTGACTCTTGGGAGCCAGGCATCTGTTTCCCAGATTAGTAAGGCTGCCACCTAGTCTTCAGTTCTCCCATTCTGTAAGTCTTGAATGTTCAGGCCTCAGCTGATGCCAGCTTCAGATGTAAGGTCTTTCAGGTAGCTGTTGCGCTGAAAACAGCCCCAGTTTTTTTTTTATCTCTACTGAATTCTGTTGGCCTGTTGATGTTTTGTTTGCTGTTGCCCACATATCTGGTGGATTGCGTTTGGGGATTCCAGTTATCTCTGAACACCTGATCCTGTGTCTCTTCATGAATGATTGAGAAAATAGGATTTTAACTTACCGTGACATCCTTTTCATTAGGGAACACAGGTCCCTTCCCTCTGTGTGTTCCACTCTTCTATTGCTTTGCCACAAAACATAGGCATGTGGGGCAGTGAGAGGAGCTAATCATGCCTGACTAACATGTTTTGTTTGCCAGTGTGCAATTCCCCTGTAAGCAGCAATAAAATGCAGTTGTCTCTGAATATTGTATCTTGTATCCCTATGAACTACAAGAAAAGGATTTTCGGTAAGTTAAAAATCCTATTTTTTTTAATCAATATACAGTATAATTGAATTAGAGTATTTTTATATTTGCATGAAGTTCAGGTTTAAAGATTGAATTACATTGAAGCACTCACTGTGTGCTTCCATCCTATAGGAGGTCTAGCGAACCATCTATGGCTTCTGTTTGGCCTGATATACTAAATTGCAAAGTGCAAAAATGTGTATGCTAAAGCTGAAGGCGGGGGGGGGGGGGTGAGACTTCCTTGCAATGGGGGCTACCGCTGCACTGCAATTATATAATGCTTGTGTATGCTTGAGGTTCAAGTAAAAAGGACTTCTCCGTACCTATTCCCTCACTTCTGCTGTATTCCTCCACACTATTTGACTGCCCTCTGCAGCCTCTTCTCTAATGCATTCCAACTGTTTGCAGACATTCTGATTTCATTAAAGCGTAACTCCACTTTCTCTTACGTTCATTGACAGACACAGCCTCTTATTCATGATACGTGGGTTTATGCACCTTTTACCAGGAGTAGACTAGGCAGCACGAAGTTCAGAAAAGCAAAGCTGGCCCCTCCTAGGGGGCCGTCCTCACTCAGCATATAACCCCTCAGCCCTGCATAGCATATCAGTTTTTTTCTGCCTAGTGCAAGGAGGTAGACCTGGTTCACTGCTGGGATCTGCGGTTCCCCTATTTTTTTTGTTTTTTCTGTTTTGCGCAAGCCTTCTGATGAAGACTGCAGTCAAGTAGCCGGCTGGGGAACATGCAGATATTTCTTGTCCTGACATCTCCCCAGCACGGTAGACGGATGCGAGCCACCCTTAGCTTTAGCGGGGTCCGCCGCATCGTACCCGTTCCATGCGGGGGGCCGGTGGGTTAAACGCCCCACCTGCGTACCTAGTGACCGGGCTGCTGCTCGCTCCAGGGGCCGCATGGCCAGCAGCATCCCTCCCCACCTGGGGGGAGGAAGGTGTGCTCCGGGTGGCTATCCGCTACGCCCGTCTGGAAGGGTGAGTGACACCCCCCTCCCCCCTGGGGGCGGAGGGGGGGCGGCTAGCGGTGCCCGTTCCGGTGGGGGGTTCAGGTGCCGGGTGTTTTCCCTACCTTTCTCTAACTACCCCCCCCCCCCGCGCACACCCGCCCGTCCCCTCGCCCGCACGCACCTCCACGCGGTGATCACTGCCATTTTGGCGGCACCGGCTGCCATTTTTCTGGGGTCGCGATTTTGCCGCAGCTGCAGCCGTTTTGGAAGCGGTTTTTGGCCTCTTGTGGCCCCTTGGCAACCATTTTTGGTTGGTCTCCCTTAATGGGAGATAACACGTGTGTGTTGGCGCCACTTCTTTCTCTTCCTGGTCGGCGCTTGGGACGGCAGCATCAGCGACAGCAGCCGCATCAGCAGGCAGGGCAGCCTCTTATCAGGCGGGCAGTGTTTTCAGCAAGTATTGCTGGTTCTCTCCCTGGGGTGCAGGCGCGGTGGTGCTGGGTCCTACTGGGCAGTCCCGGTCGTTCTGTGGGGCATTGTGCGGGGGTGCAATGTGGGGGCATATGGCCGGTAGGCCTCATAAGTATCACGGGGGTGGCGCAATGGTGGCTGAACCGGCAGTGGCTTCTCCGGAGGGGTCCGCTGAGGCTCAAGCCGCGTTGGGACCTCTGGTTCCCCCGGATTAATTGACTTCAATTTTGAAAGAATTTTTCGCCCGGGGGGAACCGAGCCGGGGCAAGGGGGGTCCAAGAAGCGTCCGCCCCCTCCTCAATCTTTGGAGGAGGACTCGGAGCAGAAAGGGGGCTCTGTGGTCACAGGGACCCCGTGGAGCTCTCGGACAGGGAGCTGGAGCCATCGCATGGGGAAGAGGACCAGGGGGCCTCGGTGGCGCGCAAAAGGGCGCTGGTGGGCGCCCTGGTCACGGCTGTCCGTAATTCTTTACGGCTAGACCAGGCTGGGGAGTCACAGGTGTCTGCCTACACCTTTGGGTCCCAAAAGCCATCCCGTGCTCCCAAGGTGTTTCTCTATCTCCAGTATTTTGACCAGTTTGTCTATAAGGAATGACAGTGTCCGCTAAATTCTTTTACTCTGCCAAAACGCTTTTCTGTGCGCTACCCTTTTGAGGACAGCCTGTTACAGAAATGGGCCTCCCCCACGGTGGATCCGCCGGTGGCCCGCCTGAATAAGGCGACAACTATTCCCTTAGAGGGGTCCTCCTCTTTTAGGGACCGGCCAATAGGCGGACGGAAGCAGTGTCCAAGGCAATTTTCTTGGTGGCGGGGGCAGCCATGAGGCCGGCCTTGGCGTCGGTCATGGTGGCACAGTCGCTCACGGAGTGCGTTGGAGTGATGCTCGGGGCTGCGGAGATTCGCCTGAATCGGTGCAGTGAGCAGACCACCTGGTGCAGGGTCTTCGTTACCTCTGTGACGCAGCACTGGACTTGGTGACGATGCTGTCAAAAATGTCTGTTTTTGCGTTCATTATTAGACGCCTGCTGTGGCTGCGGCGCTGGTCGGGTGACCACGCGTCTAAGAAGGGCCTCACGGACCTGCCCTTTCAGGGTGGTCGGCTTTTTGGGGCCCAGTTGGATGAAATCATTAAGGATTTCACTGGGGGGGAAGAGTACATTTCTCCCAGAACACAAGCGGTGAGAACAACGCCGCAAGCAGGGGCCTTCGGTTCTGCGGGCAAGGGCTCCCGGCCCGGCAAGACTGCCTCTGGGACTGGTAAGCGGCCCTGGCAGCGCAAGCCAGAAAAGACGGAGGAAAAGTCCTCCTCCGCATGATGGGTTGCCCCCGCCCGTCTCTAGGGTGGGGGGCCGGCTTCTGGGGTTCGCGGACCGAAGGGCCGCTTGCATCTCCGACCGGTGGGTGCGGGAGGTGGTGTCCTCCGGGTACAAGATAGAGTTCAGTACTCGGCCCCCGGACAGGTTCTT
Source organism: Glandirana rugosa (assembly GCA_018402905.1). Taxonomy (NCBI): domain Eukaryota; kingdom Metazoa; phylum Chordata; class Amphibia; order Anura; family Ranidae; genus Glandirana; species Glandirana rugosa. The sequence goes on from BLSH010011269.1 coordinate 327,324, forward strand.
TCCGTCAAATTTAAGACTCCCTCCGGGATGTCGGCAAGCTCTGTTAGAGGCTGTCCAGACGCTGTCCGAACAGGGGGTCATCGTGCCAGTTCCTCTTTCGGAAAGATTCCGCGACTTCTGCTCGAACTTCTTTGTGGTGCCAAAGAAGAGGGGCGAGGTCAGGCCAGTTCTGGACTTGAAAGCGCTCAATCACTTCGTGAAGGGACGCAAATTTAGGATGGAGTCAGTCCGTTCGGTTGTGGCTGCCCTGCACCAGGGGGATTTTCTGGCGTCCCTGGACACCAGGGACGCGTATCTTCACGTTCCCATTTGTGTCCGACACCAGCGCTTCCTGCGCTTTGCTGTAGGGGACCTCCATTATCAATTTGTGGCTCTCCCGTTCGGTCTGGCCTCGGCTCCGCGGGTCTTCACCAAGATCCTGGCCCCGGTACTGGCTCTGCTGAGACAGAGAGGCATTGCTGTGGTATCATACCTGGACGTTCTTCTGCAAGCAGAGTCAGCTCCGGCTCTGGAGGGCAATGTTGCTATCACCCTGATCTCACTGCGGGACTTCGGTTGGCTAATCAATCTGCAGAAGTCGACATTGACCCCGTCCTGTCGCCTGGAATATCTGGACCTGATATTGGACACGGAGCAGGCGAAGGTATTTCTACCTCCGGCCAAGTTGCTGACGCTACAAGCAGCGGTGCAAACCCTGTTGTCACGACAGTGGTCCTCCTTACGTTTCTGCATGCGGGTGTTGGTGCTCATGGTCTCAACTTTCGAGGCAATACCGTACGCCCAGAGTCACACCCGGCTCCTGCAGCAAGCGATACTCTCCCTTGTCTCTGGATCTGCTGATCCGGCTGGATCCTCAGACCAGGGGGTCGTTGACCTGGTGGCTTCGGGCCCCGGCACTGACCTTGGGGAATTCATTCCTTCCCCTGGAGTGGTCGATAGTCACGACGGATGCCAGCCTCTCGGGCTGGGGAGGAGTCCTGGGGCAAGTGCCGGCTCAGGGCCGTTGGTTGGCGCAGGAGTCTCATCTTCCGATCAATGTGTTGGCACTGAGGTCGATCAGGCTCTGTCTCTCCCACTGGTCGGCAAGGCTGCGTGGCCTACCGGTTCGGGTTCAGTCGGACAACGCCACGGTGGTGGGGTACGTGAACCATCAAGGCGGAACAAGGAGCTCGGCAGCAGCGGCAGAAGCAGCCCACATTCAAAGGTGGGCGGAACTTCACGTGCCAGCTCTCTCCGCCATCTACATTCCGGGCGTAGAAAATTGTAAGGCGTACTTTCTCAGTCGCCAAACACTGGACCAGGGAGAATGGTCCCTGCATCTAGAAGTGTTTCGCCAGATTTGCGAAAGGTGGGGCACGCCAGATGTGGATCTCCTGGCATCCAGATTCAATCACAAGGTGAAGACCTTCGTGTGCAGGTCAAGGGATCCGTTGGTGGTCGCCACGATACTGAGTAACAGGGGGGTCTCTGAGTCAGTGATCCCCACCATGCTTAAGGCATGCAAGTGCAGTTCGCGCAAGATCTATCATCGCACCTGGAAAGCCTATATTGCCTGGTGTGAGGCGGGGGGTTGGAACCCCCGTTCTTTTTAGGTTTCTCGGGTGCTGGCTTTTCTTCAACAAGGCCTGGATCAAAAGTTGGCTTTGAGCACTCTCAAAGGTCAGATTTCTGCTCTGGCGATTCTTTTTCAGCGTCCTTTGGCGACGCATTCTTTGATCCATACATTTGTACAGGGCGTACATGATGTGGCTCCTCAGGTACGGTCACCCCTGGCACTGTGGGATCTGAACATGGTACTTTCTGTGCTGCAGAAACCGCCATATGAGCAGATCAGGGATATTCCCTTACAACTGCTGTCTCAAAAGGTTTCTTTTTTGGTGGCCATTACATCCGCTAGGCGGGTGTCTGAATTGGCGGCCTTGTCGTGTAGGTCTCCCTATTTGGTCCTACATAGGGATAAGGCGGTGCTGCGTCTTTCCCCTTCATTTCTACCCAAGGTGGTTTCCTCATTTCATATCAATGATGACATTGTCCTCCCTTCCTTGTGTCCGCGCTCGTCTCATCCTAAGGAGATTGCTCTGCATTCCTTGGACGTAGTGAGGGCCTTGCAGGTGTATTTGGCGGCTACGGCTCCTTTTCGGAGGTCGGACACGCTGTTTGTGCTGACGGAAGGGCCGCGCAAAGGTTTGGCGGCTTCGTCGGCCACTGTATCACGTTGGATCAGACAGACTGTGACCCATGCGGATGCTGTTCAGGGCCAAGAACCCCCTTTTCCGGTCATGGCTCATTCCACCAGGGCGATTAGCACTTCCTGGGCTTTCAGACACCAAGCGTCGGTGTCTCAGGTGTGCAAGGCGGCTACTTGGGCCTCGGTGCTGGATGCTGCTTTTGGCCGCAAAGTTTTACAAGCGGCGGTGTAGGCGCGGCTGGCGCCTCCCGAGATCATTCTGTTGGGTACAGTTGTTATTGTTTACCCACCCCTGCTTTGGGACTTTCCCACGTGTCATGAATAAGAGGCTGCGTCTGTCAATGAACGGAAGAGAAAATTGGATTTTTTAACTTACCATAAAATCCTTTTCTCTGAGTTCAATGACAGATGCAGCACCCACCCCTCTGTGTTGTGTTTGTACGGCTTGTTACGAACTGATATGCTATGCAGGGCTGAGGGGTTATATGCTGAGTGAGGACAGCCCCCTGGGAGGGGCCAGCTTTGCTTTTCTGAACTTTGTTCTGCCTAGTCTACTCCTGGTAAAAGGTGCATAAACCCACGTGTCATGAATAAGAGGCTGCGTCTGCCAATGAACTCAGAGAAAAGGATTTTATGGTAAGTCAAAAAATCCCATTTTTCCGGTGCCTCCATGACAGCATACCTGTGATAGAGCTCCGCCTCGACTCCTCCCTCAGGACCAGTGAATAGCATAAATTAAAGACATAGTCCCTCCCCAGCATTCTCCTTCTTTTCCTCATACCTCTTGAATCAGTGAAGAAGATGCAGCAAGTCCCTACCTCTGCAGTCGGTAGCTTCCGCCGGATTCAGCCCTCTCCGGGCACAGTCCCTGTTCCTTGGGCCGCTATTAGCGCTGATAAGGCTGGGGACCCCTTCTGTGGATCTTTTGGGGTAGCAGAGTTTCCTTTTAGGTACGCATTCTGCAATTCAAGATACATGGATCAGTGGTATGCAGGCAGAGGGATCAAACTCTTTAACGAAAGTATCTTTTCCTTTTAGGTCTCTCTCTTTTTTCTCCTTCCCTCCCTTTCTTCCCTTCTTCCTAATTTTGTTCCTTCTTTCATCCTATCTTGCTCTTTTATTCTGTCATTCCTTTAGTCAGCCCAGGGGGAGGTGCTTTGTCTGCCTCTGGATGGTGGGTACTCTTAATGGCACCTTTTTCTTTATCTTTTTCTTCCCACAGGGAAGCGGCATCTGGGGGCTCCCCCTCTTTGTCCCTCCGCACCGCTTGGGCTCCGTTTCTGTTCTCCTGTATGCCGGATGTTCGGCGGGGGATCGGGGCGTGCTGGCGGGAGGGCAGAGCTTCGGGAATGGTGCGTGCGCGCATCCCGGATGCTCGGGGACCTCGTGCGCTCCAAGCGGGCACCATCTTGGTTCAGGGAAAAGGGCTATACCCATAAGTATGGGTCTCCTTAAATATATATATATATATATATATATATATATATATATATATATATAGTAAGGGGGGACTCAACTCAGTGTTACTGTGTCTGGCTTCAGAACAGGTGTGCCTGGTGCTTTGTGCAGTGATTAACCTCTGGTATTCAGTTTTTTCTTTTGGTTTTTTGTTTTTTCCTGTTCCCTTTCTCTAACAGGTTCTTCTCAATGATATGCATGTTTTCTCTCTCTCACTCTTTCTCAAGTTAAGCCCTCTGCCCTTGCTTCCGCCATGAGCCATTCTTCAAGGAACAAAGATCCGCATACGTCAGATAGGTATGGGACCAGGCGCAGGTAAGGAATATAAAAGAGGATGATTTAAAAAAAAAAAAAAAGAGATAGAAAGGAGGATGATCAAAAAAAAAACAAAAACTTTTTTTTCTTTCCCTCCTGTTGCAGCCCGGTCCCTTTCGAAACATTCAAGGAAGTCATCCAGGCATCACGATGACCGGAGTCCGTCTCCTCCAGCCCGCCCAGCTGCAAACAAATGCTGGGCATGTGGCGCAACTCCGCTTCCAAATTGGTTTGTGAAACTGCTTCAGGGACTATGCGGTCAACAGAGAACAAGAAAGCCGGCAAGTGGTCGATCTGCTAAAGCAGACAATGAGAGACTCATTCTCAGAATTAGCAGCTTTAATACCGGAACGACCAACCGCCCCTATCCCGGAGGCTCAGGTTTTGGATCCCAGTATGCCGGGCCATCATCAGCCAGTACGCCTATACCCGCCTCAGGGGTGACGAGAGACCATCCTCCGGAGGAGTCGGAGGAGGAATCCTCGGATGAGGGGGAACCTTCAGGCTTTAACTTCCAGCTGGTTCATTCGTTCATTAAGGCGGTGAAGGAGGCCATAGCCTGGGAAGATCCAGTAGAACCTCCGACTAAAGTTAAAGTTTATTTCCCATTCCTCAAAAGGAAACAAATTGTGTTCCCATTAATGGGGGAAATTCGGGAAATTATACAGGATGAATGGACTAGGATGGATAAAAAGCTGTCCTTGGCCCGCTTTTCCAAGCTGTATCCTCTGGCAGACACAGATGCACATTCCTTTTCTTCTATGCTGGTAGTTGATGCGGCAGTTGCCCGATTGGCAAAGAATGTAACCCTGCCCATGGAAGACTCCACATCCTTCAAAGATCCTCTTGATAGAAGGATTGATCTGGATTTGAAACAAAGCTATCTGGCGTCAGGGGCAGCCTGTAGGCCGGCGATTGCATTAACCTCTGTGTCAAATGCCATCAGGATCTGGACTGAGAATGTGGAGACGGCAGTGAAACAGGACATACCCAAGAACGATATAGTCAAAGCCTTGGAGGAGCTTAAATTGGCCGCAGACTTTGTGGGAGAAGCGGCCATCAACACAATCAGGTGCTCAGCCAATTCGATGCTGCATTCAATCATGGCCAAAAGGGCCCTATGGTTGAAGTCATGGACGGCCGACGTAGCTTCAAGACAAAGCTGGTGCAAAATCCCGTTCGATGGGAAGTCATTGTTCAGGGAGAAATTGGACAAGGCCATCTCCCGAGTCACTGGAGGTAAGTCTGGCCTGATTCCTCAAGACAGAAAATTTCGTAGATCCAGAACTTACCTTTCGAGGTTCCGGCAATAAGGCTACAGAGATTCCAGGCAATTTCGTCAAAATAAAGATAAAAGGCCATGGAGGGGCACTCAGACATCCTTTTTGGGAGTAAAGAGAAATAAAGCTCTTTCTGCCCCCCAGGAGTCGCCAAAGTCCTTTTGACGCCAGGAGTGCCGAGCCTTCCCAGGTAGGGGCTCGGCTGAAGTCCTTCCAACCAGCATGGTTCAGGGAATGCGGGGACCCATGGGTACTGTCCACAATCCAGTACGGGCACTCCTGAACTTACATCAACCTCCCCAAAACTCTTTCAAAAGGACAAAAACACCGGCCACTCAGGGAAAAGCTCTAATCCTAGATCAGTACATAACATCCTTGCTGGAACAGAAGGCAGTGAAACCGGTCCCTCCACCAGAACGGTTCTCAGGATTTTACTCAACGCTGTTTCTGGTGGAGAAAAAGACAGGAGGCTGGAGACCGGTCATAGACCTAAAGAGACTGAACAGATATATACATCTAGAAAGATTCAAGATGGAGTCCCTCCATACAATAATCCAAGCAGTACAGCCAGGAGACTGGATGGCTTCAGTGGACCTACAGGACGCTTACCTCCACATCCCTATTATGCCCTCTTTCCAGAGGTATCTAAGATTTGCAGTAGGTCGTGTCCACCTACAGTTTCAGGCACTTCCTTTCGGCCTGTGCACATCCCCTCGGGTGTTTACAAAAATCCTGATATCAGCCTTAGACCCCCTGAGAGAGAAGGGTTTCAGAGTCTACCACTACCTGGACGACATTCTTTTATTAGCAAGCAGCCCGAATCAACTCATGGCTCACAGGGACATCCTGTTAAAGTTTCTATCGGATCTGGGCTGGCTAATAAACAACAGGAAGAGTCAATTGGCACCAATGCAACACATGTTTTATCTAGGGGCATTGTTCGACACACAGCAGGGCAAAATTTCATTACCTCAGCAAAAAGGCATGGGAAATCAGCCAAATGATGCACAGGGTAATGGAGAAGTCACAGCTGATGGCTTCACAGTGCCTGAGCCTGATAGGCCAGATGTCAACGTGCATACCTCTGGTTCCTTGGTCACATTGGCATCTGAGGCACTTTCAATCGGGCTTCCTGTCGCAATGCAGAAAACATCATCTTTCTCATAGGATCCTGTTGACGACAAGGATGCACAGAGGTCTTCACTGGTGGACCAGTCTGGAATACCTTGCACGTTCACACACCTTGGGTTCCCATCCCTGGATCACAGTTACTTCAGATGCGAGCAAGCACGGATGCTCATTGCAGAGGTGTGAGAATACAGGGGATATGGTCTTTCCAGTCCAAGGGTGTGGTGTCCAATATACTGGAAATGAGAGCAGCCTTTCTGGCCCTGATTTCTTTGGCAGTCCATATCAGAGGACAAAGGGTGCTCCTGCGGCTGGACAACACGGCGGCAGTTGCATACCTGCAAAGACAGGGCGGCACCCGCAGCAGGACGCTTCTGAGGGAAGTGGAGCCGATAATGATCTGGGCAGAGAAAAATCTTCTGGACCTCAGGGCAATGTATCTCCCAGGAAGACAAAATCTGGAAGCGGACAATCTGTCAAGAACTTTCGTCAGCAACAACGAATGGTCTCTACACCCTCATGTGTTTCAACAGATTGCGAACCTCTGGGAGTTGCCACAGGTGGACCTTTTTGCAACATGGGAGAATGCCAAACTCAGGAGGTTTGTCTCTCTCCTACCGCATTCACAGGCGGAGGACGTGGACGCACTCTCTTGCCCGTGGAACTTTACGGTGGCCTATGCCTTTCCCCCACGTCCACTCATCTTGAGATTTCTCCTCAGATTGTTGAGGGAGCCTGTGCAGGTCCTGGCTGTTCTTCCATATTGGCCAAAGAGACCCTGGTTCCCTTTAGCAGTACACCTCAGCATGATGCCTCCCATCAGGATATCGGCATTTCCACATCTGCTAATCCAGGGGAGCATATCCCATCCGGATGGACCTTCGGCTATGGCGACTGAAAGGGGGAGGTTTCAGACGCTAGGTTGCTCCCAGAGAGTAATTTCTACCCTCCTTAGTGCTAGGAAGCCCTCAACGAACGGGATATACTCGAGAATCTGGAACAAGGTTTTTACCTACGCCACTGAAAGAGGCTTCAACCCAGTTACATCAAATATTCTGAATGGAGAGCAGACAGAGGTAAACTTTGTTGGTGCGGTGATGTGTCACAACTCGGGGGTTTAACTGGGTTTTGAAAACACTTAAATTGGTGTACACAATAAATTTAGCAGAAATGGTGCATAAATTTCCTAGTTGTTCGCAGGATATGTAGAAGATCGCAAAATGTACAACCATAGATGGACAATAATTCCTACAATAAAATTCTACAAGAAATGTAAATACCCGATAGGGACACCGGGTGGCAGATAGCAGTTCCAAAATATGCCTGGGTTCACTTTGAGGCTGCGTTTGAGCAGAAGAAGAATGGGCTTCTGTATAGCAAGGAGAGAGAAAACACAAAGCGTGCCTCTAAGTGTAAACCATCACAAGTTTTATTCATAAAAGCAGGTAAAAGGGTACTCACAAACATGAGCAGAGTGTTCGCCTTGCAGTGTGAGCCACTGCGAGCTGTACTTGTAAAGTCCGGTGCCGCTGGGAGAGGAAATGGTCGGCTGTCTCCAAGGTACTCAGGGCAAACGCCGGTGTATTCCTGCGCTTCCTGGTCTCGTGGGGGAACAGCACAACAGGAGGGCGGCATGTTGATGTAGACGGTGACGCGTTGTCGAGGGCTCTTCCTCAGACCGTATATTCTCCATTGTTGAGAAGGGCAGACATAAGGGCAGATTGAGGGCGGGGCTTGTACAGCAAGTGAAAGCCCTTATAGTTGACTGCCAATACGTCAGCGGACTTAGTATAAATGAACTTAATTGCCAACTGGACTGTATGATTTGAAAAGAACATGGTTTAAAAAGAGCAGCGTTAAGAGGATATATAATATTAAAATGACACATTAAGAATCAAGGTGATGCATTAAAATCGAAGTGACACATTAGACATGAACATGCAAAGCTTCATTTTATCCGTATGAGCATTTTTTAAAAAAGAACTGATGTGTGGGGCATATACATATGTGTATGTTGTTTTATGGCAAACTGAGGATTGCGAAACGTCATGGGTTTAAGTGCACAACAAAAGGGGGGGGGGGGGGGCTAAAAAATAACAATAAAGTAGAAAAATATAATGAAATGAAGAAATTAAAAATGGAAAAGAAAAATAACTAAGGGATAATAAAACCATATTGGAACAGTAGTTCAAACATTATGTCAGGGCGCCCTCTAGGGGGAGAGGGAGTGTAACTAGGGGAAAAAAGGAAATGTATGTATAGAAAAACTACATATATATATATATATATATATATATATCAGAAGTAGAAATGGCGAAAATAGGTGGATAAATGCAATGAGAGACCTATATGAGAAGAATGGTACAGGAGGACTAGGAATTGCATGCCCTAGGCATAGGGGACGAACATATATCTTTTTTTCCGGACATAGTTGATCTGCGCCCTCTCAGGGGCTTTATGCCTAAAGTCACGACTCCGGCTTTCCTTAAAGAGTCTTGGTCTTTGCCAGTGTTTTCAGATCCGGATTCCGGTTCCTGTCTAGAATTGGATGTATCTAGAGTCCTCAGGGCCTACTTAGAAGCAACTAAGTGTTTTAGAAATTCCAAAAGACTGTTCATCATCCCATGGCGAAGAAACAGAGGCAAGGAGGCCTCTAGCTGAACCTTAGCCACCTGGATTGTGAAAACGATTCAAAAAGCTTACACAATGAAGAAGATGGAGCCACCTTCTCCACTGAATGCGCAATCAACGAGGGCGGTTTCAGCTTCATGGGCAGTAAGGGTGAATGTATCCTTGGAGACAGTCTGCAGGGCCGCCACCTGGTCCTCACGGCACACTTTCCTCAAGCATTACCGTATTGATGCGGGAGCTCTTACCCCAGTGGAGTTTGGAAGAAATGTAGTACATGCTGCTTTGGCAGATCCTAATTAAAATTCTATATGTTTGGCATTTAATCCCTCCCATGTCTGCTAGTTATTTATTACAGGTAATCTGCCATGGAGTCTCCGGGAAAATGGAAAATTGTATCATACTTACCGTAATTTTCCTTTCCTGGTGCTAATCCATGGAAGCATACGCTCTGTCTATGTATGTATGTCTATGTTACGGAGAATGCTGGGGAAGACTACGTCTTTAATTTATGCTATTCACTGGTCCTGAGGGAAGTCGAGGCAGAGCTCTATCACAGGTATGCTGCCATAATAAAGCAAGAAAAAATAATATAGCGCATGTAATTGCGACACAAATCATATTGTAATTAAATGTTATTAAAAATTACCTTTCCTTTTCAGTCTGCAGCCGCTGTAATTTTCTGAAAATGCAGTGAAATATGGCTACCTGGAGTGGTTCTGTACACAGAATGTGTACTGACCACTCCCCAGAAACATAATTCCCTGCTTGTGTGACTGACTCACCAATTTTCCCAGAAGTCTGCCTAAGATGCAAGTCAGATTTCAGGCATCCCCTGCAACAAAAATGTGATTTTTGAGAGATACTTTCAATAGGAATGCGTCTAAAGGGAGCAGACCCAGCAGATTACCTCATAATAGTCTGCAGCTGCACAGCCGACAGATAATTATGAAAACACTCCCATTATACCTACTCAGTACAGAGGCACAGAGAAACACAGAGGGATTTCTTCAGAATAATGAAAGGCAGGAATCTGCAACAAAGGTTGTTCTAATCCTTGAAATTTACATAGATCACCCAGGGCGGAATGTTTTTTTTATTAACAAAAGTGGAATTGTACTTTAAGTGCAATACAGAGTCAGTAGCCCTGCATTGTATGTGAGAACACTGAGGGACCGCCAGAGTGCCAGTTGCTAGGAGAACAAGGGATTAGGTAAGTAAAAGTCCTTGTTACTGGTACCCTAGACATGAACAAACATTTTACCCTTGCATTGAAGGGGTAGCCATTTATTTTTCATAGCGTTCAGCCTAATAATAAATTATGCACGTTCCTCTACTGATACAATAGTTTGCGCACAAACCTTTTACCCATGTAGAGTGGGATGTTTACACCCTGTCACATGCTAATATTCCAGAAAGCGTGCAAAGTTAAGCAATAAAATGTAGGAGAGTGTTGGCCTTTCAATCAGCTAGACAAGTTGTCTACATCCCTGTTGCCAAGCCTGCAGCCTTTTGCCACTTATTATTGCACATCCCTTGGGTTCCTGCAGACCATGGCTTGTTTTTTCTTTTTGTTTTTTGCTTTTTTCTTTTCACCTAGAGGCTTACTCAGGACTGTGAAGGAAGTTTAATTTTAGATGTTTAGTTTCTTTTATAAATCACTTATAAATGATCTTGCTGAAGGAATATCAAATGTGGAACAAAGGTTTTTATTTTTTTTTTCTCTTAGTGCTGTAATGAGCACAAATATGGAACCTATCACAGTCTGCCTGCAGTTTTCTGTTTGTGAAATTCTTACCTCCTTGCTGCAGTGGTTCCGATATATCTGTGATTTCATTTACATGTGCTGTTGGCTTCTGTATTCACCTATCGGTGTCACATGTTGTACTGTGTATATAAATAGACATGCTCAGTGAAGCCCGGGTTGTGCTCCGATTTGCCTTGTATTACTTTTACTCTGTGCCTGACTACTTGTTTACCGACCCCAGCTTCGTCCTGACTTTGGCTTATTTCCTGGATTCTCTTCTGTCATCTGTACTCTGCACAGGCAAATGGTCTCCGCATTGTCAGCCAGACATACCCGAGAGCTCCAACCTGGTTCCAGTTTGCTGCAATTCCATCCCCACCATCAGAGGCCCTGGTAAAGAAGTAGGCTGGGGCTTAGACTACATACCCTGGGGAACCCAGAGTTGGCTTTCTACAAGGACTTACTACCATAGAAACCTGAAGTATTGACAGTCTTCTGCACTGTCTCAAGTCTGTCAAGTCTGTCTCATGAAATATGTCCCCAGTCTTCATCTACTTCTATAGGATATTCACAATCTCTGACCATCTCTTGTTGCATGTCTGCAGTCTGTGAGAGGTTTCTGTAGCATTACTTTTATTGAAATGTTATGTGTAGCATTCTGAGACCGCACTTGAGGTCCCCTATTTTAAGAAAGTTTACCATCACTCTACATCAAATATAAAAACCCTATGAAATTTTCAAGTGAGTTGCATATAAAATTAATGTAATAGGGAACCAACAATCCAGATGAACTTTCATAAAAAGCTTCATCTCACTTGACAGAAGAAAAAGGTCACCTACTTTCCTGAGGAGAAACTGCTCTGTGTCAGTTTTCACTTTGAGTGCCACTTCAGTAATTGCACCACGTTCCAGTGTGAACCGGCACAAATACCTGAAATAAATTGATCAACTGCAAAATTCACATAGCGTATTTTCTTAGTATTGCTTATGATGTCATCAGAGTGCTAAAGTTGTAATGAATTAGGGTCATTTATTTAAAAAAAAAAAAAGCATACAGAAAAAGGATGAAGTTAAATTCCCAAACTTATCCTTTAGTGATTCTGTTTCTTTATGGATACCTTTCATGTTGAGCCAATCATTAATAATGCTGTGGTGGCTGGGCTTTTCTACAAATGCATCTTGCCAAAGAATCCAGCAGCTGGTATCTTGCTTAATAATACTACATAAAATCCAATTTCTCCTATCGTTCACTGAAAGACGCAGCTCTTCATGACGTGTGGGGTTTATGCTTGTCCCACTAGGAGTTAACTAGGCAGGGAAAAGAAACAGCTGGCCCCTCCCATGGGGGCCGTTCTCTCTTCCTACATAAACCCCCTCATAGCATAGCTCTTCAGTTTTTATGCCTAGTTGGCAAGGAGTTGACCTGGTTTTCCTTTTGGGGAATTTGTGGTCCTGTTTGTGACCATTTTTTATTTTAATTTTCTTTTTGACTTCTATCAAGATCTTCGATCTGCTATCAAGAAGCCGGTCGAGGCATAGAGGGTCCATGGGCCCTGTACTTTCCCCGACTTGGCCAACCGATGCGAGCCAGTCCCAACGTATGGGGACTCGCCGCATCGTGCCCGTTCCGTGCGGGTGGCCTGGAGTGACCCCCCCTTGCGCTCAGCCGCGGATGCGATTTGGGAAGGGTGATTTTCTGGCCTGCAGCATACCGCCCAAGAGGGGGTGGAAGGTCTGCGAATGGGTGGCTACCCACGGCGCTCATCGGAGTGGTGAGTGAGAGTTCCTGCCTTCCCCCCTTTTTAGGGGCAGAAAGGGGGACCGACGGCCGCAAAAAAAAAAAAAATTCTTGCTGGGTAGCCGCTGGTGGGACACGTGGAGCTCCCGTTCACCCCCCCCCCCCCCCCCCCCCCCGCACCGCACTGATCGTCTGGGCTGCTCGTATCGATTTTTCGCCGCCATGCGGCAATCGCCCACCATTTTGCGGTTTACCGCCGCCATTTTGCCATAGCTGCAGACATTTTGGGCCTATGGGGCTTTCCCTCTAGCGCTCAGAGCGGCCGTTTGCTGTACTGCACGTTCCCTGAAGGTGTTTCTTGGCCTCTAGTGTTTAACGGCGGCCATTTTGACTGCATGCCTCTGCAAATACACGTGTCTGCAGCATTTCCCTTCTCTGTGGAACGGTGGTGATCTGGCGGCGCAGCTCTTCTGACAATCCTTCCAGAAACAGGCAGCGGAACAGCAAGTATAGCTGGGCTCCCTGTGTTTGCTGGTGGCGGTGGGTGCAGTCCTCCTGGGTTCCCTGGTGCACTGTGGGGTGGTGGTGTGTGGCAGTGTGGGGGTGCCTCATTCTCCTTAGTCTCCCTGTGTGTCACTAAGAGTTTTTCTGGGGGAAAGCAATGGCAGATTACACTACTGACCCTGCTGAGGAAGCGCCATCTGCGCAAGGGGCATTTTTGTACCAGCTTTAGCGAATTTCTCCCCCGGGCAGAGGTCGCCCAACTGGCACCCAAGAAGCGTCCCCCTCCTCCTCTTTATTCATCAGGGGAGGATTCTGAGCCGGAAGTGGCCTTAGGGGTCTCAGAGACCCCAGTGGACCTATCCGATGGGGAACTGGGCCCATCGGACGGCGAGGGGGATCAGGGGGCGGCGGCTGCGTGCGAGAAAGCGTTGGTTGCTACCATTATCGCTGGCATTCGCACTAAGCTGCAACTGAGTCAGGATGGTGAATCGCGGTCTGCTGCGTATGTGTGTGGGTCCTCTAGAACCCCCAAGGCTTATCCCTACAATGACTTTTTTGATCATTTTCTTTATCGTGAATGGCAGCGTCCACAGCACTCTTCTTCGCTGTCAAAACGGTTCGCTGCTCGCTATCCCTTTGAGGAAAGCGTTTTAAAAAAATGGGAATCGCCTGTGGTGGACCCACCGATAGCATGCCTTAGTAAGGCGACGATCATTCCTCTGGAAGGGACTCCTTCTTTTAAGGGTCCCGCTGATAGAAAAACAGAGGCGCTTTTAAAGTTACTGTTCCTGGTGGCAGGTTCCGCTGTGCAACCGGCCTTAGCGTCCGCCATGGGGGCACAACATTTATCCGAGTGTATGGAAGAGCTCCTGAAAGACAGTCGCCTGATGGATGCGCCGCAGAAGGCTGAGTTTTTGCTCCAAGGGTTCAAGTATCTTTGTGATGCGGCCGTTGATTTACTGCCGATGTTGTCCAGAATAACGATATTTGCCGTCATACTCAGACGGATACTTTGGTGCGTTCTTGGTCCGGTTACCACGCTTCCAAAAAATGTCTTGCTGACCTCCCTTTTCAAGGTGGACGTCTATTTGGTCCACATTTGGATGAGATTATTAAGGACTTCACGGGAGGTAAGAGTACCTTCCTTCCAGAGCCCCGCAGGCGTGAGTTTCGCTGTAGACAGGGGCCCCCTCCTTCGGGTCAGAAGAAGTTTTTTCGCGCCCCGGGCGCAGCAGGTAAAGGGACCCGCCCCGATAAGGTTGCTGCAGGGGCCGGAAGACGGCAGTGGCAGCGCAAAACCGAAAAGGCGGAGGACAAGTCCTCCTCAGCCTGATGGGTTGCCCCCACCCGGGTTTCAGGTGGGGAGACGTCTTCTGGGGTTCGCAGGCCGGTGGCTGGCTCACATTTCCGACCGCTGGGTCCGGGAAGTGGTGTCCACCGGGTACAGGATAGAGTTCAACACTCTGCCCCCAGATAGGTTCTTTCCATCAAATTTAAGGCTCCCGCAGGAACGCCGGGAGGCCCTTTTCGGGGCTGTACAAGCACTCTGACCAGGGGGTGATCGTGCCAGTGCCCCCAGAAGAGAGGTTTCGAGGGTTCTACTCAAATCTTTTCGCGGCTCCCAAAAAAGGGGGGGTTCGGCCCGTACTGGACCTGAAGGCCCTGAACCGGTATGTCAGGGCGCGGAAATCCCAGATGGAATCTGTCCGCTCGGTCGTGGCCGCCCTTTATCAGGGGGAATTTTTGGCGTCCCTGGACATCAGGGATGCGTACTTCCATGTACCCATTCATCCACGACATCAGCGCTTCCTGCGCTTTGCGGTGGGAGACCTCCATTTTCAATTTGTGGCACTCCCCTTCGGCCTGGCCTCAGCACCTCGAGTTTTCACAAAACTGCTAGCCCCAGTGTTGGCGTTGCTGCAATAGAGAGGCATTGGGGTAGTGGCCTACCTAAACGACCTACTCCTGCGAGTGGAGTCCGCCTCGGCTCTGGAGGAGAATGTGGGAATCACAATGACCTCACTGCAGGACTTCAGCTGGTTACTAAACCTGCAGAAGTCGTCGGTGTCTCCATCCCGTCGCCTGGAGTATCTGGGTCTAATTCTGGACACAGAGCAGGCGAAGGTGTTCCTCCCTCCGGCCAAGTTGCTGTCTCTGCAGTCGGCAGTGCGCACCCTTTTGTTGCACCGTCAGTCTTCATTACGGTTCTGTATGCGGGTGCTGGTGCTCATGGTCTCGTCTTTCGAGGCGATACCATTCGCCCAGAGTCACACTCGTCTCCTTCAGCGAGCGATTCTGGCTCGGTGGGACAGGTCCCCTTGGTCATTGGACCTTCTGATCCGTCTGAGCTCCCAGACCAGGGCGTCTCTGACCTGGTGGCTTCGGGACTCGGCCCTAATTCAGGGGAAGTTGTTCCTGCCCCTTCAGTGGGTGATCATCACCACGGATGCCAGTCTTTCGGGCTGGGGAGGGATCCTGGGGCAGCTGTCTGCCCTGGGCCGTTGGTCGGCACAGGAAGCCCGCCTCCCCATTAATGTTCTGGAGCTGAGAGCAATTAGATTGTGCCTTTTTCACTGGACAGTGAGATTGCAGGGTCGTCCGATTCAAATTCAGTCGGACAATGCCACAGCAGCGGCATATGTGAACCATCAGGGCGGCACAAGGAGTCCAGCAGCTGCGACGGAGGCAGCTCTGATACTTTGTTGGGCGGAACGTTACGTTCCGGCGATCTCAGCCATTTACATTCCAGGTGTA
Source organism: Glandirana rugosa (assembly GCA_018402905.1). Classification (NCBI taxonomy): domain Eukaryota; kingdom Metazoa; phylum Chordata; class Amphibia; order Anura; family Ranidae; genus Glandirana; species Glandirana rugosa. Next base: position 343,064 of record BLSH010011269.1, read on the forward strand.
GTGAACTGGCAGGCAGACTTTCTCAGTCACCAGACGCTGACCAGGGAGAGTGGTCTCTCCACCCGGAGGTGTTCAATCAAATTTGCCGCAGATGGGGGACGCTGGACGTGGATCTCATGGCGTCCCAGTTCAATCACAAGGTGGAAACCTTTGTGTCCAGAACGAAGGATCCGTTGGCAGTGGCCAGGAACGCTCTGGTGGCCCCTGGAGCCGTTATCGTCTTCTGTACGCCTTCCCTCCGATAAGACTGCTTCCGCGATTGATACGCAGGATAGTGGCGGAGGGGATACCAATAATCCTGGTGGCTCCAGATTGGCCTTGGCGCACTTGGTACGCCGACGTGGTGCAAATGGTGGCAGACGCCCCTTGGCGGCTCCCGCTGCGAGACGATCTTCTGTCTCAGGGACCCATCTTGCACCCTGCTTTACCCTCGCTGGCTTTGACGGCTTGGCTATTGAGTCCCAGGTGCTGAGAGACAGGGGTGTCGCCGACTCCGTAATCCCTACTTTGTTAAAAGCTCGCAAGTGTACTTCTCGCAAGATTTATCACCGCACCTGGAAGGCTTACATAGCTTGGTGCAAGGCGGAGGGTCATAACTCTCGCTCTTATGTCGTGTCTAGGGTCCTGACTTTTTTTGCAACAGGGCCTGAACAAAAAACTGGCTTTGAGTACTCTCAAGAGCCAGATATCGGCTCTGGCGTTTCTCTTTCAGAGACCTTTAGCTTCGCACTCGTTGATTCATACCTTTGTACAAAGTGTGTGACACGTGGCGCCTCAGGTGAGGACTCCGATGGCTCCGTGGGATCTGAATTTGGTGCTTTCTGTTCTTCAGAAACCGCCTTATGAGAATATCAGGGAGATTTCCTTACAACTGCTGTCGCAGAAGGTGGCCTTTTTAGTTGCCATCACTTCCGCCAGACGGGTGTCTGAATTGGCAGCACTATCGTGCAAGTCTCCCTACTTAGTCATGCATAAGGATAAGGCGGTCTTGCGACCCTTTCCTTCTTTCCTTCCAAAGGTGGTTTCTTCTTTTCACATTAATGAAGATATTGTCCTTCCTTCATTGTGCCTTCGCCCATCGCACCCAAAGGAGTTTGAGTTGCATGCTTTGGACGTAGTGAGGGCCTTACGGGTGTACTTGGCTGCTACAGCTTCTTTTCGAAAAGCTGATGCATTGTTTGTGCTGCCAGAGGGCCCGCGCAAAGGGTTGGCGGCCTCGTCGGCTACGATTTCTCGTTGTATTAGAAAAACCGTGACCCATGCGTATTCTGTTTGGGGCAAGGTTCCCCCTTTTCCGGTCACGGCTCATTCTACCCGGGCTGTTAGCACTTCCTGGGCTTTCAGACACCAGGCCTCGGTGTCACAGGTGTGTAAGGCGGCCACTTGGGCCTCGGTTCACACTTTCACTAAGTTTTATAAAGTTGATGTGTTTGCATCTTCGGATGCTGCTTTTGGCCGCAAAGTTTTGCAGGCGGCAGTGTAGGCGCATCTGGCGCCTCCTTAGAGGTTCAGTTGGGTACTGTTGTTAGCGTTTACCCACCCCTCTTTTTGACACAGCTTGGGGACGTCCCCACACGTCATGAAGAGCTGCGTCTGTCAGTGAACGATAGGAGAAAACGGGGTTTTATTAAAACTTACTGTAAAATCCTTTTCTCCGAGTTCACTGACAGATGCAGCACCCACCCCTCTGTGCTCTGTTCTTGTACGGCTTGTGTACGAACTGAAGAGCTATGCTATGAGGGGGTTTATGTAGGAAGAGAGGACGGCCCCCATGGGAGGGGCCAGCTGTTTCTTTTCCCTGCCTAGTAAACTCCTAGTGGGACAAGCATAAACCCCACACGTCATGAAGAGCTGCGTCTGTCAGTGAACTCGGAGAAAAGCTTTTTACGGTAAGTTTTAATAAAATTCCTTTGTTTTACTACAATCTCATTTTATTTTTTATTAATTTTGAGTGTTTTATACCATTATTTTCTGGTTCAAGGGTTTTATTGGGAATTTCAAGTATAGAAATCATAATGGCTATTATGCCCAAGCAGAGGCAGTGACATTGAATGGCAACTAGCTATAAACAAGAAAATCAGAACAAGCTCTAGTTTAGTAGTTTAAACAGTGGTTGTCAACCTATAAGCTAAAAGGAACCTCAAATTCTGCCCCTCACATCACCAAAGGGCCTTGCATAATGTTCAATATATGTAATGCTTGAGATGACTGTGAAAAAATGCACCTAACAAAGGACATGAGGGTCAGCGAGTGTGGACAAACTTCATTTTTGAGTAGGGGTATGCTGCTGAACAAAATACAAAACTGAGAACATTTTACATGAGGCTAGTAGAGATCAATGCTATTGCCCTAATCAATATTCCCACTACAGACTGCTGGGCCACACATCACATACCAAAGGGCCGCAGGTTGGGCAACTGGGGTGTTAAAGAGTAAAATGTTTCCACTTTGTGACTTATGGCAAATTATGTAGGTAAAACGAAAGAATTGCAAGTTGCACATGGATCCTTTTCTCTTTGTTCACCTTTCCAACGTTTCCTTGGCAGAGTTTCAGCCTGGTGTGCCATGGAAAGGAATTCCGAACATTGACCCAGAATCAGACCCTTATGTTACCCCTGGTAGCGTTCTGGGGGGCCCAGCCCCATCTCCCATCGTAGATACTGACCACCAGCTACTGCAGGACACCCCTACAGGTTTGTCATTTTGGTCATGCTTCATTTTTATATATGTAATTTATGTGATTGACAAAACAAAAAAATGAAGTATTCAGTTAAGTATTATGAGATAAATATTCTGAAATGCTTTTAAAGAACAGCTAAACAACAAGATGTGCTTTAGGGCATGTCCCCAACTTGAATTCGGCCCAAAACTTGCCTTTCTCCCCATTCCAGCAGATTTAACTATTCAGCCATACAACTTTTCTTACGAAAGCCTCCCCTCTGGGATCTCTTCTTCACCCTGCACATGTGCACCTCAGACCAGTTCATTCCTATGACGGCCTCCAGCAGACTGACTGCCCTAAAAAATGAATGGTCCTGCAGCATACATGTGCAAGATGCAATGGAATCGGCAGGCAATGTTTTTGGAAGTAAGGCTGTGTGGCTCCAAGGACCTGCACAATTGAGGAGATGAAGGTGTTAGATCTGGTTTAATAGCACACTTATTAAATCAGCAACACATTTCTACCTGTTTTCAATATAAACAAAGATTTTGCATGATCTGACTAACTTTACTCTGTTGCTAAAAGCTATATTGGCCATTTGCATCCATCATCACTAAGTGACCATCTTGGCTCCTGTGGAGGAAAAATAGACAGGATGTTCTATCCTATGCTCTTCAAATCTAGAATTTAATGCACCTGAGGAACCTTGGCCAACCAATTGGCTAACAGGTGGGCAAGAAAAACAGAGGTGGACCCGACTGAGCTTTACTCAAATGTGTAATGTCCATGATGGAGCAACCAAGCGCTGCTGAGGTAGAATGGCAAGTGAGTAAATGCTGTTTAGTATCCTTGGCATGTCCACAAATCTGCTAAGAGGTGGACAGAACAAGCAAGCAAAATGGAAGAGGATGGAAGGGAAAGGTGCATTATATGCTGGGACTTGTAGAGCACAGGGGGGTACTTCCCTGTACTGGATGGTCAGTTAGTGATGTAAATTGGCACTATTTTGATTAAATTTCACTGTTCACTAAACACGGATTTAATAAGCATGCTAGGCTCATTACAATATATATATATATTTTTTTTAACAAAGGCACATTGTCCTTTTAAGGATATCATGTGACAATTATTTTTAAACTCTGCTTTCTCATATGATTAGAGCTCTCATACGTAATTTACATAAATATGTACTAGAGAGAAATATAACACATAGCTACATTTCATAGATGTGCAATTTAGATTGTTCAAGCTGGACATAGGAATGTTCATCCGAAGCTACTGAGATTCCTTAAAGGTGAACTCCAGGATAAGCATATAGTGTCTAAATACAAGAGGCATGTCTATTCATATCCTTTGAGCTATTTTCGAAAAATGAGTATTTGCGCCTGCAGTTCAGGTATAACCAATTAAATGCTAGCTTTTATGTACCCATTCATTACCAAGCCAGTTTTAAGTGCTGTGATAGCTTGACTGACAATTACTGGGTGATGTAACACTGTCAAAATAAATTTTATGTCATCATCATTTGAGAGAGGAGCATTTTTGGTAGTATTTAACCACTTCCCTGCCCGGGCTATATCACTATGATGGCCGAGCGGTGGCTTTAACCAATTCCTGCCCATGCTATAGCCGAAAGTTGGCTACAGCGCAGACTTACATTGCCGAGAGGGCATACATAGACGTCCTCCCGCACGCGCGCTGCCTGCGTGCCCCCTGCACCGTACTCTGTGATCGGGGTAAAGGGCCAATCACAGCGGCCCTTTACCACGTGATCAGCTGTCAGCCAATGACAGCTGATCACAGGATGTAAACAAGCCAGTTATCGGACTTCATTTTTCACACTTACAGCGTGAGGAGAGAAGATGAAAGCCAATAACTGGCTTCTGTTAAAGGGACATCGGTCCCAACATTGCCCACCAGTGCCACTTATCAGTTACCACCAGTGCCACCTCCCAGTGCCCATTAGTGACACCTCTCAGGGCCCATTAGTGACACCTCTCAGGGCCCATTAGTGACACCTCTCAGGGCCCATTAGTGACACCTCTCAGGGCCCATTAGTGACACCTCTCATTGCCCATCAGTGACACCTCTCAGTGTCCTTCAGTGACACCGCTAAGTGTCCTTCAGTGACACCGCTAAGTTTCCTTCAGTGACACCTATCGGAGCCCACCAGTGCCACCTCATCAGCGCACATCAAAGAAGGAGAAAAATTACCTGTTTGCAAAATTTTATAGCAAACTGAAAAAAATTTTTTTTTTTATTCAAAATTTTCGGTCTTTTTTTGGTTAGCAAAAAATAAACCCAGTGGTGATTAAATAATACCAAAAGAAAGCTCTGTTTGAAAAAAATGATAAAAAACTTCATATGGGTACAGTGTTGCATGACCGTGCAATTTTCATTCAAAGTGTGACAGCTGGGCAGGAAGGGGGTAAAAGTGCCCAGTAGGCAAGTGGTTAAAGTGGAGCTTTAGTCGTAAAATTAAGTCCTGCTGGATCACTTCTGGCTGGCCCCTTTTGCATGTATAGCTACTGTATGTAAAACATTAAAAATAAGTGTCTATATTGTTTAAAATGCAATAATACACTCTCTCACCCTGCTCTGCACATGCTCAGTTGCTCTCCAATCTGCTGACAGCCTTTAAGAGGAATTAAACCCTCATATCCTTTGGCCCTCTGGTCTAGATGACATAAGAGGTTTGGTTGAGGACACAATCAAATCAAACTGTTTTTTGAAACTGGTAAATCGATGCAATGAACAATGGTGTGTATGTACTCCTGCGCTCCAACTGGGGCAGTGTTTATAATGTAGACAATTGTGAATGGGGAAAAAAAAATAATTGTTGACAGCTGCTCACACTTAATAGTTATCCGTGACTATTTAGTGGTAATTCGATATGGGTGCAGTGTAGCACTATTTATAATTATAATATTGTGACATAAAAAGCAAATAATAATTACATCTGATCAGTATTCTTATAGTGGCAGTTGATAACCTGTATTATCTAGTGCAAAATTTCACAAAGTGCAGTATCGGTAACTCCTGTGACCAAAGTGCAACTTTGAATAGATATGTCTCAAGGCTGGACTCCCAAAAAATATAGTCAAGGTATGCTGCACCAGAGCTTTGTAGCTTCAAAACGCAGAGAGCATAAACACAGCAAATATAAAATTCAAGTTCATTTCTCATTAGTGACTTTATCTTCAGATCTTGATTTGGTATTATTCTTCACCAGTGTAAAACATCTGTGCAGTAAAAGTGAAGCAAATTACTTTTCTTTCTTTTCTGATGTCACCCGTAAGTGTCCTAGCCCCTCACCTGAGGGGTGTCAGAACTCTAGCACATAGCAGTTTCTTTAAGATGTTTTTGAGGTTCGCCTCTAGGGGTCCCCTGTGTGCTTCCTCTGTGTGTTCCTGTATTCCCTGTGTTAGCTGATGGCTTGGATCTCCCAGTAGTTTAGGAAAGTAAACCTCCTCTGCTGCCATCTCCAGCAATGTCTCCTCTCTAATTCCTGTAGTTCCGGAAGTAGAGAGGAGACATTGCTGGTGATGGCAGCAGAGGAGGTTTACTTTCCTAAACTACTGGGAGATTCAAACCATCAGCTAACAACACAGGGAATACAGGAACACACCGAGGAAGCACACAGTGGACCCTCAGAAACCTCAGAAACATCTTATAGAAACTGCTATGTGCTAGAGTTCTAGAAGTGCTAGGACACTTAAGGCTCCATTTACATGAGACGCTATTTTAACCTCCCCTGAACGATTTTTTTAACAGCTAGAAGTCGGCGTCTAAAACGGCCGTTTTGCAGCATTTTGCATGTGGCGTTTATCGGCATTTGTGTCTAGGAGCGTTTTTAAAGAATTTTTTTTATTTATTTTATTTTAAATGGTAATGCCTGTAAACGAAACGGTCCTAGACGTGAGTTACTAAGTTTAGGCACGTTTAGCAGTGTTTACAAGCTGTTTGGCGTTTCAAATGCCTCTGAACTGGCATCTGAACCCATTTTTTTGCGTTCCAAAAAAAGCCTTTAAACACAACTGCCTGCAAATGACCTTAACCGCTTCCCCACCGCGCGCCGTGTTTTTACGGCGGCAGTGGGGGAGCCCTGCGCGAATCGCCGTAAATAAACGGCGATTCGCATTTTGGCCACCAGGGGGCGCGCGCGCGCACTCCTGAGGAGTGTGCCCGCGGCTCGGGCGGACCCGATGTCCGCCGGCGAGCCGCGATGAGCGGCTACAGGGCAAAGAACGGGGAACCGCCGATGTAAACACGGCGGTTCCCCGCCCTGTCAGTGGGGCATGACAGATCTACTGATCCCTGTCACTGGGATCAGTTAGATCTCTCATGCCCATGTTAGCCCAACCCCCCCACAGTAAGAACACACCCAGGGAACACAGTTAACCCCTAGATCTCCCCCTGCAGGTTAACCCCTTCACTGCCAATGACATTTATACAGTAATCAGTGGACATTTAAATTTCTGATCGCTGAATAAATGTCATTGGTCCCAAAAAAGTGTCAAAATGTTCCGACATGTCCGCTGCAATATCGCAGTACCGCTAAAAATCGCAGATCGCCGCCATTACTAGTAAAAAAATAAAAATAAATAAAAACCCCAGAAATGAATTCTCATCACCCGTAAACGCGGCCACTTTTGCGCAAACCAATCAATAAACGCCGATTGCGATTTTTTTTTATCGCAAATATGAGGAATTATATAAATCGGCCAAAAACGGTGAAAAAAAATTTTTTTTTATATTTTTTTTTGGATTTGAATTTTAGCAAAAAGTAAGAAATTTGGGTTTTTTTGCAAAATGGTCGCTCTTCTTTTGTTTATAGCGGTGATCAGAAATGACGCAGAGGCGATCAAATACCACCAAAAGAAAGCTCTATTTGTGGGAAAAAAAGGACGCAAATTTAGTTTGGGTACAACGTCGCACGACCGCGCAATTGTCCGTTAAAGCGACGCAGTGCCGAATCGCAAAAAGTGCTCTGGTCCTAAAGCTGCAAAACCTTCCGGGGCTGAAGTGGTTAACCGACCCTGTGTAAATGTACTGATAAGATAACATAGAGGAAAGTTCAGGGGCAGCTGAAAAAATGCCCAAATGCCTTTAAACGTCCAGCAGCAGTGTAAATGAGGTCTTAGGGTGACACCAGAAGAGAAAGAAAAGTCACTTGCCTCACTTTGAATATTACTGCACAGATGTTTTACACTGGTGAACGATAATACCACATCAAAATCTGAAGATAAAGTCACAAATGAGAAATGAACTTGAATTTTATATTTGCTGTGTTTATGGTCTTTGCGTTTTGAAGCTGCAAGCTCTGGTGCAGCATACCTTGACTATATTTTTTGGGTGTCCAGCCTTGAGACACGTGTCATATCTATTCAAAGTTGCACTTTGTTCACAGGGTTACCGATACTGTACTTTATAAAATTTTGCACTTGATAATACGGGTTATCAATTGTCACTATAAGAATACTGATCAGATGTAATTATTATTTGCTTTTTATGTCACAATATTATAATTATAGATAACGCTACACTGGTAAATCGATGGGTTCAGTTCCACTTTGATTTACAGCTGGAGCTTTGGGCTTCAGCAAAATGGCAGCCTCCAGCAAGAAGAAACAGGAGTAATGCTGGAGGCAATTTACAGCACACACTATTTTGGCAGCATAATTATTCATGTAGAATGTATGTCCCTTGCTAAAGAACATTATTTTTTATAAAGTTGTTATAGGTAAAGTTCCACTTTAAGATCCTGACTGGACGTCATATGATGTCCTGTTAGAAAGAATTGCGGCACGATCTGTCACTGGCTATGTCCCGTGACTAATCAGAGTACCAGCTCGCTGCCGGTACCATGTGACCGCCATGACCAATCACAGCAGGTCACATGACAGTTGTACACAAAGGATGCCTATCTTTCATGCTGTCCATTGTGCATAATTGTTTTGCTAACTGTGATTGGTCAATTTGATCACATGGTACAGACAGGGCCAATCACAGATCTTCTGTATCATGTGATTAGCTTTGACCAATCACAGCTAATCACAACAAAAAACACAATGCTTGTTTATAGCAATGTAATTCACTGCTATAAGCAAAAATTATGTGTAAAAAAAAAACTGATCACTTCCCCAGGGTAGTACAGTGTTACTATGTAAAAAAAATTAAAAATGTAATAAAAAAAACTTCTTTTTTTTTTTTTTTTACTATACTGTTACCAGTCAGTGTACCTAACCACTGCCACGCCAGTTATATGATTGTTGGGATGCTCCTTTAACCACTTCAGCCCTGGAAGGATTTGCCCCCTTCTTGACCAGAGCACTTTCTGCGATTCGGCACTGCGTCGCTTTAAGTGACAATTGCGCGGTTGTACCTAAACAAAATTGATGTCCTTTTTTTCCACACAAATAGAAATTTCTTTTGGTGGTATTTGATCACATCTACATCACTTCTGATCACCGCTATAAACAAAGAACGACAATTTTGAAAAAAGAGCAATATTTTTTTACTTTTTGCTATAATACATGTCCAAAAAAATAATATAAAAAAAAAATGTATTCATCAGCTTAGACTGATATATATTCTACTACATATTTGTGGTAGAAAAAACCCGCGATAGGCGTATATTGATTGGTTTGCGCATAAGTTTACATATGGCATATGAGAATTCATTTATGGCGTTTTTTACTATTTTTTTTTTCTAGTAATGGCGGCGATCTTCGATTTTTATCGGGACTGTGACATTGCGGCAGACAAATCGGACATTTTTGACACTTTTTATGGGACCATTGACATTTTTTTACAGCAATCACAGCTACAAAAAACACTGATTACTGTATAAATGTCATTTGCAGGGATCAGGTTAACCTGTAGGGGGCGATTTAGGGCTTAACTGTGTTCCCTGTGTGTGTTCCAACTGTGTGGGGGCTGGCAGGGGCATGACAGATCTAACTGATCCCGATTACAGGGATCAGTAGATCTCTGTCATGCCGCCTGTCAGAACGGGGAATCGCCGCGTTTACATCTATGGTACCCCATTCTAAAGGCCCGTACACACAATGCAACGGTCTTACAACAGCTTGTTGTACGATAATCCGACCGTTTGTACGCGCGATTACAACAGCCAACGTTCACCAGTCGTACAACAGAAGTTGGCTGAGCAGTCTAGAAAACTTTTGTTGCACAACAAGCCATTGTACGACTGTTGATTTGTGAGTACAGAGAAGTTGGGCCAACAAAGATGTATGTGCAAAACACGCATGCTCAGAAGTCAGGAACGTCCGGAAGTGTCCGTTTGTGTAAACCTATGTACCTAATTCACAAATCACATGCACCTGAACTTCCTCTTTATACGTCCGTAACACGTCACTATGTGTGGCTTGTTGAAGCTTTGTTGTACGATTACTTGACACGTCGGTACGCTAGACACAACAGCCGACTCCGGACAAAGTTGAACGTGCGGTCGTTGCACCGTGTGCACGAGGCTTTACTCTCTAACAGGCGATCGCGGGTCGCCGGCAGACATAGAGTCCGCCCGACCCGCGGCCCAACTCACGGAGCACGCGGCAGGTACGCACCCGCCCACAACTTGCCGCCGTATATGTGCACGATACGGTTGGCAAGTGGTTAACCTATAACAAATAGTCTTGACTATTAACTTATTATATTACCTGATTTCCGGCATTACTCCATTAGCCACACCCAGATCTGCATGTAGGGAACATTGTTTACGAAAGTGGTACAACCCAAATGGATTTTACACACTGTCCATTTATTTTTAGCTTGTACAGGCTCTTACATATACAGGATAAGATGGGCGTTATTAATTATTTTCCAACCATTAAGGGGTACATATTCAAATGACATGCTTCCTTTACTTATTCAATTAACCAATTATAATGATACATATTTTTAGGCTCTGTATCTGGACAAAACTATTATGTCACTTTGAATATATGAAAACTCCCTATCAGCCCAGACAGACACATCTGTCTGGCACATATGCAAGTTCCTCATATTGAGTTAAAATTTCTGCACAAGCTTACTTGTTAAGCAACAATACATTCAAACCTTTACTACTAAGCAAAATCATACATTTAAAGGAGTAGTTCAGCCTTAGGCTCCAATAACCTCACACAAAACAGTGTAGACATTAGGGGGCTTTTTACAAGACCCTTTCAATGATGACACTGTACTGTACTGGTGACAGTATTTTTTTAAAGAAAATGTGAATTTTTTTTCTAATTTCTTCATTTTCCAAAAAATTATGACAAAAAAATGACAACTTCAAAAAATCCTGCCATGCCTCTTACTAAATACCTTGGACTGTCTACTTTCTAAAAAGGTTTGAGGGTATTTGTACTCTCCTGGCATTTTCAGGCTTCAAGAAAAGAGATCGGCCACCAGTACATCAGTATTGATCAAATTTCAGATACAGTACATCAGGAAAGTATTCACAGCGCTTCACTTTTTCCACATTTTGTTCTGTTACAGCCTTATTACAAAATGGATAAAAGTCATTATTTTCCTCAAAATTCTACAAACAATACCCCATAATGACAACGTGAAAGAAGTTTGTGTGAAATCTTTACAAATTTATTACAAATATAAATTTAAAAAATCATATGTACATACAAGTATTTACAGCCTTTGCTATGATACTCAAAATTGAGCTCAGGTGCATCCTGTTTCCACTGACTTATACAACTTGATTGAAGTCCACCTTTGATAAATTGAGTTGATTGGACATGATTTGGAAAGACACACACCTATCTATAGATTGTCCCACAGTTAACTGTGCATGTCAGAGCGCAAACCAAGCCATGAGGTCCAAGGAATTGTCTGTAGACCACCGAGACAGGATTGTATTGAAGTACAGATCTGGCGAAGGGTACAGAAAAATTTCTGCAGCATAGAAGGTCCCAATGAGCACAGTGGCCTCCAGCATCCGTAAATGGAAGTTTGGAACCGCCAGGACTCTTCCTAGAGTGGGTCGCCCGGCCAAACTAAGCAATTGAGGGAGAAGGGCCTTAGTCAGGGAGGTGGCCAAGAACCAGATGGTCACCCTGACAGAGCTCCAGTGTTTCTCTGTGGAGAGAGGAGAACCTACTCTGCAGCACTCCACCAATCAGGCCTATATGGTAGAGTGGCCAGATGGAAGACACTCCTCAGTAAGAGGCACATGACAGCCCATCTAGAGTTTGCCAAAAGGCACCTGAAGGACTCTCAGATCATGAGAAACAAAATTCTCCGGTCTGATGAAACAAAGATTGAACTCTTTGGCCTGAATGGCAAACGTCATGTCTGGACATGACGCTTGCCATTACTCATGCCATTACTGGGCATCACTCATCAACTAGCCAATACCACCCCTACAGTGAAGCATGGTGGTGGCAGCATCATGTTGTGGGGATGTTTTTCAGCGGCAGGAACTTGGAAGCTAGTCAGGATCGAGGGAAAGATAAGACCTCAGACTAGGGCAAAGGACAACGACACTAAGCACACAGCCAAGATAACAAATCAGTGGCTACGGGACAACTCTGTGAATGTCCTTGAGTGAACCAGCAAGGGCACAGACTTGAACGCAATTTAACATCTCTGGAGAGATCTGAAAATGTCTGTGCACCCAACGCTCCCCATCCAACCTGATTGAGCTTCAGAGGTCCTGCAAAGAAGAATGGAAGCAACTGGCCAAAAATAGTTGTGCCAAGCTTGTAGCATTGTACTCAAAAAGACTTGAGGCAGTAATTGGTGCCAAAGGTGTTTCAACAAAGTATTTTACATACATATATATATGCAAATATTTCAAACAAACTTCTTTCACGTTGTCATTATTGGGTATTGTTTGTAGGATTTTGAAGAAAATAATTAATTTAATCCATTTTGGAATAAGGCTGCAACATAACAAAATGTGGAAAAAGTGAGGAGCTATGAGTACTTTCTGGATGCACTGTATAACCATAGTTTGTGGACTGGCTAACTTCCCAACAGACTAAATAATATACACTGATTTTGGGTAATTTTCACCAAAGAAATGTGGCAGAATACATTTTGGCCTAAATTTAGAAAGAATTATTTGCTAAATTTTATAACAGACACTAAGAAAAGGGTGTTTTTTCAATTGTTTTTTCGTTTAGCAAAACATAACAAACCCAGTGATGATTAAATACCGCCATAAGAAAGCTCTAGTTGTGTGATCAAAATTATGAAAATATAGATTGGGTACAGTGTTGCATGTCCACGCAATTGTCATTCAAAGTACGACCGCACTGAAAGCTGAAAATTGCCCTGGACAGGAAGGTGGTTAATGTCCCCTGTATTGATGTATTGAAGTTGTTAATAATCAATGGGTTTTAGTTTACTATACATAGGTAAAAACATCAAAATTTGGTATTGATTACATTTGCCTTTCTTACCTTTAACCACTTGCCGACTGCCGATCGGCATCTGACGGCGGCAAGGTGGCTCTATTGCGCAAAACGCCGTCATCTGACGGCGGCTGCGGGATTGAGCCTAGTCGATCTCCGCCGGCCACCCGCGATGCCCCCCCCAGAGTGAAAGAACGGAGGTCCGTGTAAGGGCAGTCCCCATACAGTTAGAACACGCCCAGGGAACATAGTTAACCCTTACAGCGCCCCTGCAGGTTAACCCCTTCACTGCCAATGGCATTTACACAGTAATCAGTGCATTTTTATAGCACTGATCGCTGTATAAATGCCAATGGTCCCAAAAAAGTGTCAAAATGTTCCGACATGTCCGCTGAAATATTGCAGTACCGCAAAAAATCGCAGATCGCCGCCATTACTAGTAAAAAATAAAAAAAAATAAAAACCCCAGAAATGAATTCTCATCATCCGTAAACGCGACCACTTTTGCGCAAACCAATCAATAAACGCCGATTGCGATTTTTTTTATCACAAATATGAGGAAGACTATAAATTGGCCAAAACCGATGCAAAAAAAATGTTTTTTTATATTTTTTTTTGGATTTGTATTGTAGCAAAAAGTAAGAAATTTGGGTTTTTTTGCAAAATTGTCGCTCTTCTTTTGTTTATAGCGGCGATCAGAAATGACGCAGCGGTGATCAAATACCACCAAAAGAAAGCTCTATTTGTGGGAAAAAAAGGACGCAAATTTCGTTTGGGCACAACGTCGCACGACCGCTCAATTGTCAGTTAAAGTGACGCAGTGCCGAATCGCAAAAAGGGCTCCGGTCCTAAAGTGTGAAATCCTTCCGGGGCTGAAGTGGTTAAAAAAGAAAAAAAACAATTCTACAATCATTGGTGGTCAGTGGCACTTGAAGAGACAGCTCTTCACCTCCTGTTTGCAGCGATCCTTATTCCTGCTATGTTTACAAACATTCAGCGATCCCCTTCCTCCAACATGAATAGGCTTAGGTCTTGTTCACATCATGTGTGCATAAAACTGATGGGAGAAAAAATGCAAAGATTTGACTTGCATTAACTTGTTCACACCAAGTGTTGAGAAGGGCATAGTGGTTCTCCGTGTTCCGTGTTCACACCACAATGATGATGTTTTTGGAGGGGTTTTTTTTTGTTGTTTTTTTGCGCAGTAAAGTAGAGAAAAATCTGCACATGCTGTGGGTTTTTTTTTTTTGTTTTTTGGGTTTTTTTTACATTACAGTACAGTAGTATTGAGTTGCGTAATGTTCTGGATTACCTCCCTAGTAACAAGAGAAGATTCAGGTTTCATGGATTTTATTTTCTTTAGGGTCCAATTCTTCCCTCAACACCTCGCTGCCTTCACCTGGTGCCTGGCCCTACAGTGCCTCCGAGAATATCCACAGCACTTCAGGTAATTGAGCTATACTGGATACTCTTAAATTTTACTGAACGTAATACAGCAAGTGTTCTTTGTGAAAACACAGTGGATACACCTCCTTGGATACATTTCTTTTCCATGTATTTACTTTACTTTACTTTACTTTTTGGTGCCACACAATTGCACATGTATCCAAATGTTTAGCATATGAGAAACGCTAGAGGTTTTAAACCATTTTTTCCGCCAAGAAAATCATTTGAAAAGAAGACCGTTTGAGACAGGAAGATTGAGTCTTCTTGCTTCCGAGTTGAGTTCTTCAGACTGCCTTCTGAGAAAGATTGACATTCATAAGGCTCAGTCTTGAGTGTCTGCCACATTTTTTTCTTTGTGCCTAATCTTGACAAACCTAAGGTCCAGTGTAAAGCCAGGTACACACGGGCCGAATGTCGGGAGACATTTGCTGGTTCAAAGAAAAACGTCCGACATTTGGCCCGTGCGTCTGTCGGACGAGCATGCTGGAAAACCAGTAACTGACGACTCCCTATCAGCTCTCTCCGACAATGGTGAATCACCCTGTCAGAACACAACAGCTCAACAGGAGAGATTGCTGTACTAATATTGGATTGTTAGTACAGCGGCTCCAACCAGAGCTGTCAGGTTTTTTTGCACGAAAAAAAATGTTAGTGTGTACCATGCTTAAAAGCTGCGACCACCCAACACTGAATGGTTTTGGTTTAAATTGTCTGTTAATAAATATATTCTAGTTCTATTGGGTACCATATCCATCAGGTGGACTTCACACTTTTTGTACAAGTCATCTTTTGCATATTTTCAGTGTGGAAATGATACTGAAGCGTTCTATCTGACCATTTTAGTTCCAAAGTTAAAAGCGCTTTTAAGTGCATGTCCACCCAATTTGTTTCCTAGCTTTGAGGGAAGGATTAGCATAGAATCACTGCTAGGTTAATACTGCTATTCAGGACTTTGTCCTGCTGACAACCTTTTACCATAGAGGAAGTGAGGGAAAATCTCTAAAATGTAGACAGAAATAAATATGCCTACCTTGATTGTACAGGACTGAATGTAGTAGACCACGGTATATATGCAACTACCTTCAAGTGACTAATTTCTGGCAAAAGCTTTGCAAGGAACTCTTCCAGTTTACGCTCATATAAGCCCACCCACCCTGTGTGACTCCAGTTTTTTTTTATAGTGCCCTTAGATGATGGATATATTCTCCAAGTTATTTTCTTTTTTCTTTAATCTTTATTTAAATTTTCCTTATTTTACAATCAATTGACAGACATATACCAACAATCATTAAAATACTACCTCATAAAAATCCCCAATACTATCGCCCATTCAAAAAAAAAAAAAAGGAGCGGGGGGGGGGGCCCTTAGTCATTTTGTACTACAGCATACTAAGACTTCTGAGTTCCCAAAATGAAAGGAGAAAAACAAGAAAAAAAAAATAGTCTCATCTCTTTCATAAGATAGGACACTATGAACTCCTATTCGCTATTCTAAAATTAGTCCATAGATCCCATTTAGCATGAAACTCTTCCAGTCTATTACTATTTGTACAGATCCATTTCTCATCTTCTATAATTTTGTCAACCTGTTTCACCCAGAGTTTTATAGTAGGTACCTGTAACTTTTTCCAGTAAATCCGAATAAGCCCTTTAGCTGCATCCAACAGATGTGGAACTATGCTCTTCTTGTACACCCTGGTGGGACTTTGAGTACCATGATAGAGGCATTGCACCTCAGGGCCACCAGGTGTGGATATGAGAGCCTTGTTGCCCGCAGCCCCGCCAACATCTATCCTAGACTGAGGGTTATGCAACAGCCAGCAGCAGGGTCTTCGGGACCCTGTACCACCTAGACAAAAGTTTATAATTTGTCTCCTGTGTTTTAATATTTATCGAGGATATGTGTACCAGTCTAAATATATTTTGTTTCTGTAAACCTGTAAAGTGACTCTCTAGCTCTGTTTTCCACTCCCCAAAAAATCTAAGACCCGTAGTGACACTACGTCTATGCAGCAATTTGTGAGATATAGAAAGCAAACCGCTATCCGTTAGAGGTTTATCCCAAAGAGATTCAAAATCGGAGAGAGGTTCTGCCTTTTTAATCCCCCGTAGGTAAACTGTACAGAAATGCTGTATTTGCTGATACCTCCAGGTGTCCATTGGGAACTCACCATATTTCTCTCTAAGATCCCTCAATGCGCGTAATCTCCCATTCCTCATAAGCTTGAGTCAACTAGTATCACCATCAGTTGCCCATGATTTTAAAAAAAAGCAGTGACTCACCCTGGGGAAACCAGCAGAAACCACCCTGCGCTAATAATGGAGAGATGTTTGGGGATAGAGCATCTTGTTTGTTGACTGAATCCCAGAGCTTCAAGGTATGGGTAGTGAGAAAATAAGCAGTTTTGGAAAGCCCTTTATGTGGGTATGGGACTCATGGGGCTTGGGCGCAAATGGTGTGCCATTAGAAGTAATGGCATCGCAAATGTGTCCCGCGTTTTGCAGCCATTTCAAATCGTGGGGCGGAATTGCAGCGATTTCGCCCACAATCGTTTGTGAATGCAGACTTACTGCAGGTCCTTCCAGGTTGTAATAAACCTTCCCTCTAAGATCACTGGAGTTGCTAAAAAGCTTACCTCCCGCCAGCAAGTCACCTGCTCTTATGGGTGCAATAGGGGGTGTCTACAGACATTTACCAAAACCTAAAAAAATCTTGGCTTTTCCTTTTTCCAGGTGATGTACTCTTAATTGCTGTCCTCTCTTGTCCTGTTCTGTTTCTATTTTCTTGGTGAAAGAACAAGATTCCTTAACTCTATTCCATCTAGTTAGTCCAACAAGAGATAGATATTGAAAATCCCCATATACACAGTCTTATACCCACAGTTGATTCAGAGGAAGGAAAAAAAAAAACCCCCAATAAAGTATGATCTAGTTCATTCCAGTGGGGAAAAAAACCTTCCTGATGTTCTGGTAGGCATTTGGCTATTCCATGGATTAACTACCCGTGGTGTTATTACCTCTAATTATTTAATATCCAATTATATTATGTGCATTTAGGAATGCATCCAGGTCTTTGTTTAAAACAATCTACTGAGCTGGCAGAACTAGCTCTCGAGCCTATTCCACATTTTCAAAGCTCCTACTGTAAAGAAACCTTTCCATTAAATCTCATGCATTGGTATGATCTATTTCGGTAGTCATACTTCCGCAAGGTGCATTGATCTACCTTAT
>BLSH010011269.1:360791-382106 GCA_018402905.1 Glandirana rugosa
TCCCCCCCCCCCCCCCCCCCGATACAGGCATTTGTCTAATCCTGAGATCTCAAAACTTTTTAAATCAAGGCCAGTTTACTATCGTTCAGGCTTTAGGGGGTGGGTAGACTATGGCAAGTGGGAGTAAAAAATGCCCCAACATCAGTGGGAATTTGTTTCAGCGGAAGGAATAGTGCCCCATTGTTGGTGTCAATGGGAGGAATAGTGCCCCATCGATGGTGTCAGTGGGGGGAATAGTGCTCCATCATTGGTTTTAGTAGGGACAGTAGCGCCCCACTTTTTCTGTCAATGGGAGGAATAGGGCCCCATTGATCATATCAGTGGGAGGAATAGTGCCCCATCGATGGTGTCAGTGGGAGGAATAGTGCTCCATCATTGGTTTTAGTAGGGACAGTAGCGCCCCATTTTTGCTGTCAATGGGAGTCAGTTGGAGGAATAGTTTCCCGGGAGCCGGATAAAGGCAAATAAAGGGCCGCATCCAGCCCCCGGGCTGCAGCTTGGAGATCACTGGTCTAATCTATAGTTTATTCTATAGTTAGACTTGCAAAGAGTCCTGTACATTTGCATCCAAATCTGATGCCAGAGTTTTTCCTCCCTTCCTCCAAGGGCATTTTGCAGATTAATTCGCTTATCCCTGTAAACCTTCTCTCACTATTGGGAATGAGTGTTTATGGAATGCTAGGTTATTGTGGTTTCTTTCCCAACCCCTGGGGTAACAGATGGGATTCCTCAGTTTGTTGCTATAGGACCCCATACACCAGAATTCTGTCATCCAGAAACCTGACAACTGCTGCTTCCATATTCTTAAAGGGTGTGCCTACATGTTTTGGAGACTAAATGATTTCCTGACATATTGTTGGATACTGATGTCTCTTCAGTCACCCACTGCAGCCTGAGAATTTTGTTTGTCTGATTCATCAGTTCATCAATTGCCACTTCCGGGATAAGATGTTTGGTCTACCCTACGCAAACTAGATCTTAACATTGGCATGGGGTACACTGTTGCCACATTGTATCAAAAATGGTTTTAATCCCCCTCTTCCAGGAAGTTTTGGGTGGTTCCCATCCCTCTCCACCTATGGTCAATAGCATCTTCACCACTTTGCTGAAGCCATCCTTTCTAGACTAAGAATCCATGATCACCTGAGCAGGCAATTTCCTTATATCTTTACTACCTGGATTTTCTCTATGTTGTTGCATTCCATCCTTATTTCGATCCCCATTCCAGCAAAAGTTAATATATTCACTTGCTGGCTGTTTTATTAGGTACACCTGTTTAATTGCTTGTTAACACAAATTGCTAATCAGCTAATCACATGGCAGCAACTTGCATTTAGGCATCGAGACATGGTGAAGACGACTTCTTGAAGTTCAAACTGAGCATCAGAATGGGGAAGAAAGGGGATTTAAGCAATTTTGAATGTGGCATGGTTGTTGGTGCCAGACTGGCTGGTCTGAGTATTTCAAAAACTGCAGATCTACTGAGATTTTCACGCACAACCATGTTTAAGGTTTAAAGAGAAAATATCCAGTGAGCGGCAGTTGTGTGGATGAAAATGCCTTGCTGATGTCAGAGGAGAATGGGAAGACTGGTAAGAGTTGATCGAAAGGCGACAGTAACTCAAATAACCACTTGTTACAACCAAGGTATGTGGAATACCATCTCTGAACCCACAAAGCATTGAACCTTGAAGCAGATGGGCTATAGCAGCAGAAGGCAACACCTGGTGCCACTCCTGTCAGCTAAGAACAAGAAAGTGAGGATACAATTCGAACAGGCTCGCCAAATTTGGACAATAGCAGATTGGAAAAACGTTGCCTGGTCTGATGGGTCTCAAATTCAGCTGCGACATTGAGATGGTAGGGTCAGAATTTGGTATAAACAACATGAAATCATGGATCCATTATGCCTTGTATCAACGGTTCAGGCTGGTGTTGGTGTAATGGTGTGGGGGATATTTTCTTGGCACACTTTGAACCTTAGTACCAATTGAGTATTGTTTAAATGCCATAGCCTACCTGAGTATTGTTGCTGACCATGTCCATCCCTTTTTGACTACAGTGTACCCATATTCTGATGGCTACTTCTAGCAGGATAATGCACCATGTCACAAAGCTCACATCATCTCAAACTGGTTTCTTGAACATGACCATGAGTTTACTGTACTCCAATGGCCTCTAGTGTCACCAGATCTCAATCCAATAGAGCACCTTTGGGATGTGGTGGAATGGGAGATATGCATTATGAATGTGCAGCCGACAAATCTACAGCAACTGCATGATGCTGTCATGTCAATATAGACCAATATCTCTGAGGAACATTTCCAACACCTTGTTGAATCTATGCCTCGAATAATTAAGGTGGTTCTAAAGGCAAAAGGGGGTCTAACCGGTGTACCTAATAAAGTGGCCGGTGAGTGTGTAGATGTGCATTGATTTGGAGATATATATATATATCACACACACATACATGCAGTGGATATAATAAGTCTACACACACCTAAAATGTCAGGATTCTGTGATGTAAAAAAATGAGACAACGATAAATCATTTCAGAACTTTTTCCACCTTTTAATGTGACCTATAAACTGTACAACTCAATTGAAAAACAAACTGAAATCTTTTTTTTTGGGGGGGGGGGGTGTAAAAATAAAAAAATAAAATAATGTGCCTGCATAAGTGTGCACACCCTCTTATAACTGGGGATGTAGCTGTGTTCAGAATTAAGCAATCACATTCAAAGGCATGATAAATAGGAGTCAGTACACACGTCATCATTTAAAGTGCCTTTGATTAACCCCAAGTAAAGTTCAGCTGTTCTAGTAGGTCTTTCCTGACATTTTCTTAGTCGCCCCCTACAGCAAAAGCCATGGTCTGCAGAGATCTTACAAAGCATCAGAGGAATCTCATTGTTAAAAGGTATCACTCAGGAGAAGAGTACAAAATTATTTTCAAGGCATTAGCTATACCATGGAACACAGTGAAGACAGTCATCCTCAAGTGGGGAAAATATGGCACAACAGTGACATTACCAAGAATTGGATGTACCTCCAAAATTGATAAGACGAGCCAAAAACTGGTCAGGGAGGCTGCCAAGAGGCCTACAGTAACATTAACCACTTCAGCCCCGGAAGGATTTCCCACTTTAGGACCAGAGCACTTTTTGCGATTCGGCACTGTGACGCTTTAACTGACAATTGCGCGGTCGTGCGACGTTGTACCCAATCAAAATTTGTGTCCTTTTTTCCCCACAAATAGAGCTTTCTTTTAGTGGTATTTGATCACCTCTGCGTCATTTCTGATCGCCGCTATAAACAAAAGAAGAGCGACAATTTTGCAAAAAAAATAACAAATTTCTTACTTTTTGCTAAAACACAAATATAAAAAAACATTGTTTTCCATCGGTTTTGGCCGATTTATATTCTTCCTCATATTTTTGGTAAAAAAAATCGCAATCAACGTTTATTGATTGGTTTGCGCAAAACTTGCCATGTTTACGGATGATGAGAATTAATTTCTGGGGTTTTTATTTATTTTTTACTAGTAATGGCAGTGATCTGCGATTTTTAGCGTTACTGCGATATTGCAGAAGACATGTCGGACCATTTTGACACTTTTTTGGGACCATTTGCATTTATACAGCGATTGGTGCTATAAAAATGCACTTATTACTGTGTAAATGCCATTGGCAGTGAAGGGGGTTAACCTACAGGGGGCGCTCTAAGGGTTAACTGTGTTCCCTGGGCGTGTTCTAACTGTGTGTGGGCTGCCCTGGCTGGGGGAAGGGGGTGATCACGGCTTCCATATAGAGGAAGCCTGTGATCACAGCCCTTCCCCCTCTAACAGAATGGAGATCCATGTTTACGGGGGGGGGGCATCGTGGGTAGCCAGCGGCAATCGAGTCTGCCCTACCCGCTCCCTGACCCCCCCGAACACAGTGTTCACAGTGAGAGATATCATATGATGGCAGTTTGCGATATCGAGCCACTTTGTCGCCGTCAGACTGCGGTCGGCAAGTGGTTAAAGGAGCTACAGGAATATCTGGCTGTGTGGTACATGTGACATCAATCTCCCATATTCTTCAACTGTCTGGGCAATGGGGTGGAGTGGAAAGATTTCTGTTGCGAAGCAAAGCATCTAAGTCCGGCTAAACTTTGCTAAAATACATCTGTAGTCTCCCAAAAGCATGTGGGCAAAATTGTATAAGGTCTGATGAAACCAAGGTTGAACTTTTTGGCCACAATTCCAAAAGATATGTTTGGCGCAAAAACAACACTGTACATCACCAAAAGAACACCATACCCACAGGGAAGCATGGTGGTGGCAACATAATGCTTTGGGGCTGTTTTTCTTCAGATGGAACAGGGGCCTTAGTCAAGGTAGAGGGAATTATGAACAGTTCCCACTACCAGTCAATATTGGCACAAAACCTTCAGGCTTCTGCTTGAAAGCTGAACATGAAGAGGAGCCTCATCATTCAGCATGACAAGGACCCAAAGCATGCATCCAAATCAACAAAGGAATGGCTTCACCAGAAGAAGATTAACGTTTTGGATTGGCCAAGCCAGAGCCCAGACCTGAATCTCATTGAAAATCTGTGGGGTTAACTGAAGAGGGCTGTGCCCTCACAATCTGACAGATTTGGAGTGTTTTTGCAAAGACGAGTGGGCATATATTTCCAAGTCAAAATATGCCAGGCTGATAATCCTACCCAAAAAAGACAGTGCTGTAATGAAATCAAAAGGTGATTCAACAAAGTATTAGTTTAAGGGCGTGCACACTTATGCAAACGTTATTTTAGTTTATTTTTATTTCCCTCCACCTAAAAGATTTCAGTTTGTTTTTCAATTGTGTTGTACAGTTTACAGATCACATTAAAAGTGGAAAAAGTTCTGAATGATTTATCTTTGACTCATTTTTACACATTACAGAAACCTGGTATTTATACAGGGGTGTGTAGACTGTTTATATACACTGTACACACAAATTAAAAAACTGTTAGATGGGCACCTTAGTGAACACAATATATAGGGACTTGGGATACGGTATTGACGTAAACAGACCTGTGTCTATTCAATTCAACCTTACCAAATGCACAGCTCAGCTTACAGTTCCAGCCCGATCCCTGTGTGCTTGGGTGACTGGCTTCCTGCATCAGCCAATGAAGACTTTACTTCTGCTTTCAGTGAATTACATTGATTATGTCTCTATAATATTGTCAGGTCACCTGGGGTCAGATGACAGATGCACACCGCTGGGGTGCTATTCGCACCGATGAAGTGCGAAGCGCACCGCTAAGGTAGTGAACCCTTAGCTGACTGCTGCGACTAGAGATCAGGATGGTGCAGGGAAGCGGGACTGCTGGGACCCTGACACAGATTGCACAGGGAACTAGAGCATGGGTTTCCCCTAAGAGCCAGCAGGTGTTCACCAGTGCCTCTGGTGGTGAGGATGGACAACTGGATCCAGGTCGTGGCCCCCGGGGTCCCCCAGCTCACGCTCACAGCAGACTACAGGTGAAATGGAGAGAAAGCAGCAGTGCAAGGTAGTAAGAGAAGGTCAGTGGGAGAGGCAAGGGCCAGGGCTACAAGCAGACAGAAACAGACAGGAGGAACTCCAAGGTTGGGGACACTATCAGACAAGGAAGGTCAAAGAACAAGCTGAAGGTTGGGGTATCAGACAGGCAGGGATAGTCAGAACAAGCCAAAGGTGGGTAAACAAAAATAGACTCCGAGCACACGACAGGAACAACCACACACAATGCCAAACACACAATATTGATCTGCATCACAGGCTTGCACTGCCAGGTGTTAAATAATGTTCCTAATTAGGGCCTGGTGTGAAAGGGCATGGGGTGGGGGGGAGGCTTACTACAGCACACAGGTGAGGGAGGCACAGCCTCTAACTGGACACATGCAGAAAGGTAAGCAAATAGATAGGACATGAAAAGCTGCTGCAGGTTCATGACAAATGGCATCTGAAAGTTGCTGGGATATATTTGGTTGCAACTAGACATGTTCTCTCTGAAGTTGATGTGTTGAGAGCAGAACAAAAGGGCATTGCAGTTTTTTGAGTATGGGACTGTGTAGCCGTAGCCCAGGCAGGGTTCCCATGCTGACCAATGTCCACAGCCAAAGTGCCTACACTGGGCACATGAGCATCAGAACTTAGACCACAGTGCAAGGTAAAGGAAAAAGGTGGCCTGGTCTGATGAATCACGTTTTCTTTTACATGTTGTGGATAGCTGAGTGCGTGTGCTTCTCTTACCTGGAGATGGTACCAGAATGCAGTGTGGGAAGAAAGCAAGCCAACGGAGACAGTTTTCGTGCTTTGGGCAATGTTCTGCTGAGAAACCTTGGGTCCTGCCTTTCATGTAGATGTTACTCTGATACATACCACCTACCTGACGGCAGTGGCGTATTTCAACAGGATAAT
Organism: Glandirana rugosa; assembly: GCA_018402905.1. Classification (NCBI taxonomy): domain Eukaryota; kingdom Metazoa; phylum Chordata; class Amphibia; order Anura; family Ranidae; genus Glandirana; species Glandirana rugosa. Next base: position 367,227 of record BLSH010011269.1, read on the forward strand.
GCGCCCTGCCACATAGCAAAAAATGATTTGGTTTGAGACATGCAACGAGTTCAAGGTGTTAACTCTAAATGCTTAAAGCGGAACTTGCCATTTTTTCATCTTTCCATCTATTAAATCTTCTGCCCTTGTTGTTTTAACTTTGGACAGTAAAACACTTTTTTTTCTGCCAGTAAATACCTTATACAGCCAAGTTCCTGTTTCTTGTCTGGTAAAATACCTCAGCGTTTGACATCATGCACAGGTCTCTGCCTGGAAGGGAGGGGGGATGAGTCATAAGAGGGCCTATGAAAGCTGCAGGGCTGGAGGTGTGCTTCTGTGTGTCTGTGTAAATCCAGGAAGTGAACAGGCAGCAACTTCAGCTGCCCACAGTTAAAATGAATGCAGCCAGACTTAATGGAGAGAGATTTCTACAGCATATTTGGCAAGTACGGAGTCACAGTATATATAAAATATGCAAAGTGGTTGGAGGGAAGCTTCAGAATGGCAAATGTTTTTATTACAAATTATGTGAGCAGACTGCAGTTCCTCTTTAAGATCTCGATCAATCGAGCATGTGTGGGAAATACTGGAAAAACAAGTCCAATCCATTGAGGTCCCGCGTTGCAACTTGCAGGACTTAAAGGATCTCTTCTTGAGCAGTGCCACTGCCCAAATTCTGCTTCATGTTTCTTGTTTGTTGTCAAGCAACTCTTTAGTCTTTGGCATTGCTCCTGCAGCGAGGTGTTTCTACTGTCAAGGTTTTTTGGAATCCTCTTTGTTGGCCTTCTTGTTTTCTTCCTGTGGGCTGTTTAGCTGTCCTGTTGCCCACCCCTTGATTATTGATTGGGCGTGTCCTATGGTCTGTGAATCAATTCCTGTGTCCTGTACTGTACTATAAAGATAAGAGGAATTTCAATGTACCTGTCAATTCCGTATACTGGAGTACAGTACAGGACACAGGTCCCTCCCCTCTTCTTTGTGCTCTCTCTATTGCTTGCAAACATAACTGGAGCCTCACAAAGGGTTGGCTTACATCAGGGGTAGGTAACCTGCGGCCCTCCAGCTGTTGCAAAAATACAAGTCCCATCATGCCTCTGGGAGTAATTGTACCCGTCGGCTTTGCAATGCCTCATGGAAAATGTAGTTCTACAACAGCTGAAGGGCCGCAGGTTGCCTACCCCTGGCTTAGGTGGATACACTAGGGGGCAGACTCAGCAAAGCTTTGGCCAGCTTCCTGGTCTTTGAATGGAATTGTGTGTCCAGTACTGTACCCTACAGGATCAACAGATATGTCAAAATTCCTTTTTTTTTTTTTCTTTATCTCTTAATTGTTTATAACAGCATGCTTTAGCTACCTGTGCATTTAGGTTTTGAATTGACTTCAGGCCTCATATACACGGATGTTATGCAAAAACGAGCTGTAACGTCAGTACCAAGGCCAGGAAAAAGTCGGCGTTGAAAACGCAATTTCATCAGCGTTTTGCATTGGCGTTAATGCACGTTATTGAGCGTCAGTGCTAAGTCGCTTTTTATTTTAAAAGATATCCCTCTGCTATTTTTTGCCATTTTAAAACATAAAACACCGGCGCTAAACACATCTGCTAACATTGCTACGGCGCCAATGAGCGTTATTGAGTGGTTTGCCGGCTCAGCGTCAATAACGCCATAACGCTGCAGCTTCGAAATACACAGGTCCTGCGTTAGCTTTACAGCTTAAGAACGCCAACGCCACTTATAGCTCAATAGCGTCAACATGTATATGAGGCCATTGAATAACATGGTGTGGTGTTCCCCACCGCGCGCCGTCTTTTTACGGCGGCAGTCGGGGAGCCCTGCGCGAATCGCCGTAAATAAGCGGCGATCCGCAATCACCTACCAGGGGGCGCGCGCACCCGCCGCACTCCTGGGGAGTGTGCCCGCGGCTCGGGCGGACCCGATGTCCGCCGGCGATGAGCGGCTACAGGGAAAGAACGGGGAACCGCCGATGTAAACGCGGCGGTTCCCCGCTCTGTTAGTAGGGGCATGAGAGATCTACTGATCCCTGTCACTGGGATCAGTTAGATCTCTCATGCCCATGTTAGCCCAACCCCCCCACAGTAAGAACACACCCAGGGAACACAGTTAACCCCTAGATCTCCCCCCCAGGTTAACCCCTTCACTGCCAATGACATTTACACAGTAATCAGTGGACATTTAAGTTTCTGATCGCTGAATAAATGTCATTGGTCCCAAAAAAGTGTCAAAAATGTCCGACATGTCCACTGAAATATCGCATTACCACTAAAAATCGCAGATTGCCGCCATTACTAGTAAAAAATTAAAAAAAAAAATAAAAACCCCAGAAATGAATTCTCATCATCCGTAAACGTGGCCACTTTTGCGCAAACCAATCAATAAACGCCGATTGCGATTTTTTTATAGCAAATATGAGGAATTATATAAATCGGCCAAAAACAGTGAAAAAAAATGTTTTTTTATATTTTTTTTTTTGGATTTGAATTTTAGCAAAAAGTAAGAAATTTGTTTTTTTTTGCAAAATGGTCGCTCTTCTTTTGTTTATAGCGGCGATTAGAAATGACGCAGAGGCAATCAAATACCACCAAAAGAAAGCTCTATTTGTGGGAAAAAAAGGACGCAAATTTTGTTTGAGTGCAACGTCGCACAACCGCGCAATTGTCAGTTAAAGCGACGCAGCGCAGAATCGCAAAAAGTGCTCTGGTCCTAAAGCTGCAAAACCTTCCGGTTGGTAAGTGGTTAAGCTGTAAAAACCGCTCAAAAATGTGGCATTAATAACGCCCGTGTGTATGCGGCCTTAAAGTATACTTGAAAAAAATATGGAATTTGGCTTAAAACTGCATCTGAAAAAAATGTTGAACGATTTCAGAATAATGTTCAAGATAAAATTGCAAAGACTTTAACTATTTCATAATCTACATTACATGATATCAAAAGATTCTGAAAATCTGGAGAAATTTGTGTGCGCAAGGGATCTGTACAGGCATGATTCTGTGATATCACTGCATGAGCTCAGGAATACTTCCAAAAATCTCTGTCTGTGGACACATCTGAACATGATCCAGAAATGTTGCCGTCTTCTTTGGGCCAAAGCTCATTCAAAGTGGCCTGTTAGTGTGAAAAACTGTTCTGTGGTCAAACAAATCAAAATTGTGACTATCTTGTTGCAAACCATGGACGTTGTGTCCTTCGAAACTAAAGAGAAGCCGGCTTGTTATCAGTGCTGAGTTCAAAGGCTTGTATCTCTAATGGTACGGGGGTGCATTAAACCTCTTGCACACTGCAGCTTGGAAAAGCTCAGTACAGCTTATGTTTTTACTGCACTAAAATGTCCCTGTGCACACAGGTTTGCTATTCTGACAGAACACCTGCAGTCAGAAGAAGACATCTTACGACACCCAGCTACATCTTGAATTTCAGAGTAATTTTAGCAATAAAGTGATTATATATAAATATAGTATATTGACATCTGTGATCCTGTTTGGTTGTTTAACCAGTTGCTGACCGCCCGCCGTGGATCGACGGCGGCTGCGAGATCGCGAGCAGGTGGGCTCACTGTGTATCGGGGGAGCCAGGGAGCGGGTAGGGAGGAGTCAATGTTCGCCGGCTAGCCGCGATTGCTCCCCCGCGGTGACAGAACGGGATCCATATGTGTATACACACGGATATCCGTTCTGACAGAGGAGGAGAGTGATTTTCTGTTCCCTGTATATGGGAGCCGTGATCACTCTCCTCCCCCAGTCAGCCCAGCCCCCACACAGTAAGTAACACATCCCAGGGAACACAGTTAACCCTTTGATTGCCCCCTAGTGTTAACCCGTTCCCTGCCAGTGACATTTATACAGTAATCAGTGCATTTTCATTGTCAATGGTCCCAAAAAAGTGTCAAAATTGTCCGACATGTCCGCCGCAATATCGAAGTCCCGCTAAAAATCACAGATCGCCGCCATTACTAGTAAAAAATAAATAAAAACCCCATAAATTAATTCTCATAGTTAGTAAACGCTGCAACTTTTGGGCAAACCAATCAACATAAGTCGATTGTGATTTTTTTTTTTTTTATCAAAAATATGAGGAAGAATATATATCGGCCAAAACCGATGAATACATTTTTTTATATATATATATATATATATATTAATATGTATTTTATCAAAAAGTAAGAAATTTATTTATTTTTTTTGCAAAATTGTCACTTTGTTTATAGCGTTGATCAGAAGTGACGTAGAGGTGATCAAATACCACCAAAAGAAAGTTCTATTTGTGGGGGGAAAAAGGACGGCAATTTCATTTGGGTACAATTTCGCACAACCGCGCAATTGTCAGTTAAAGCAACGCAGTGCTGAATCGCAAAAAGTGCTCTGGTCCTAAAGGGGGAAATCCTTCCGGGGCTGAAGTGGTTAATTTTGAAAGCCTTAAGGTTTAGTGCTGAGCAGTGTGGGTTGTACCAACATGGCCTCCGCCATCTTCCTACTACTGGCATCCAGCTTCTTTCAAAATGTAACATCAAAAGAGCATCACAGATGTCAACACACTATATTTATTCACAGTATAAACGCTCACGTTATTGTTAAAATTACTCTGAAGTTCAAGACGTAGCTGGCTGCTGCCGCTTTCTGGCTGCACGTGTTCTGTCAGATTAGCAAACCAGGTAGTGGTGGAACGCATGTGCAGCTGACGGAACATCACTTTCGTTGCCTAATATGATGGGTTCGCTATTCTGACAGAACACTGGTGTGCAACAATATGCACATATCCGCAAAAGCTTCTAGCTCAAGCATCAGTACAGTGTGCAAGAGGCCTAAGTGTTTATAAAATAGGCAGCATGCACATCTGGATAGGCACCATCAATGCTGAAAGGTATATCCAGGTTTTAGAGCAGCGTGAGCTTTTTCCAGATGATGTCTTTTTCAGGGAAGGCTGCATTTATGGCTTTGTATTAGAAGAGTCCGGGTGCTTAACTGCAGTCCAGACCTTTCACCAACTGAAAATAATCGGCGCATCTTGCATGAAAAATATAACATAGAAGACCAAGGACTGTCGAGCAGTTAGAATTCTAAATGAGTTGAGAATGGGACAACATTCCTCTTCCAAATGTTGTTAAGAAGGGATGCTACATTGTGGTAAACATGGCCCTGTCCCAACTTTTTTTTGAGACATGTTGCAGCTGACAATTGCAAAATTACCTTTTCTCTTTCGTTCATTGACAGACGCAGCCTCTTATTCTTGACATGTGGGGTTTATGCACCTTTCACTAGGAGTGGACTAGGCAGAACGTAGTTCAGCTAAAAGCAGATACAGCCCCTCCCAGGGGGCCGTCCTCACTCAGCATAACCCCTGCTGCCCTGCTCAGCAAGCCAGTTTTTTATGCCTAGTGCAAGGAGTAGGACCTGGCTCGGGATCTGCGGTTCCCCATTCTATTTTTCTTTTTTCAATCTGCGGTTCCCCATTCTTTTTTACTTTTTTCAAGATTTCTGAGGAAAAATGCAATCAAGTAGCCGGCTGGGTGACAGGCTGGATATCCTAGATCCAGTTAGTCTCCCCAGCGCGGCCAATGGACGCGAGCCGACCTTTAGCTGCATGCGCGGTCAGCCGCGTCGGGCCTCGTTCCGTGCGGGGCGGCCGGCGGGTTAAATATCCCGCCAGCGCACTTAGGACCGGGTCCTTGGGCTCACGTCACAGGTGTCGCATGGCCGCCAGCCCCCCCCCGAATCGGTGGGGTGGCAGGTCTGTCTCGGGTGGCAACCTGCTACGCCCGTCTGGATGGGTAAGTACGCCCCGCGGGGTGCGGGGAGGGCAGGCGGGTCCCCCCCTGAGCATGGTCGATAGCTGGGGCCGGCGCCATTTTGCTGTGGTCCAACCGCCATTTTCTCATAGCCGGCCTCTATTGCTAATCGTGGCCGCCATTTTGTTGTGGCCGGCCACGTGTTTTGGCCTCTAGTGTGCATGGCGGCCATCTTGCGGGGGCCCATGCATTTTAGTAGAGCCTGTATATGTGTGGGTGAGAACGAGAAAAAAACCCCCTAAGTGGGACTTTAAATGGGAGGACCAACTCAACAAGAAAGGAAAAATGTGCATATATAAAACATAATCAACATTTTTTCATACAATTAAAAATAGTGATCAAAAATACACAATAAATCAAGTCAAAATAGGACAAGTACTCATAATGACAGCAAAACACAAAAAACAGGAAACAATGTCCCCAGTAGTGCCCGGAGACGGCATAACAAGAAAAGAGTGGGTTCAAAAAGACCACTGATCTGCCACATGGGAAGGGGCAGAAGAAGACCCATAATGTTGATTATGTTTCATATATGCACCTTTTTCCTTTCTTGTTGAGTTGGTCCTCCCATTTAAAGTCCCAATTAGGGGGTTTTTTCTCGTGCTCATCTAACCATCAGGGATGGGGAGAGACCATCTCCAATCCACTTGATGTCCTAATAATTTGGACTGCCCAAGAAATACAATCCTTATCCCTGTATATGTGTGGGGGGCGGTTCCCTGGCCTTCTGGCGCTGGTTTACCCCCTGCACAGTGGTTGATGCTGGTCACTGCCCTGTCCCTGCTTGACATGGGGGGAAGGTTTGGTGTGCACAGGACTGCCTCAACAGCGGCACGTGCAGGAAAAAGGCAGCACATGCAGCAGTGGCAGGTAGTAAGTCCCCCTGGGGTTACCTTCCTGTGGGAGTCCTGTGCAGTCTTGGGGGGTGCCTGTTCTCAGGTACTACAGGTCCCAGTTTGTGGGCCATGTTACCAGGGCGGGTCGCATTGGCAGCCGATGCAGGTGCCGCCCCACTTGACCTCTCCGTGGGGCTTAGGGACTGCGAGGCAGTCCTGGGTTTCCCAGGCAGGGACTTGGGCGTATGGTGGGCCGTACCCCCCTCCTGCTTCTGGGATGAGTCGGACCCTTACGGGGGCCCTCCTGGGTTGGGGCCCCCCTTGGGATGTCGATGATGTGTCCCGGTGTTCCCCGAATAGTATGGAGGGGTATGCCGCGGCTACTGCCGCGCATGGGAAGGCACCAGACAGCGCCTTGATCGTCAGCGGATGACCGGTGGCAGTCCTGTACTCTCGGACAGGTTACTTCTTGTAGGGGATAGCCGTTCCGCCCGCCAGTGGCCACCTTCTCCCGGGGGCCACGAGTTCCAGTTTGGGGGATTTACGGCTGGTCCCTTGCAGGGAGGGGCCGTCCCTGTCGGCCGCTTAGCCCGGCCGTGTGGCTGTGGGTCCCCCAGGTGTTCTACTTGGGGGCAGCTGCGGGGACTGGGAATGGTCTCAGTCCCCCTTTTTTTCTGTATGACGGCCCGTGGTTGTACCCACTATGTTCCGCCTGTTCGTGGTGACCACGATCTTGGGGGCTCAGCTGGACAGGTAGGGTTAGCTCATCTACCTTCCACAGTTGATTCCGTGGGTTTGTTTCCCAGGTGCCATCTGTTGCAAGTTTGCACTGTATGTTGTAATCTATGCAGACGCTGATTACCGTCCTTTAGTGGCACGCCGTCCTTAGGCCCGGCTGACAGGAGCGCCGAGTCCGCTGCCAGATCTGGGTTGTTCTGGCAGGGTCAGCTTTCACCTGGTATTGGTTCCACTCGGGTGTTGTAAACGCTCTCGGAACAGGCTAAGCTTTCGCACCACGAAGCTGCTTATGCGCTTCCTCCTGCATGGTGGGGGCGCGCTGGCCGGCTCCTTCAGGGCTTGGATGTCTGCTTCGCTAGGGTCCTGTTGGTCAGGCAGGTCCTGGCAGTCTTCCCTTCTCAATTAGGCGGCTCTTGGAGCTACGTTGGAGCCAGGGGGTAGGGAGTCCCATGGCACAGATCACTCCTTGGCGGCCCAGTAGAGGCCTCCTTTCCTCCGTTCCTTCCGCCATTGGGCCGGGGCTCCCTGCCCATCAGGGATCCCGCAGGTGGGCGGAAGTGTCCCTGGCAACATAGGTGCGACAGGCCAGGAGACAAGTCCTTCTCAGTGTGAAGGGTTGCCCCTACCCACGGTTTGGGTGGGGAAATGCCTGCGGTCGATGACCTTCTGAATTTTGGTCTGCTGGGTGATTTTGTCTGGGTACAAAATGGGATTTCGTTCCTGTCCCCCGGGGTGTACCGCAGGCCTGGCTAGGAACCGGCTTCGTCAAGGGGTGGGTGCCCTTATCCCATCCTCGGGGCGTACCATGAGTTCCTACGTCCTGCTTATGGTCGGAGGTGAACGGGTCCCGGGCGGTATGGCTCGGTGCCCCTCCATTGTCTGGTACATGTACGTCTGGCCACCATGATGGTGGTGCACCAGGGTCTCTTCCTGGTTTATTTTGACAGGGCAGTGGCGCATCCGCATATCACCCTGTGTGCCCTACGCCGGCGTTTCCTGCGCCTTGCCGGTATTGGAGCTTCACTACACGGTTAGGGCTGTCCCGCCAGATTGGTGGCCCAGGTTCTGGCTCGGTGAGCTGAGGGGCATCAGGTGGATCTGGCCGACCTACCCTAGCGGGCGGAGTCGGCTCCAGCCCTGAGGGCCGAGGTGGCAATCGCCAGGCGCACGTTGTGGGAGTCCGGCTTGGGGCTACTTTTCCTGAAATCAGTGTCGGTTCAGTCGCACCGTTTGGAGGCTCTGGGTCTGATCCGAGATTCAGTCCGGATGGAGGCCTTTTCCTTCCTATGATCAAGCACAGACACCTTAGTGGGCGGGTCGGTCCCCGCCGTCCCTAAAGTGGTTCCCCCGGCCCCTTGCAGGTGGCTCCTGCGGCTCTGGCTTTCCTCCCTGGCAGCGGTCCTGTTTGCACAGGCCACACTGCTGCTCGGCAGCGAAAAGTGTTTCTCTGCAGTGGCACAAGTCCCCCTCATCCCTGGTTCGGTTGATCAGGTGGGACCGCCAGGCCGGATCCTCACTACTATGGTGGTTGTGGGCTCCCGGCCCTGCATTTGGGGAAGTTGTTTCCTTCCCTGTTTTTGGACAGTGGTCACTAAGGGCGCCAGTCTGTCTGGCTGAAGTCCTGGGGGTGTTGGCGACCCGAGGTCACTGGTCCCAGGAGGAGTCTCGTGTCCAGATGCATTTCCAGATCGTTGGGCCATCTGGCTTTGCCTCCCGCTGGTCGGGGAGGCTGGAGTTTTTGTCCTATCTGAGCTCATTCGGTTATTGCCACGGCCGTGGCATATGTGGAGCAGCAAGGCGGGACAGAATGCTTAGCTGCTGCTTCGACGGTGGCTTTCGTTCTGCCGTGGGCAGAACTTCACGTGCTGGGTGATCTCCGCCGTTTACATTTCAGGCGTTGAGAGTTGGCTAGTGAAGCCTTGGTTGTGTGAGGTTGATTCAGGGGGAATGGTCCCTGAATCCGGCTGTGTTCCGGCAGATCTGTCTGCAGTAGGGTACGCCAGTCGTGGTTCGGCTGGCACCCCGGCGGACTTGGAAGGTACAGACCTTCGTGAGCTGAGCGGGGGCCCGTTGTCTGACGTGGCGAGTGCCCTTGCGGCTCGGTGGACCTGTCTTCGGTTCACCTATGCTTTGTTCCTTCTCATGCTGCTCCCGCGCCTATGCGCAGGATAGAAGCAGAGGAAATACCGGCCATTCTCATGGCGCCGGATTGGGCCCGGATGCGCCGACATGGTGCGATGGTGGTGAATGTTTCCTGGCGTCTCCCACTTCGCGAGGATCTGCTTCCCAAGGCCCCATCTTGCACCCGGCTTTATCCTCGCTGGCTTTGATTGCCTGGCTATTGAATCCCAGGTGTTAAAGGATAGGGAACTCTCTGGTTCAGTGATCCCCGCTATGCTCAAGGCGCGTATGGTACTTCGCGTAAGATTTCTCACCGCACCTGGAAGGCTTACATTGCCTGGTGCGAGGCGGGGGATGGAACCCCCGTTCTTTCTCCGTGGCTCGGGTGCTGGCCTTCCTTTTGCAAGGCCTAGAGCACAAGTTGGCATTGAGCACGCTTAAGGGACAGATTTCTGCCCTGGCGATTCTTTTTCAGCGTCTTTTGGCGACGCATTCATTGATTCGTACCTTTGTCCAGGGGGTTTGTCATGTCGCTCCCCAGGTACGGTCGCCTTTGGCGCCTTGGGACCTTAATCTGGTCCTCTCAGTGCTTCAGAAGCCGCCTTACGAAAATATCAGGGAAAAATCCCCTGTAGCTGCCTTCGCAGAAAGTGGCTTTCTTGGTGGCTATTACATCCGCTAGGCGGGTGTCTGTGCTGGCGGCTCTGTCCTGTAGGTCTCCGTACTTGGGCCTACATAGGGATATGGCGGTTTTGCGCCCCTTCTCCTTCCTTCTTACCGAAGGTGGTCTCTTCTTTTCACATCAATGAGGACTTTGTCCTTCCTCGCTGTATCCGCACCCCTTCTCATCCTAAGGAGGTTGCTTTGCGCTCCCTGGATGTGGTTAAGGCTCTGCGGGTGTATCTGGAGGCCACGGCCTCTTTTCGGAGGCCGGATGTGCTGTTTGTCGCGGTGGATGGTCCGCGCAAGGGGATGGCGTCCTCGTCGGCCACTATTTCCCGTTGGATACGACAGACGGTGACACGTGCGTATGCTATACGCTTTTAGCTGAACTACGTTCTGCCTAGTCCACTCCTAGTGAAAGGTGCATAAACCTCACATGTCAAGAATAAGAGGGCTGCGTCTGTCAATGAACTCAGAGAAAAGGATTTTACGGTAAGTCAAAAAATCCTATTTTTTGTTTTTGTTTTTTTTATTTAAGGAGGGGCTTCAGGCTCCTGTAGAAAAAATTAGTCAGCAGCTACAAATACTGTACTGCAGACTTTTAATATTAGGATAAACAAGAAAAGCTGCGCTTGTGTATGTGACAAAAATTCAAACAGACCAATAACAAGTGTTACATTCCTGAAGAATTCAAATAATCAAATATTGTGATGAACCAACATAAAAAATAGATACGAGAAATAGTCCTTCATTGGTATCCTCTAATGTATCAATGACTAATAGATGAAATAGTAAGTCCACAAGAAATTTAATCCATGCAAATAGTGATGAGAGAGTGTTCCTCACTTGATCCTCCTTAAGTGAATCAGCATCCACCACACCACCATATAGTGAAAAAATCCTCCACCAGAACAGTTGTATCCTTACCGGATCTCCTGGACCCCTTATTATAGGGGGTCAGGAGTCGCCTATGTGGATATAGACCTCCACGGGGCCACACCGGTCTGCTTCCTGGATATCACCCTCCACGGTATGCCTCGGTCACTCAAAAAAGTGAAACGAACGCAGATAGTGTGACAACGTTTAAAAGGCAAATATTTATTAAAAGTAATAAACTCACATGTGTCCAAAAAGAATCAAGCTGTATTGTAGAATGGTATTCACAGTCACAGTCAGCGGTGGAAACGAGACAGCACTCCCGCCCGATCGATTTCGTCACCAAAAGGACGTCTTCCGGGGCATGGAGGCTGTCTCGTCTCATCGCTTTACATATACACCAACATCTCAGAGGAGGCCAATCACAGCGTTCGTTCGGGGGATATATCCCTCCCACATCTCCCATGACGTGCGAGCGTGTGAGCACGTCCGAATGTGTCCTATGACCTCATGAATGTGCGCCGCGCGCAACGTGGTCCGGAAATGGCTGTTTGCGTTCCAAGGAAAACCACAGGCGGGCGAAAGGTATTGATGATACCTTATTAATCCGGACAAAAGCTAAATGTTAATCCAGACCGGCGCAAATTATGGAGTGAATTAATAACAGCACCAAAAAAGGGGATAATAGGTTGTAAAAGGAAAGGTGTAAAAAATTATATATATATATGAATATAAAAATTGGAACGAGCAAAAAATAAATTAAAAAAATAATTAAATTTAAAAAGTTGGGAACAAATAACATATCCTATTATGGCTCTGTTGTGCACAATATAAAGGATATATATGAACTAAACTTCAGAACCCAGGAGAGAGGTTCTCTATGGCATATCAAAGGTATGATGAAAACAGGGATCATATAGTTGTAACAAAACAAAGGGAGCAATTTATCAAACGTGGGAGGGGGGTTCCCCGAACTCCAGCTTAGAAATAGCCCAATATACCTCAAACCTAAGAGACAATCTTGCATATAATTACCAAGTGATCAAATGCAAATAGGTAGGTAAGTAATATAAGGGTCCATTACAGGAAAGACCCATATGAGCAAACGCAGAAATAGTCCTATTTTTTACGAAAGCCCACTAGCCGGAATATTAAGGGTTCCATAAGTTGCGAGATGTTATACACAATCTTAGGGGAAGGGGGAGAGGGCTGATATAACATCCCTGCATATGTGGAATCAAGAGTTGTCAATAAAACAGTTCACATCGAGATCTATATTCAGGCCTGAGGGGGAGTGGCTTTTCAGGAGAAAAATCCACTTAGTTTCCATTCTGGATAGTTCCCTCACTTTAAGGCTACCTCTCCAATTTGAAATAAAACTGTAGATCCCCATGAACAGGGTCCCATTGGGATTCCGTGCGTGGACCCGGTCATAATGTCTGGAGACACTATGATTCGGGTATCCTTTCCGTATGTTGGCCAAGTGTTCACCAAGTCTAACACTTAAAGACCTCGTGGTTCTGCCCACGTATTGAAGGCCACACGGGCACTGAAGTAAATATACAATGTGGGTGGCTCGGCAAGTGATGAGGGATTCTATAGTGTAACTTTTTTTGGTTACTGTAGAGGAAAAATCAAGTGTTTTCCTTTTCTGAAGTTTATTCACCTGACAGACCTGGCATTGGCCGCATTTGAAAAAGTCCTTTAGATTGTGGAAACAGGGGGTATTCATAGGGGGCGGGGATCAATAACATTATGTACAATTTTATTCCTTAATGATGGCACCCCTCTATATGTTATAACTGGATGAGGGGGCAGGGCTGTGCGTAACACCGGATCATTCTGTAAGATGTGCCAATGTCTGCGAAAGATATCTCGGACAGCCTTGTGTTGTGTGGAAAAACTAGTAATAAACGCAAATTGTCGGCCTTGATCGGATCTCTGATTCAATGGTCTTTCTCTTTGAACAAGTAATTGACTCCTGTCTGTGTTCCTAATAGATAGGGCCATATTGCGTAGCTGAATCTCTTCATATCCCTTTTCTAGAAAACGTCCCATAAGGGTTTCTGCCTGCACATCATAATCCCTCTGGCTAGTGCAATTTCTCCTAATGCGGAGTAGCTGGCTCTTGGGAACTCCCTCTAACCAGGGTTTATAGTGACAGCTATCCCTGGAAATGAAGGAGTTATGATCTGTCGGCTTAAAACAGTGGTTCTCAACTCCAGTCCTCGGGACCCCCCAACAGGCCAGGTTTGCAGGATAACTGAAATACATCACAGGTGATATCATTGGCTGCTCAGTGATTGCAGTATTCTAATCTGCATCTCCCCAAGGTAATACTTAAAATCTGGCCTGTTGGTGGGTCCCGAGGACCGGAGTTGAGAACCACTGGCTTAAAATAAGTCATTGTTGTCATTTTTCCTTGTTCTAATTTAATGGACAAGTCCAAAAAGTTGACATTGGTCTGGCTATATTCAAAATTCAGCTTGATCCCCCTATCGCTTTAGTAATCTGAAAGTGGACTACTATGCTTCCCCTAATATAAGAGAAGGTGGACACAGATTCCCCTGAAATAATACTGGGGATCTCAGATTCAGGAATAACAATCCACGCCCCCCTGGCCATAGGGGAGATGGAAGTAATTATGTTCCCCCCAGAAGAGATCCACACGGGAGGGGAGTTCCGAAATTACCCACAGGGAGGACCTAGATTTAGGAGGGAAGATGGGTACCCTAATAATCCCAATGAAGGTTGGTCCCTTTCACAACATGTAAGGGAAATAACTCATGCTCCCCGTAGACAAAATGGTGGACCCAGATATTCTAACTATGGGGGTTTTCCCAGACAGGAACAAGGATACAGGGAAATAGGAGAAAGAGGAGGGGGACTAGAGGAGGAAGAAGGGCACAAAAGCAAAAGAAAGAGAGAACGGTAGGTAAAGGGATATACAATTTAAGCTCCCAGATACTTACGGATAACGAAAAGGATTTACTGGACAAGGGTCTGAAATTTGCTCCACCCAAGGGTTTGAACAAATTCCAGACCTTTATGGATGTACATAAGTATATAAGAAAAATAAACATTAAGAGACATTTTATGATGAATCCCAATGTTAGTAATAGATCCTCAGAAATACAAAGGTCTAATCTGTCCAATGCCTCTCTTTTCAATCCTCCGGGAGGTATAACCCCCTCCTTACGAGTCTTTAAGGAAGTTGTATTAAGGGATCTAGAGAAATTGCCCACTAAGAGCAATAAAATTCCCAGCCATTTAGAAAAAGGCCTACAGGAACTATGCGAGAGGAAGGACCTTATCATTAGACCTGCGGACAAGGGAGGGGGAGTTGTGCTGTTAGATAAGGTGTCATACCTGAACGAAATGACTAATATCCTAAGTGATACAGATACATATATACCACTTAGGAGGAATCCGGTTAACCAATACAAAAAAGAATTGGAGAGGATTGTTAATAGGGCACAAAAACAGGGTATTGTGAGTAAGAAAGAGGCAGCCTTTTTGGTTCCTGCTGCCCCCAGAACCCCGGTAATTTACTACCTGCCAAAAATTCATAAAAATCTGACTTGCCCCCGTTTTTCCGACGGAGAAAGAATGAGTGTTATGGGACAAAAACACGGGATAATTGTTAGGAGAGGTTAAGAAAAAACATAACCAATTGGCCTAAGGAGGATTCACCATATATACATAGACATAGTGAATCCTATAATCAGTAAAGCAAGTCCATACTGTGGAATAGATTGTCGTGTTGAGGGGGAGGGAACAGGCGTCCAGATTACTATTCCAGGAAGGAGAGCGTATCAAGGACATCCGGAAAAAGATTTACCGACCCTTAAAATAACGAGAATCACC
>BLSH010011269.1:384813-401981 GCA_018402905.1 Glandirana rugosa
AGTCGTCACCATTGCTCTGAGGGCGGGCTAGCTAAAGCAGTGGTTTTCCTGCAGAAGGCCCCGTACCTCCGCCCCTCCATGCCCCGGAAGACGTCCTTTTGGTGACGAAATCGATCGGGCGGGAGTCTCGTTACCACTGCTGACTGTGACTGTGAATACCATTCTACAATACAGCTTGATTCTTTTTGGACACATGTGAGTTTATTACTTTTAATAAATATTTGCCTTTTAAACGTTATCACACTATCTGCGTTCGTTTCACTTTTTTGAGTGACCGAGGCATACCGTGGAGGGTGATATCCAGGAAGCAGACCGGTGTGGCCCCGTGGAGGTCTATATTCACATAGGCGACTCCTGACCCCCTATAATAAGGGGTCCAGGAGATACGGTAAGGATACAACTGTTCTGGTGGAGGATTTTTTCACTATATGGTGATGTGGTGGATGCTGATTCACTTAAGGAGGATCAAGTGAGGAACACTCTCTCATCACTATTTGCATGGATTCAATTTCTTGTGGACTTACTATTTCATCTATTTCATCTATTAGTCAT
Source organism: Glandirana rugosa (assembly GCA_018402905.1). Lineage (NCBI taxonomy): Eukaryota > Metazoa > Chordata > Amphibia > Anura > Ranidae > Glandirana > Glandirana rugosa. The sequence goes on from BLSH010011269.1 coordinate 385,366, forward strand.
TGATACATTAGAGGATACCAATGAAGGACTGTTTCTCGTATCGATTTTTTATGTTGGTTCATCACAATATTTGATTATTTGAATTCTTCAGGAATGTAACACTTGTTATTGGTCTGTTTGAATTTTTGTCACATACACAAGCGCAGCTTTTCTTGTTTATTATAATTTTTGGGTGTAGAATTCACATCTTTCAGTTGCAGCTGTGTTAGGTGATTTGGAGAACAAGGGTTAGCGCAGTCTTTCTCCTATTTCTTAATATTAGGACACTTGGTTGTCCAGGAATCCAGCGGCGTCTTCACATGAGCCGAGTTTTTCAGTCATTTATATGGTGCTACCGCCATCTCCCCTTGTGGCTTCACAGCCGGCTCCCTACTGCACATGCGCGAAGCGCGTTGCACTCTGTCAATGGGCTGGCTGCGGGGGAAGGAGGAGGGGGGGGGCGAATTTCCAGCTGGAATAGAGGTTATAAAAGTGTTAGCTGCATTACTTATGCTGATCATTTGGCTTAATAACGTTTGAGTCAATAACATGAATTAAGTGTAAAGATCAATAAACTTAGAAAAATGTATGAACTCCTGTGTGTCTGTTCCAAGTCAGTAGCTTATATTATTGAAGCCAGAGGAGTCGAGCATTGCAGGCAGACAGCTGTTTTTTTTGTTTGTATGTTTTTTTCTTGTTTTTTTCAGTCAGGAATGCCAGTGTCTGTGTTTCTCTTATGACATGTTTCCTTAATTTTCTCATGCTATTTTTTTTTTTTTTTCAAACCAGCACTCTCAGCAAAGTTTGGGGACTACAAATCCACCTGGTCACCAGACCCCATTGGACACAACCCATCACATCACTCCAACAAGATGTGGAAGAACCAGATGTCTAGGAATAGCCCTGGGCTGCCTCGCCCCCCTCCAGGGCTCACCAACAACCCCAAAGCCACCAATTCTCCATGGAACAGCACAGCCCCTCGCTCTGTAAGAGGATGGGGTGGTCAGGACTCAAGGATCACATGTGGTAAATTGATAAGGGCCTGTGATGTTGGAGTAAATGTTTTTTTTGGCATATTTGTAGTCATTGCTTATTTGCTTGTGATATAAACCTGCACTTAGGAAAAAAGTAGAATTAATAACATAAATAATAGACTGTATCTCTTCATACTAACCCTAAAAGGCCAGAGTTTTGCAAGCAGTATCCTTTATCTGAGCACGACTAGAGATTGTTTGTTCCTTATCCCCAAATATTACAACAACCTCTAGAAGCATTGATAACTGCAACATAATTCTCCAGTTTGCTGCATATTCTCAGTGTGAGTGGGCATAGAGGCATCATTCTTCAATTGTGAAGTAGGATGAATAATATTAATATAGATGCTACACTGTCAAACCTTATCCAAGCAACATGGCAAATATCAGTGCTTTCAGCTACAGCAGTTAAATTGCGGTGGTTTTGCTGCTAGATATCTGTTTTTGAAAAAAATACTGATTTAACAAGCAATTTATTTATAGGATCTACCTGGAGCGATGGCAGTTCTGTGCGTCCAAGTTACTGGCTGATCCTTCTTAATCTTACACCACAGGTATCTACAGATAATCTGATTAATGCAAGTTCAAAAATTGCAAATCATTGTCTATTTCAGGGGCTAGTAAATGATTATGCTTTTTGGTGGTTTTTTTTTTTTTTTTTTTTTGTTGTTTTTTTTTTTCTAGATCGACGGTTCCACCCTCCGGACGATCTGCATGCAGCATGGCCCTCTCCTGACATTCCATCTCAACCTCACCCAGGGCACAGCTCTTATCCGATACAGCACCAAACAGGAGGCAGCCAAGGCCCAGAATGCCCTGCACATGTGAGTCAGTAGGACATGTAAATTAGTAATCAGAATGGAAGTAATTCCTAAAGGAAATAGTTTTTTTTATACATTTTATTTTACTGTTCAGGAATAAAAATTGGTGGAGTCCTCTGTTCCTTTCTATACCTTTTCCAAGCTGACTGCTTTGGTGAAAAATGCCTGTTTACAGAACCAAATATCAGACACTCTGATAAGGACTCATTCTACCTCCCAACCAGCACTATATCGCTCTATATTGAGATTCAGTAACAGTGGGAAAGGAAGGAAATATAGTTGTGTTTTCTATGGAAAATCCAGAATGCTTTACGAAAGCATTTTTATTGGTGCACTCTATGTCAAATGTTTGAAGCTTTTATACAAGCTATAAAAAAGCATATTAAACTGTTTAAAAATTGTAAACCTAAAACAACCACCCTTACTATGCAAAGCTTGCTGACAGTATTTAAGATAAAAGGAAAGGCTAATATAACTCCAGTTATGCTGCATACTGTTTGTAAAATAGCTAAGTATATATATAGCTCCTTCTGTGCTGGGTTACATTTGCTAAGCGGTTGCTCATTTAGTGGCTGCAGCTGATGGGAGGGAGCAATGGTAGCTGGAAAGGAATGTCATGGGTCTGTGAATTCAGCCACATTGTCGCGTTGCTTGGCGCTCACAAGACTGCACTGAAGGCCTGACCTTTCTTTTATTAAATTCTTCCTGAAAAATAGCGTTGCCATGTACCTGGACACTCATGTTCTTTATCCTAATAGATATATGGTACCAGCTGATTGGAGAAAAGCCAATGTAGCATGAATATATAAAAAAGGACCAAGATATATCCCTGGAAACTACAGGCCAGTTAGCTTAACATCAATAATATGCAAGATCTTGAAGGAATAATAAGGGATTATGTACAAGATTATTGTAATGAAAACTGTATCATTAGTGGTAATCAGCAAGGTTTCATAAAGAATCGCTCATGCCAAACCCATCTGTTAACCTTCTATGAGGAGGTGAGCTGCCATCTTGATAAAGGAAGGCCCATAGATGCGGTGTATCTAGATTTTGCGAAAGAATTTGATACAGTTCCCCATAAATATTTACTGTACAAACTAAGGTCTGTCGACATGGATCAAAGAGTGAGTACATAGATTGAAAACTGGTTAACGAGGCGAGTCCAGAGGGTGGGGATAAATGGGGGAGTACTCGGAATGGTCTGGTGTGGAAAGCAGGGATCTGTCCTGGGACCAATCCTATTCAGTTTATTCATAAATAATCTGGAGGATGGGGTTAATAGCTCAATCTCAATATTTGCGGATGATACCAAGCTAAGCAGGGCAATACATTTTCCACAGGATGTGGAAACCTTGCAAGAAGATCTGAACAAATTAATGGGGTGTGCAGATAAGTGGAAAATGAGGTTTAATGTAGGGAAATGTAAAATAATGCATTTGGGTACCAAGAATATGAACGCAAACTACTCACTAGGGGAGAGCCTCTGGGGGAATCTAGGATGGAAAATGACCTAGGGGTCCTAGTAGAGGAAAGGCTCAGCAATGGCATGCAATGTCAAGGTGCGGCAAGCAAAGTTAACAAAATACTGGTATGCATCAAGAAGGGGATTAACTCCAGGGATAAATCAATAATTCTCCCACTCTAAAAGTCTCTGGTGAGTCCACACCTGGAATATGCCATCCAATTCTGGGCACCAGTCCTCAGGAAGGATGTCCTGGAACTGAAAGGGTTCAGAGAAGGGAAACAAAGCTAATCAAGGGACTGGAGGACCTTCGTTATGAGGAAAGATTACAAACACTGAACTTATTCTCTCTGGAGAAGAGATGCTTGAGAGGGGATATGATTTCAATGTACAAATACTGTACTGGTGACCCCACAATAGGGACAAAACTTTTCCACGTAAGGGAGCACACAAAGACACATTCACTAGAAAATAAATAAAACTAGAAGAAAGGCGGTTTAACCTTAAACTGCGTGGAGAGTTCTTTATGGTAAGAGCAGTGAAGATATGGAATTCTCTTCCACAAACAGTGGTTTCAGCTGGGAGCATAGATCAATTAAAAAAAACTATTAGATGGGCACCTAAGGTACCACTACATTGAGGGATATACAATGTAATGTAATACTGACATAAAAGCACACACATAGGTTGGACTTTTTCAACCTCACTAACTATGTAACTATGTAATATCTGCAATGTGAGATCATGTAAGGAACTGCTGCCTCTAACTGCTAGTTTTATGGGACTTCAAATGAGATTTGTTGTTTTCAGTACTGTGATGTTCTTGATGACTTGTTAGGAAGAGGAGAGGAGAAAAATCTGTACTTGTTGACCTGTAGTGCAAGTGTGTTTCCACCTCTGCTTAGTTTATTCTGTGGATCTGCTCTCTTACTGCTTCTTGCTCCTTACTTGCCAGTCATCAGATCACCAGACATCAGGGGAGCAGTGCTGACATGGGAAAGCAAAGCCTTGCTCCTTATCAAAGAGGCACACTTTGCAACAATGCATGGTAAGTCAATAATAAGGAAAAAAGCTTCAGGGAGCCTACTGGTAATACTGGTGACTAGTTATTTGACCTTCTCTCTTTATGTTTGCGCACAGTTTCCACAGTGAAAGTTGTCTTTAAAACAGAACCGCAGGCACTGATGCATTTTTATAAATTTTTAATAAAGGTTCAAATAAAAGGAGAAATCCTACAGCCATAAACCTTTGATCATGAATCAAAGTAAATCTCGCAGCATAGGCGAGGCACCACTGAAAAAACATACAATACTCGTAAAGGTACAGCAAAATTATAAGGGTCGAAATAGATTGTCAAGAATCCACATGAGAATATCAAAAATTTACTGAAAATTAGTGAGCTGGATCAAAAGTCACAGATTAAGCTGAAACCAAACATCTGTTCCATGCAGTTTGAGAGGATAACAGCAAGAAAGAGGTTTGTCCACCCGAGCGCCAAGCCCACCCACCCCAGCAAAAAGTATTTAGGAAAGGAATTGTATATAGCCAATCCCTGGGTTCCAAACTCACTTGTAGAGGAGTCACGTAATATGCTAACTATCTTTTTGTTGATCATTATCCACTGGAGTCTACGGTTCAGCAGTGTTAGATCCACTATTGGGCTCTTCTAAGTGGTTGCAATTGCAATTTTAGCCACTAAGAATATAAAATACAGTGGGTACGGAAAGTATTCAGACCCCCCTTAAATTTTCACTCTTTGTTATATTGCAGCCATTTGCTAAAATCATTTAAGTTCATTTATTTTCCTCATTAATGTACACACAGCACCCCATATTGACAGAAAAACACAGAATTGTTGACATTTTTGCAGATTTATTAAAAAAGAAAAACTGAAATATCACATGGTCCTAAAGTATTCAGACCCTTTGCTGTGACACTCATATATTTAACTCAGGTGCTGTCCATTTCTTCTGATCATCCTTGAGATGGTTCTACACCTTCATTTGAGTCCAGCTGTGTTTGATTATACTGATTGGACTTGATTAGGAAAGCCACACACCTGTCTATATACGATCTTACAGCTCACAGTGCATGTCAGAGCAAATGAGAATCATGAGGTCAAAGGAACTGCCTGAAGAGCTCAGAGACCGAATTGTAGCAAGGCACAGATCTGGCCAAGCTTACAAACAAATTTCTGCTGCACTTAATGTTCCTAAGATGAACAGTGGCCTTTACCAGAGGTAAAGAAGGACCCAAAGATCACTTTGGCTGAGCTCCAGAGATGCAGTCGGGAGATGGGAGAAAGTTGTAGAAAGTCAACCATCACTGCAGCCCTCCACCAGTTGGGGCTCTATGGCAGAGTGGCCCGACGGAAGCCTCGCCTCAGTGCAAGACACATGAAAGCCCGCATGGAGTTTGCTAAAAAAAACCTGAAGTACTCCGAGATGGTGAGAAATAAGATTCTCTGGTCTGATGAGACCAAGATAGAACTTTTTGGCCTTAATTCTAAGCGGTATGTGTGGAGAAAACCAGGCACTACTCATCACCTGTCCAATACAGTCCCAACAGTGAAGCATGGTGGTGGCAGCATTATGCTGTGGGGATGTTTTTCAGCTGCAGGGACAGGACAACTGGTTGCAATCGAGGGAAAGATGAATGCGGCCAAGTACAGGGATATCCTTGACGAAAACCCTCTCCAGAGTGCTCAGGACCTCAGACTGGGCCGAAGGTTTACCTTCCAACAAGACAATGACCCTAAGCACACAGCTAAAATGACAAAGGAGTGGCTTCACAACAACTCCGTGACTGTTCTTGAATGGCCCAGCCAGAGCCCTGACTTAAACCCAATTGAGCATCTCTGGAGAGACCTAAAAATGTCTGTCCACCAACGTTTACCATCCAACCTGACAGGAATGGAGAGGATCTGCAAGGAGGAATGGCAGAGGATCCCCAAATCCAGGTGTGAAAAACTTGTTGCATCTTTCCCAAAAAGACTCATGGCTGTATTAGATCAAAAGAGTGCTTCTACTAAATACTGAGCAAAGTGTCTGAATACTTAGGACCATGTGATATTTCAGTTTTTCTTTTTTAATAAATCTGCAAAAATGTCAACAATTTGGTGTTTTTCTGTCCATATGGGGTGCTGTGTGTACATTAATGAGGGGGAAAAAATGAACTTAAATGGTTTTAGCAAATGGCTGTAATATAACAAAGAGTGAAAAATTGAAGGGGGTCTGAATACTTTCCGTACCCACTGTATATCAAGGTCTAAGTAGGTATGGGAACCTCTTATGTGGATTCATTAAGCAACTCCATTTTAGGATTTTTGATGACATCAATCATGGTCAGAACCATCTGACCTTTTGGGCAAGTCCACCATATGCCTTTCCACATCCCCGAAAACAGAGCGAAGAGGAGCCAGGTTGCATTTTTCACAGTCATTCAGGAACAAGGCACCAACAAGTGAGTACCCTTTATAGCCTGCCGCCTCTATGGATAAGTTCATAATGCCTTTGTGAATTCTCCTAGACCAGTCCGCCAAATCTCTCTGCTCTCCTATATTCCCCTCCCAAGCTCACATGTATGGGAGTGTAACGACAAACCTCTTATATAGTCCCGAGATGCCCCCTTTTGAGCTTTACCACAGAAGCATCTGTTGAAAAGTCTGTGTGGTAATATCTGTAATACTCCACTGCAGAGAAAATGGTGAATTTGCTGTAGTTGGTAATGCTCAGTGTCGGGCATCTCAAGCTGTTGTATTAAATATGTGGCAGGCCATATGCCCCTGTGGTCTGGCAAGTGTCCTATACGGTAAAGACCTTTGTCCATCCACCATTGGAATTCTCTAGGAGGAAGGCCAGGAAGAAAATCTGGGTTATTAAATAATGGTGCCACTAGGATGTGGGGAGATTGACCCCTGGGACCCTAAAAAAATGTAATATTTTGTTCTGGAACCTGTGAAGATTGGTAGCTTGGACTGCCACAGGCAACAGTAGTAGAGAATTTTGGGTAGCAATAACATTTTAACTGCAGCGATTCTACACATCCAGTATATAAGGAGGCAAATTAAGACCACATCTCCACCTCCTGCAATAAGTGTGCGAAAAGGTGGGTATAGTTTGCTTTATAAAGCGTTGCTATGGATGGAGTCAGCTTAATTCCCACTTACAGTAAGGAATCCGTCTGCCAAAGAAAACTATTGGCCGTTGGTCTTTGGATGGTAAGCCGAAGAAAACGAGAGTTGAATTTCCAGGGCAAAACAGAGGGCTCTCCAAAACCGAGACATGAACTGAACTCCAAAATCTAACACTATGTTGTCAGGATTTCCATGTAGGCGGACAATCTCTTTAATAAAGATTTCCACAGTTTCTACGGCAGTGGGGGTGCCTTTCATAGGGAGGAAATGTACCATCTTGGTCAGTTGGTCAATGACCACAAAAATTGTGTTGTATCCACTGGCTGGAGGCAACTCGACAATGAAGTCCATGGATATTTTAGACCAAGGCCATTCGGGTATTGGGAGTGGGTTCAACAACCCCCACGCTCTGGTTTTACTTGTCTTACTCCTCGCACAGATGGAACAAGAGCTTACATAAGCCTGACAGTCCCCTCCTGCTAGTGTCCACAAAAAGGAACGAAGCACACGTTCAGTGGTTTTCCGTGTGCCAAAGTGTCCGGCTAACTTGTGATTGTGACAGAGTTTCAGAACGACAGGTTGCTGTTCTTTTGGCACAAAGACTTGGTTACCATGACACCACAATCCATCTTTCAGCGTCAGCCCTTGATCGGATAATCCTGAGAAGCTAGAGAGGGTTCTCCAGATTTGTGAAAGCAGGTCGTCTTGGGACAACAGGAAATTTCTAGAATGTATAATAGTGTCTGGAGGGGTAGGTGTTCCAGGTTCCCAAAACATCCGGGACAGAGCATCCGGCTTGACATTCTTCGGCCCACGCCTGTACGTAATGTGAAATTGGAACCGTGAGAAGAAGAGTGCCCAGCGGGCCTGCGGGGTTTCAATCTCTTAGCAGTCCTGAAGTATTCTAAAGTTTTTTAATCCGTATAGATGAAAATGGGGTGCATGGCAACTTCCAGCAGATAACGCCACTCCTCTAGGGCAGACTCAATGGCAAGTAATGCCCTGTCTCCTACATCATAGTTCTTCTCTGCGGCTGAGAGATTGCGGGAGAAAAATGTGATGGGATAGAGTAAGGCTTTGGAGCCTTGTCTTTGGGAAAGCACGGCTCCAACAGCAGTCTCGGATGCAATCTACTTCTAGAACATAGGGCACGGTTGCGTCTGGGTGCTTGAGTGTGGGTGCGAAAGTAAAAAGTCCCTTTAGTGTCTGAAAAGCCTTTTGTGCCTCTGGAGTCCAGTGGAAATGCTGGCCTTGTTTTGTGAGCTGAGTAATTGGGGCTATGATAGCGGAAAACCCCTTAATACATTTTCTATAAAAGTTAGAGAACCCCAGAAAACGTTGGACTCTTTTTTTATTCATTGGAGGCGGCCATTTTTGGATAGCTGAGACCTTTTGCAGATCCATCATGATGCCAGTAACAGAGGAACCGACAGACAGACCGAGGAATGGGATATTGGAGTGCTCAAAAGTGCATTTCCCCGCTTTAGCCCACAGTCCATGTTGCCAAAGGTAACTCAAAACACTGCAGACATGTTTACGATGTTCTTCCAGAGAAGAGGAGAAAATCAGTATGTCATCAAGATAGATAATGACAAATAGATCCAGGTAATCTCGGAAGACATCATTGACAAGATGCTGAAATGTTGCTGGGGCGTTGCAGAGCCATGATGAGATATTCATAGTGTCCAAAACGGGTTTGGAAGGCCGTCTCGTTACCCTCTCGGATACGAACAAGGTTGTAAGCCCCTCGGAGGTCCAAATTGGTGAACACAGTGTCTGACCCCATTCTTTGGAAGAGCTCTGGAACTAAGGGTAACGGTTCTTGAGCGTGATCTTATTTAGGTCTCTGTAGTCAATGCAAGGACGTAGTGTATAATCTTTCTTCTCGATGAAGAATATCCCAGCCCCGGCAGGGGATGTAGAGGGCTGGATAAACCCTTTCTCAACGTTCTCGTTCCAGATAGGCCTTGAGGGCCGAGAGTTCAAGTTCAGACAAGGGATAAATACGGCCAAAGGGGACCTCTGCCCCAGGTAGAAGTTCAATAGGGCAGTTGTGAGACCGATGTGGTGGTAGGTTCAGAGTCCAGCAGTGTAGGGCCGACTTCCCAGGAGGGGAGCAGACAATGCTGGGTACAATATGCAGATGGGAACTGGATGTGTCCGGTAGACCAGTTAATGTGGTGGCTATGCGGATGATGAGGAAAAGCGGAGATGCAATGGCATCAAGGATCAGCAGTTCTTGGTGACCGTCAGGGTTTCGTACGTGACCATGCTGGATTTGATAGCCATTCCATCGGCTAGGCGGATGGTCATCTTGTGCGCTTTGGGACGCAAGGGCATCTGGTGTAGTGCAGCGAAAGTTTGATCCACAAAGCAACTACACGCCCCGGAATCAATACTGGCCGGCACCTGGATATTCCCTTCGGGAAGCTGCAACGAGATGATGAGAGTCAAATGAGACACGTTACCCATTATAGGAGTCTCTTCCTTTCTGATCTTGGTGTGCCACTTACCGGATTTGGTGGGGCACGTTTTCACCATGTGTCCCGGCTCTCCACAGTACAGGCACAAGTTGTTGGCACGGCGTCGCTGTCTCTCTTCCGGTGTAAGCGACGGACGGAGGAGGCCAATTTGCATCAGCTCGGGTTGATCAGGTGCAGAAGCAACTGTTGCAGAGGTAGAGGGAACTGGAGCAGGGTAGCTGGGCACGCGGGGCATCATCCATGTAAGGCGTGGGGTCCCAGGTGTTCCGAAGGCTCTTTCTGCTCGGCGTTCCCTGAGCCGCTTGTCAGTCTGGATTGCCAGATTAATAAGGGCGTCTAGGCTTGGAAGTACCCCGACCCGGGCGAGCTCGTCCTTCAAAGGCTCAGACAGCCCCAGACGGAGCTGGTAGCAGAGCGCCACATCATTCCATGCCATATCTGCGATCCAGCGTCTGAATATGGCAACATAATCTTCCCCTGTGCGTCAGCCCTGCTGCAGGGCATGCAGAACGGCTTCTGCTGTGGTGGCAAGATAAGGGTCCTGGTATACGCGGGCCGTGGCATTGAAAAACAGGTTCAGGGTGGAGACCTCTGGTGCTCTCTGTTCCCAGAGCCGATGAGCTCAGGACTAGGGTTCCCCTTGCAATAAGGAAATTACAAGTCCCACCTTCGTGGCTTCCAGAGAGAAGGTGCGAGGCTGCAACCCGATGTAAAGTTCTCAGGAGTTGCGGAAAGCCCTGAACTTGCTTCGATCCCCCGCAAACTTGTCAGGAAGGGGAACCTTGGGCTCAGATGGCAGGGCCACAATGGTGCGAGTGGAAGCTGACCCCACTCCGGATGCAGCGGGGGCTGAGAGCGCACACACTTGTTCCTCCAGCTGGGTATAGCCCTCCTGTAGGTTCTTCACTGCCTGCGTAAGCCCTGCTAAGTGGACACACAATTCTTCCATTGCAGAGGGTGTTCCCTGCGCAGACTCGGACATGGCTGCCCGCTACTGTCATGCCCCTGGTGGCGGAGTCTGACTTGTGCAGGGAACAACCACTCTTGCACACCTGATTCGGGGACCCCTGGTAGAGCAAACAGGTGGTCCGAGAGTGCAGGATGGCACGAGGGCTGGATTGTCACTGATGATGGTGTGAGAGATCCCAAAGTGGCTCGTGCAAATATGAATACAGGTGGTACAGGCTGAGTCAGCAACTGGCTGGTGGTGCGATACAAAGGAGTAGGCAGAAGAATGGTCAGGTCCAAGCAGAGTTCGTAATCAGGCGGGCAGCAGAGGTGCAAGGGGTCAGGCAAGAGGATGGTCGTGGGTAGCCGGGGGTCGGTGCAGGTGGATATCAAGCAGGTCAGGTCAAGCCGGGTCTTCAGGAAACAGGAACAAGTAAACAGGAACAGAAGTTGGAGGCTCACTGGTACACTAGATGCTGTAGAACGGACAGCACTGGCTGCAGGGTGCTGTCCGCTTAAATGGGCCGTGCACAGACGCGCGCACACAGGCTTCCAGACCCGAATTCCAGGAGCAACGGTTGTTTCCTGACAGCAACAGTGTAACCAAACAAAATCTTTATCATTTTTTTTTCACACAAATAGAGCTTTCATTTGGTAGTATTTAATTACCCGTTTTTTTTTTGTTTTTTTTTTGCTAAATAAACAAATAAAGCCAAAAATTTAGAAAAATAAACTTTCATAGTTTATCAAATTTTGCAAACGGGTAATTTTTCTCCTTCACAGATGGGCACTGATAGTCTGCACTAATGGGCACTGATGAGGCTAGACTGATAGTCAGCACTTTTGGGTACTGATAGGCAGAACTGATGGTCACTGATAGGCGGCAGTGGTGGATGACACTTATTGGCGGCACTGTGGGGACTGCACTGATAATCAGTGCCCTGATTATCAGTGTGAATGTCCCTTTTAGAGAAGCCGGTTATTGGCTCTCTACTCCTCTCCTCATGCAGTCAGCATAAGGAAAGCAGTGCCGATAACCGGCTTCTATTGCATCCATGATCAGCTGTGATTGGACACAGCTGATCATGTGGTAAAGAGCAGCTGATTGGCTCTTTACATCAATCTGTGATCAGCAGTGTCCTCTGGATACTGTGATCACAGAGCACATTGCCTAGGCCCCGTGGCGGGCACGATCACGGGAGACCGTCATATGATGGCCTCCCAGAACTAGCGCGGTCGGCAAGTGGTTAAAAGACAGTAGTGGAAATTTATGCAATATTTGCACAAATGTTTATCAAATGCATATTTTCGGGAAAAAATATAAGATGAATTTTAGTGCACACAAATGCAATATAATACCCAATAATGGTAAAATATAAAAGATGGGGTTGCATCGAATAGATACCAAACAGGCCAAGCCTTAAAATTGTGTGTGGCCAGGATATTGCGAAAAACAATGGTATCCAAAACGCTCCGTAAGCGACACTATAAAAGCTTTTGCTACTCATCAGTTTAAAGCTACCTGCGAGCTATGGTGCTATGGAGTTATTGCTCTCACTCGGACGTTTGCAGCAACGCCTCACATGTGTGGTGCAGTCACGGTTTACATACATGTGCACAACTTGAGTGCATGTTTGCATTTGTGGGTGTGTTCAGGGCAATAGGGGTTATGTTAAAATGTTGGCTTTTTGTTTTTGTTGTTACGTTTTGTTTTATTTGTAACTTTTTTTTTTTCATTTAACTTCAATGCTATCACAGGGGTTTAAAAAACTCCATGTGATAAGACATTGGGGGTCTGTTAGACCCCAGTCTCTCCCCTGCCCTCCAAAACAACTAATTGTACACAGATCTGCTCGGTTAGCTGCTTGAGACCACACTAGCCTCCTGCATCATTTTCACGCCTGGAGGTGGTTGAGGAAAACGGACACAAGCCCTGGATGGCTATGGTCCCTGCTTTGGTCTTGATGACGTCGGGACCCTAAATTACTGGAACATGAGGGAGAAGAAGGAACAGAGGTTTGGCTAAGGAAATCTTTCTTATTTTTATTCCACTAGTCCGATATGAGCAATTAATACATGCAGGACAGGCACAACCCCACTTCAGGGGATAATATTTTAGTTGTCTGGAGTTGAGCTTTAAAATCTGGAACTGAAAACAAATTTCATGGACCATACTGCAGTTCAGATAATTTCTGGTGATATTGATACTTACAGTGAGGGAAAAAATATTTTATCCCCTGCTGATTTTGTACGTTTGCCCACTGACAAAGAAATGATCGGTCTATCATTTTAATGGTAGGTTTATTTTAACAGCAAGAGACAGAATAACAAAAATATCCATAAAACCGCATCTCAAAAAAGTTATAAATTGATTTGCATTTTAATAAGTATTTGATCCCCTATCAATCAGCAAGATTCTGGCTCCCAGCTGTCTTCTATACAGGTAACGAGCTGAGATATGGAGCACTCTCTCAAAGGGAGTGTCAAATCTTAGCTTGTTACCTGTATAAAAGACACCTGTCCACAGAAGCAATCAATCAGATTCCATTCTCTCCACTATGGCCAAGACCAAAGAGCTGTCCAAGGATGTAAGGCACAAGATTGTAGACCTACACAAGACTGGAATGGGCTACATTTCCCACCATCACCAAGCAGCTTGGTGAGAGGGTGACAATAGTTAGTGTGATTATTCACAAATGGAAGAAACACAAAATAACGTTCAACCTCCCTCGGCCTGGGGCTCCATGCAAGATCTCACCTCGTAGAGTTTCAATGATCATAAGACCGGTGAGGTATCGGCTCAGGACTACACGGGAGAATCTTGTCAGTGATCTCAAGGCAGCTGGGACCATAGTCACCAAGAAAACAATTGGTAACACACTACGTCATGAAGGAAATCCTGCAGCACTTGCGAGATCCACCGGCTCAAGAAAGCATGTGCACAGGCCCATCTAAAGTTTGCTAATGAACATCTGAATGATTCAGAGGAGAACTGGGTGAAAGTGTTGTGGTCAGATGAGACCAAAATCTAGCTCTTTGGCATCAACTCAACTCGCCGTGTTTGAAGGAGGAGTGTTGCCTATGACCCCAAGAACACCATCCCCACAGTCAAACATTGAGGTGGAAACATTATGCTTTGGCATGTTTTTTTGCTAAGAGGACAGGACAACTTCACGGCATCAAAGGGACGATGGACGGGGCCATGTACCGTCAAATCTTGGGTGAGAACCTCCTTCCCTCAGCCAGGGCATTGAAAATGGGTAGTGGATGGGTTTTACAGCATGACATTGATCCAAAACACATGGCCAAGGCATCAAAGGAGTGGCTCAAGAAGAAGCACATTAAGGTCCTGGAGTGGCCTAGCCAGTCTCTAGACCTTAATCCCATAGAAAAGATGTGGAGGGATCTGAATACCAAATGTCAGCCTCAAAACCTTAATGACTTGGACAGGATCTGCAAAGAGGAGTGGGACAAAATCCTGACCTCTGTTGTTGTCAACAAGGGTTTTGCCAACAAGTACGAAGTCATGATTTGCGAAGGGGTAAAATATTTATTTCACTCATTAAAATGCAAATCAATTTATAACTTTTTTGATGTGCATTTTTCTGGATTTTTTTTGTTCTCTCTCACTGTTGAAATAAACCTTCCATTAAAATTATAGATTGATCGCGCCATTACGTATCCATTCCAAAAAAAAAACACTTTTGAACACATCTGCCAGCATTCTCTGGGATCCCTGGGCCTCTCCTCAGCCCTCTATACTAATTTGAATAGCCATCCCTCCTCCCCTCCTTTCACCTCAGTGGGAACGAGACTTGGCAACTGAGATAGTTAGCTGACTGGAGCGGGGCCTGGAGCTCTGTACCCAAATGTTCATTTAACACAGCCACTTTAGAGGCAGTATATAAGGTGCTTTTACGTTGATATTGGGTTCCAACCCGCATTGCCCATGCCAATCAGTCCTCCACTGACCACTCTTTCCGGAGCTGTGGCCATCGGGGTGATGTAGTACATACATGGTGGACATGCCCTAGACTAATTCGTTTCTGGTACCTTGTATTTGGCCTCTTATTTACTTTGTTTCACCTCCCTATACCAAAAGAAGCCAAGTTTGCCTTGCATTTTCCCTTCCCGGGCCTATTCGCCTATCAGCGGAAACTCGCTTCTTATTTTTTTTTTCAGCCCAAAGAACAATTGCCCAAGCCTGGAAAAAATCATCTGACCCCTTCCAGGGGTGAGAGATCACATGACACATCACACTCCTATGCTAAGTTCCTTAACCACTTAAGGACCGAGCCTTTTTGCAGTTCGGTGTTTACAAGTTAAAGCCGTGTAATTTTCTAGAAAATTACTTAGAACTCCCAAAACATTTTATATATATATATATATATATATATATATATATATTTTTTTTTTTTTTTTTTCCCCAAACACCCTAGAGAATAAAATGGCAATTGTTACAATACATTTTGTCGCACTGTATTTGCGCAGCAGTCTTACAAGCGCGATTTTTTGGAAAAAATTTCCTTTTTTGAGTTCAAAAGTAAGACCACAGTAAAGTTAGCCCATTTTTTTTTTTTGTATATTGTGAAAGAGGATGTTACGCCGAGTAAATAGATACCAAACTTGTTACGGTTGAAAATTGCGCATATTCGCGGAATGGCAACAAACTCCAGTACTTAAACATCTCCATAGGCGACGCTTTAAAAAATTTTAACGGTTAACAGGTTAGAGTTACAGAGGAGGTCTTGCACTAGAATTATACCTCACATGTGTGATTTGAACACTGTTTACATATGCGGGCGCAACTTACGTATGCGTTTTCTTTGCTGCGCGAGCTCGCGGGGACTGTGACGCTTAAAATTTTTATTTTTTTTTTAACCCTGTTCCTTTAAAAAAAAAAAAATCTGATCACTTTTATTGCTGTCACAAAGAATGTAAACATCCCTTGTGACAGTAATAGGTGGTGACAGGCAGAGGCGGCTCTAGACTTTGTGAGGCCTTAGGCAAAACTTAGACATGAGGCCCCACTTACGCCCATAATGGGAAAAATAATTCAAGCGATAAGAAAATTAACTGTATAAATTGCATATATTAAGAGCTTTAAAGTGTGGTGTCAGTGTACTCTCTCTCTCTCAGTGCTGGTGTCAGTGTTCTCTCTATCTCAGTGCTGGTGTCAGTGAGGGAGATAGCAGTGGAAAAGCCAATCAGCAGGCAGTGCCAACGCAGGATGGGGACACAGGGGGACACCGTGGGGGGGGGGGACAGGAGAGTATCATGGGACCTCCTGCGGTCCTCTTGGGGCCCAGGCCCCCTACATCTGTACTGGCTGCCCCTCCTCCCCCAAAGGTTGCAGCCCTGGTGTCTGTAGACTCCTGTAAAAATTAAAAAGTACACAGCCTCATCTGATACCTGTAATAATAAGACATCTCATGGGAGGCTGCTCTCTGCCAGCCCCTCCTCTCTTCTCGTCCATCCCGGGGGATGTAATGTATAGTAAAAGCACCTGGGGTGGAGGGGGGTACAGAGGTGACTTTGGAAGAGGGGGGTACAGAGGTGGCTGTGGAGAAGAGGGGTACAGAGGTGGCTGTGGTAGAGTAGGGGGGTACAGAGGTGGCTGTGGTGAAGGAGGGGGGTTCAGAGGTGGCTGTGGTGAAGGAGGGGGGTACAGAGGTGGCTGTGGTGGAGGAGGGGGGTACAGAGGTGTCGGTGGAGACTTGGGGGGAGGAAGTGGTTTCGGTGGAGACATGG
>BLSH010011269.1:404527-455232 GCA_018402905.1 Glandirana rugosa
CTTGGGGGGAGGAGGTGGTTTCGGTGGAGACAGGGGGGTACAGAGGTGGCTGTGGAGGAGGAGGGGGTTCAGAGGTGGCTTTGGTGGAGGAGGGGGGTTCAGAGGTGGCTGTGGTGGAGGAGGGGGGTACAGAGGTGGCTGTGGAGGAGGAGGGGGGTTCAGAGGTGGCTGTGGTGGAGGAGGGGGGTTCAGAGGTGGCTGTGGTGGAGGAGGGGGGTTCAGAGGTGGCTGTGGTGAAGGAGGGGGGTACAGAGGTGGCTGTGGCGGAGGAGGTGGGTTCAGAGGTGGCTGTGGTGGAGGAGGGGGGTACAGAGGTGGCTGTGGTGGAGGAGGGGGGGGTCAGTGTCATTTGCAAAAGTGTGAGTCCCCAGCTGTGGCTGAGGGATGCTGGGGTGTGGGGCCTGGCTCTCCCCCATGCTGGTTATAGCTGGTTGCAGAAGGGGGTTGTGACACAGTAGCCCTCTCTCTTTCCCTGCAGCCCCGGATCCCCGCCCTGATTGACAGCCCCAGAGAGGGACAGCCGCACACCTCTCCGACTCCTATCCTACCTTCCGCTGCCATCGGCTCCCAGCCCTGGCGATGCTTCCTCCCCAGCGGGACCCTCCTCTTCACTGCTTAGTAGACACTAAAAATTCCTCCTCCACGGAAGGCCTGCTCCACGGATCACTAAGTGGGGGTGACGACGGACTGGGGGGGGGGGGGTTGATCTGCATGTCCGGCCACTGGAATGAGTGTCCTCCCACTCTGCTGCCTCGGACAACACAGCGCTGGTCCCGCTTCCTCCCCGAGACACAGCCACGGCTTTGGTTTCTCTCTCCCCTCTGCCTGGCCATGAAGCTCACATGCAGTAATACGGCAACAGACCGGAGCGCAGCCCCGCAGCGGCATTGTGTCAGCAGAGTCGGCTCTTCAATTAGGCGGTCGCGAGGCCCCTGTGAGTGCGAGGCCTTAGGCGACCGCCTAATTAGAGAGCCGCCTCTGGTGACAGGTACTCTTTATGGAGGGATCGAGGGTCTAAAAGACCCCCTATCCCTCCTTTGCACTTCACAGTATTCAGATTGCCAAAAATGGCAATTCTAAATACTGTCTTTTTTTTTAAGACTGACGCCATTGGCCACTTAAAGCTGCCGCCGTTTATAAGCAGTGATTTATGGGAAGTGGTTAAAGTTTGGGAACTATGGCTGTCATGTGCTTTCCCCACTCTCCCCACAGCCAGCTTAGGTTGCCTATAACAGACAGTCCCGATGCTCCCAAGCCCTTACCATTCTCCCTTCTTTCGATCCCTAACCCTCTGGTCCTTTTTCTTTCTTGCTTCCCTTGGCCTTCCTTGGCTCCTTTCCTGTCAGGTGCGCACTCCCGCTTTCTTTAGCACCGCTTTTCTGCTTCATTTCCTCCTGAGTTCCAGTTTGCCTCTTTTCTCAGACATGTATAGGCTGTATATGGCACCACTGTATGGGTATTGGCGGGACTAGGGGATGCCCCACTGGTTTGGGAAACCTTCTCAGGACCCCTGGCCTTATGAAACAGGCCTATCCTCTGCTGCTGTGTTAGTTCTCATTTTCTCTTTTATGTTTACATTGCTTCTTTTGGCTATTTTTTTTTTTTTGGCTAACTTGTGTGATAACTATCAATGCTAGCCCCTGCGTGGGCTTAACTATTGCACATTGGCTACTTGTTAAACTTGAATGAAAATTATTGAAACAGAAAATTATAGGCTCTGTTTTTGAATTTTGTTAATTTTTTTTAAATTCCTGTATGCTTATTTATAAATATACTCTCACTGACTGACTGTTTTTGTTGTCCATCCCTTCATCGCCATAGGTGCGTCCTGGGTAACACGACCATTCTAGCGGAATTTGCAACGGATGAAGAGGTGAGCCGTTATCTTGCACAAGCTCAACCACCAACACCTTCTGCTCCTGGCGCAGGCTGGCAGCCATTGGAAGTGGGACAGAACCATCAGGCTGAACCGGTAGGGCCAGCCCTAAACCTTTTCGGAGGGACCACAGGGCTGGGACAGTGGAGCAGTGGTGGCGGTGGTAGTGACCTGCCAGGTGTGTCTCTCTGGGGTACTCCAAGCTACACATCCAGCCTGTGGGGGGTGCCCAACACAGAGGATGCCCACCGGATGGGCAGTCCTGCCCCTTTGCTACCCGGTGATCTTTTGGGAGGAGGGACCGACTCAATATGAACTTTGAACTTTCAACTCTGACCTCGTGACCTTTCAGAGCAGCAGCACTAACTTGACCTTTGTGTGTTTTTTTTTTTTTTTTTCAAACTTGCAATAAATACATTTTAACTAAAAAGAGAAAAAAGAAAACTGATGGTTAAATCAGGTGGGTGCGAGATAAGACTTTGATCGTTAATGTTACAAAAACCTGCGGTCGCTTTCAAGGAGGTTGCATTTTTTTCTCTTTTGGTCCCTTTTACATTTTTTTTTCTTGTGCTTGCAAATTCCTTCCTCCCCCTACTAGAGATCAGAAGAAATGGGGGAGGGAGGGATGCTGAAAACATGGGTCTGGGGGGAGGGAGATATAGAAAATGAAAGAAAAACAAAAAAATGGACAAAAAACACATATCAGTCTTGAAATACTTGAATAATGAAAGCCAATGTTGAAAGACAATGTGAATTCACAAAACCTACCATTTAAAAGAAGTCATTTTGTGCTGGGAGGAGTAGGAAGTGCAGAGTGTTTCTTTCTTTTTTTGTTTTTGTTTTTTTTACCATGGCATTCGGGGACTGCTGAAATCAAATTAAGTTGGTGCAAAAAGTTTTTACTAAAAATGCAGGAAGGAGGGGTATTGGGAAAAAAAAAGCAAGCATGTTTGCTGCCAGAATGGACTGCAACATGTTGCACATTATAACTTTGATGTTCACACTGGTAGCAAAATGTTTTAGCCATTCACACAACTGTTTTTATTCAGGGTGAGTGGGAATACTCTTAACATGCTTTTGTTTAACATTTCAAGGCAAAATGTGGCAACACAGCTCATGTTTCTTTTCCAGCTTGACGTGGAGAGGAAAGATATTGAAGTGGTTAACAAATAATCCAGTTCTATCCGGCTGATCTTGTATACTGTGACTATCATACATTTTATGGTGATCTAGCCAATTCATGTTGTTAACTGTGAGAGTCACACCTACACAAACCTAAGGTTAATGTCCAAGATTATGCTTACAGTGGTTTTTAGCTCTCTGCAGACCAAGCTTTTTAAGATATACAAGTCAGTGAGCTGGCAGACCATTTCTAAACACTTACTCTTTCCACCACTTGTTAGTTTTTTTTTTTTGACAAAGCCCTTATTATTTAGTTCCACTAAATAAATATAGCATTCAACAGTACATTAAATCAGCAGGATCTCCATGTCCTCTTTGCTGTCAGAGGTCTATAAATTTGTAACAGAAGGGTAAATGTCAGGTCCAAAATTCTGAGATCCAGATCTCCTACTGGTGGAACTTAAAAATTTTGAACGTCTTTGTTATTTCATGAAATTTTAAAATGCAGTTAGAAAATGCAGCCTAGCAGACTGCAGATAATGCAATTGCAGCACTCGATGCGCATGTAAAGTGCAATCAGTCGGTTTGAGGTCAACAGTCACTCTGTAGCATTGGAAATATAGTTTAATAGGCTTAATTCACTTGTATTTTGAAGGTGCTGCAGACCTTGCTCTATCTACCTATGACAACAGCCTTTATACCTACTCTAAGCTTTTGCTTTTATTACTGCCTTAGCTAAATTTGAAATTGCATTTGCCATGCTCATGCATCTTGCCTCTCTAACTGGGCTGGGTCAAGCAACTTTGGCATCAACATTGTTTTCCATCTTGCACTGACTTTTTTTTTCTTCTTTTAATTGTACCGCCATGGAACCATTTCAATGCAAGTTGTTCTCACAGCACTAACAAAATGCACCATGTGAGCTAAGCTTCAGAACAGTCTTATGGGTGGAGCTATACTAAACACATTTGGACATTCAAAACAGTTTTAAATGGCTAAGGAATGACGATACCAGTTAGGTTAATCTGCTGCTAAATACTTTGCTCCTTTTCATAACAGGCATATTACCAATCTGCACCTTTTTAAAATTGCCATTAAACTGTTTAAGTAAAATACACTTTTCAGATATTTTGCTTTTACTATGAGTGTTATAAGGGTAAATAATATAATTTTTATTTTGTGTTTTGTGTGTAAATCCAATCATGTAATACAAGTTTGCACTGGGTTCTGTTTTTCATGGTGTGATTTATTTTTTTTTTTTTCTTCCAAAAAAAAAAAAAAAGACATTCATAGTTGACATTACACACTTTATAAAGAATGTTTAGTTCTGATCTCTCCCCGCATATTGCCCCCAGCTTCCAGCCTGTTAGCTGCCTAAAGCAGTATTCATTTTAGTTGCTTTGATGTTAAACTGAAAATTAAGCCTGTATAAATGTATGTATGCGTGTCAGACAAACCAGTGTACACAGTGGTCTGTTTTATATTGTCATTGAAACCTACAAGACAGGTCATTGTCCTGTTAAAATGCACCTATCCTCTACATATAAAGGCAAACATTTTGTCAGCTTATCACATTTTTATGAGAATGTCCTCTTAACAGTTTAATGGGAACTGTTAATTTTACAGTTAACAGTCATGCTAAATATGCTTCACTGATATATTCTTTTAAAAGATTAGCTGCATAATCATGAATGTACTTTCACTACACAGAATGGATGCCAGTCATTGGTACATTTAACTGGATTATTTGTAGGTGCGCCGTGAAAAAGAAATGCTTCATAACATATATATTGCTCCTTCATAGTTATAGTAGACCGTTCCATATCCTTTTAAAGGATTTTTTTTTCCATGGCACAAGTGGTCAGTTATAGTATGCATCATAATACATTTCTTGTGTGAACTTCTGTAAGCCTTTTACTATATTTAAGGCTCAAGTACATTTTTGTTTCCACTGGTTGCTTACTTGTTTGTTTTTATTTCCTACAACCAATCCATGCAAATTCCCTGCTACTTTACTGCAGTGTATCCTAGAACATTGGTTTACCCAGTCGATACTGCTGGCAGGAATTTTGGTCTGTGCCACATTCCAAAAAAAGCCTTGTGTAATGGCTTGGACAGTTAGGTTTTAGGCTGACTCCATCTTAAAGTGGTTGTAAACCCTTAGGTATACCCAGTGAAGCGAATCCCCTCATGTGATAGATGTAAAACAAATCCCCATACATAAGTTGTACCTGTTTATCTGCTTTAATTTGTCCTGTACATCCTTGTAAAACTCAGATGAAAAGGATTTTTCAAAACTCACAAAGCATGGGTCGGAGAGCTGCAGTTACACACTGTACAAGAGCTCTGAGAGCTGGTTGAAGGGAAGGGGCACACCCACTTCACACAGAAACAGAGCTGAGGCTGTCAATCAGCTGGAGATCCCTCCCCTGTCTATTTATGGAAATATGTGCTTTGTTCAAATATAATGTCTGAGATTTAGAACCACTTTGAGTTTGATTGAACTTGTCACTATAGCATACTTTGCAATGCTTCTAAAGTTAAGCATTTTATGATGATAGTTGCTGTTCATTTGTACTATCTGGATACCACGCTTGTAGACTGTGGTATATGTAGTTTCCTTAACTGAGCAATACCAGCAGCCAGTGGAAACAGAATTGTGTTACTCTGCACTTGCCTTATGCTGCCTATAAGCGAATCTTGACCTAACTTGGGCCATGCATTTTCACTTAAAACCCATATGGGGTTAAAAAGTGTTCTTTGTTCCCATAGGGTATAAAGAGTCACCTGAAAAGATTCAGATATGTGTACCCTTACTTTTTTTACCTCCATAGATAAGATAAAAAATGAAAAGGTGAGGTCCTTTTGGTCTGATTTATTACTGAATGTCATGCTACGGAGGCAAGCCTTAAACCAGGTACACTGGCCAGTTCAAAAAAAAAATATGGCTGACATTCTGCCAATGTGCATGTTGGTCTGTCTGACAGGAGCTGGCCGTGTGGCCGGCTTCTATCGGGCAAGCATGCTGCAAAACCAGCATCCGATTGACTCCCGATCAGTGCTCTCAGCCAATGGAAGAGAGCGCAGATCGGAGTGTTCTGGTGGGGGGACCGTCAGAACACAACAGCTTAGCAGGGGAGATCGCTGAACTAACCTTGCATGGTTAGTACATCGGCTCTGACTGGAGTTGACAGGTTTTTTTTTTCCGTACAACCCGCGGGGTTGAAAAAAACAAAAAACAAATGGTGTGTACCCGGTTTTACGTAGTTACATAGTTAGTCAGGTTGAAAAAAGACACAAGTCCATCCAGTTCAACCAAAAAAAAAACAAAACATTTATATACATATATATATATATATATATATATATATATATATATATATACACACATATATATACACACATACACAACCAAATAATCCCATATACAATCCTTCACCCACAGTTGATCCAGAGGAAGGCAAAAAACCCCAGCAAAGCATGGATCCAATTTGCTATAACGGGGGAAAAAATTCCTTCCTGATTCCCCGAGAGGCAATCGGATTCACCCTGGATCAACTTTACCTAAAAATGGTAGTACCCAGTTATATTATTTACATTAAGGAAAGAATCCAGGCCTTTTTTAAAGCAATCAACTGTGCTGGCCAAAACCACCTCTGGAGTGAGTCTATTCCACATTTTCACAGCTCTTACTGTGAAGAAACCTTTCCGTATTTGTAGATGAAATCTTTTTTCCTCTAGATGTAAAGAGTGCCCCCTTGTCCTTTGTGATGACCTTAAAGTAAATAACTCCACACCAAGTTCACTATATGGACCACTTATATACTTGTACATGTTGATCATATCCCCCCTTAATCTCCTCTTCTCAAGTGAGAATAAATTCAGATACTCTAATCTTTCCTCATAGCTGAGCTCCTCCATGCCTCTTATTAGTTCGGTTGCCCTTCTCTGCACTTTCTCCAGTTCCCCGATATCCTTTTTGAGAACAGGTGCCCAAAACTGAACTGCATATTCCAGATGAGGTCTTACTAAGGATTTGTACAGGGGCAAAATAATGTCTCTGTCTCTGGAGTCCATACCTCTCTTAATACAAGAAAGGATTTTGGTTGCTTTGGAAACTGCAGCTTGGCATTGCATACCATTATTAAGCTTATGATCTACCAACACCCCCAGATCCTTCTCCACTATGGATTCCCCCAGTTGTACTCCCCCTAGTATGTACGATGCATGCATATTTTTAGCCCCCAAGTGCATAACTTTACATTTATCAACATTAAACCTCATTTGCCACATAGTCGCCCAATTAGACAGTGCATTGAGGTCAGCTTGTAAGTTGGAGACATCCTGCAAGGAAGTTATTCCACTGCATAGCTTTGTGTCATCTGCAAACACTGAAATTGTACTTTTAATCCCAGACCCTATATCATTTATAAATTTTACAGGTTAAATTTATGGTAGATCATTTTACCACTTAGCATATGTTTGGCTGTTAAATATTGAAATGCTGGCTGTGATTTAGTTCATCTTTTAATTTATTTAGTTTTATTGGTAAGTGACCTATATGGTCAAACAAAAATATTTTACAGGTTGGTATGCGCTTGTGTAGCCCTGGGAATGCATGGCAAAAGCACACCAGTGTGAAAGGGGCTTTAATGATACAAAAAGCCATCTGTGACATGCACAGTCCTTTTTAGTAGATACCACTCAGATTATGTAAACCAGATTAGGCCATCGTCCAAACACACCTGTCATCCATGCTGTCCACTGTGATCATTAGTACGCAGATAATTTTTAGCAGCTGTAAAACAGTTTGTTTTTTAGCCAGTCAAATAATTGAGATATTACTGGCCATCAGATAATACAGGCGCAATAAGGGCTGGTTTACACCAGATGCAGTCAAGTATGTTTTTAATCTTGCATAAAAAATGTATGCACAGGGTTTTCCATGTAATCCAATGCAAGGCAGCCATCAGAAATGTTGGGGCCCCATGCACAGCTTTAGGCCTGCCCCTCCCAGTCCTGACCACCAACATTCTTCAGGGTCCACCCACTGGCCGTCCCACTGAATCCACCCACTGGCAATCCCACCCAGTCCTTCAATATACCCACTTTTATTTTAACACCTACAATGTAATATATGAAAAGTGTATCCCAAGTCATCAGTGCTTTCACGATTTAACAGTAAGGATTTATATTTTGTCCACAACAAAAAATAACGTAAACACCCCCCCACACCTGTATGCACTCAGCCCCCCCCCCACACTGTACGCACTCAGCCCCCCCACATGTGTACGCACTCAGCCCCCCCACATATGTGCGCACTCAGCCCCCCCACATCTGTGCGCACTCAGCCCCCCCACATCTGTGCACACTCAGCCCCCCCCCAGATCTGTGTACGTGCAGCCCCCCCCTCCACATCTGTGCGCACTCAGCCCCCTCCACTCACACGTACATACACTTCACTTGTACAACAGCCCTTACTTGTAAGATAGTCTTCATAGTCTCAGCTCTTGTTTCCACATGTCGCTGAGACACGGAGAGCCAAGTGCAGTCCACAATATAGTACAAGCAGCACACATGATGAGTGCACATGCAGGAAGTAGCCAGAGGTGGCAGCAAAGAGCCCAATGTCAGCTCAGTGACACAGAGCAGAAGCAGCTGCCAACTCGCAAGGATTCAGAAAGCCAGCGCAACCACAAAGCATCCTGCACCCGCTTCTGCCTTCTATCAGCCCAGGCTGCTGGGCCCCTCGGGATGCTCGGGCCCCCTACAAGTGTATGGGCTGTCCCTCCTGATGGCGGCCCTGTTCCAATGGTCCCAGTTCACATCCACGCAGTGAATTCAAGTGCAGTTATTAAAAGTAAAACATGCTGCATTTCTTCTGTGCTTCTGGAATGCCAGCACATTGTAGAAAGTGGCTAATTTCCTGAAGTTCAGCTTTACACCTAATTTTGTGTGTGTGTGTATATTTATGTATATATATATATTCAGTTTCTCACAAAAGTGAGTACACCACTCACATTTTTCTAAATATTTTATTATATCTTTTCATGTGACAACACTGAAGAAACGACACTTTGCTGCAGTGTAAAGTAGTGTACAACTTGTATAACAGTGTAAATTTGCTGTCCCCTCAAAATAACTCAACATGCAGCCATTAATGTCTAAACCGCTGGCAAAAAAGTGAGTTCACCCCTAAGTGAAAATGTCCAAATTGGGCCCAAAGTGTCAGTATTTTGTGTGGCCACCATTATTTTCCAGCACTGCCTTAACTTTCTTGGGCATGGAGTTCGCCAGAGCTTCACAGGTTGCCACTGGAGTCCTCTTCCACTCCTCCATTACGACATCACAGAGCTGGTGGATGTTAGAGACCTTGCGCTCCTCCACCTTCCGTTTGAGGATGCCCCACATATGCACAATAGTGTTTAGGTCTGGAGACATGCTTGGCCAGTCCATCATCTTTACCCTCAGCTTCTTTAGCAAGGCAGTGGTTGTCTTGGAGGTGTGCTTGGGGTCGTTATGTTGGATTACTGCCCTGCGGCCCAGTCTGCTTCAGTGTGTCAGTTTGTTAGTCAAGTCCAACTAAATGTGCTAGTCTAACATTATCCTACCCCCAGACTTGCCATGCTGCTGTCTGAAGGTGGCTGCTTTACTACTTCATCCAGAATGCAGACGCGCTAAGACAGGAAGTGTGTCACTGGCAGGATCACAAGGTGAAATAAAGGGAAAAAGCTTAAAAAAAATGCAGCCATCACATCTAAGGTATATGCAGTATATTACAATTTTTGGTTTTGGGTTTTATAGCGCTAAAAAAAAAAACAAAACAAAAAAAAACAAAAGGTCTGAATTAGAAAGAAAATATCTGACGAGGAGCCATTGGTGGCACTATGGACACTCGTCAACCCTAAATGTACAAAAGTGCCACGTCCTGAAATATTCAATACAAATTACCAGAACTAGTTGTACCGCAGTCCATGGACTGTGGTCCAGTTAGTGCTGATGATTTGTATTAGTAACAGTAGGATTTTCTTTTTTGTCTGTGCTGTCATTTAGCATATATATATGGTTAGGTCCATAAGTATTTGAACAGTAAAACCATTTTCATTATTTTGGCTCTGTATGCCCCCACAGTGATTTGAAATGGAGCACGTAAAGTGATACTAAAGGCTCACTGTTTTTTTTTTTAAATAACAAATATGTCATACTCACCTCCTCTGTGCAGCGGCTTTGCATAGAGTGGCCCCTAACCCTGTCTTCTGGGGTCCTCCAGCGGTGCTCCGGGCTCCTCCTCTTCTTGAGTTACCATCACACTTCCCTGGGGTCCACCCGTGAAGGCGCGCTCTCGAGTCCTGCTGTCGTATGTATTCACACAAACAGCGAGACTCAGCCCCGCCCCCCTGGTCACTGGACTTGATTGACAGCAGCGGGAGCCAATGGCTCCCCAGCTATCAATCCAGCCAATGAGGACTGGAGCAACTTGCTTGAGCTGTGAGGCTTGTCACCGCTGTGCAATCGTTTTGGGCTGAGGTAAGTAAACGGGGGCTCGGGGGGGCTGCTGCAGGTGAAAAGGTTTTTCACCTTAATGCATGGAATGCATTAAGGTGAAAAACCTTGAGGGTTTGCAACCACTTTAATATATGATTGATGTGTATGCTTCATATTTAAAGCTGAAGTCTAGGTTAAAAAAAAAACATTTGCAAGCTGATGGTTCCTGTAGAATCTTTTTTTCTAGTGATGCTCATCTCTCTTTCAAGGCGTTAGCAAAAATGAATGTAAGAGTCATATAGGAATTACAGCCAGTTTGTATTGTCTCTCCATCACATCCTCCCCCTTCCCATTTCAAGGGGCTCAAAAGTTGTTGGATGGTGTAACCTTATTGTAAAAATATTAATAATGTTTAGTGCTTTGATCAAGATCCTTTGCAGTTGATGACTACTAAAGTCTGGAACTTCCTTCAGTTATAAATTTAGCAAGTGAATTGTATGTTCAAATGGGTTAAGGTTAAGTGACTTGCAGTTAAAATGGTTGTTAAGGCTACAGGTTTTTTTTTTACCTTCATGTATTCTATGCATGAAGGTAAAAATCCTTCTGTATGCTGCTGCTTCCTCTACAGCAACCGTAATACAAACCTGAGCCCCCTCTGGATCCAGCAATGTGTATGGGAGCCTCAGGTGTCCCCGGGTCTCTTTCTACTCTCCATGCCTGAGACACAGCAGCGGGAACCATTGGCTTCCACTGCTGTCAATCGCAGCCAGTCAGCCAATGAGGAGAGGATGGGGGGCAGGGCTGAGCTGTGGCTTTACGTGTCTTATGGACACATAGAGTTTGGCTCGGGGGCAAGCACACACCAGTGCCCCCATAGCAAGCGGCTTGCTATGGGGTGCAGTGGTCAAGGGAAGGATTCAGGAGTGCTGACAAGAGGCCCGAGAAGAAGAGGATCAGGGCTGCTCTGTGCAAAACCATTGCACAGAGCAGGTAAGTATGACATGTTGTTTGTTTTAAAAGTAAAAAAATTAAACTTTTAATCACAAGATCATGCCACTTATTTTACCTTCAAATGCTCTGGGGTTGCTTTCGCAGTATGTTTTGGGTAATTGTCCATTTGTATTGTGAAATGCCGTCATATCCTGATATGATGCTTTTGAACCCACCCTTGAAATGCATAAGACAATCCTATGATGCCATGTGGGCTGTCAGTCATTTACATGACTACATTACTTGTTTGACATAGAAGGGCTTTTTTTTTCTTTACACCTCTTGAGAACCATTTGTCCTCCCTGTCTAAAATGTACACCCCTCAGGTTCTTCAAAATAAATACCTTTTCCCCTTGGTAGTAATAGACTCACTGGGGTTGATTTACTACAAACAAATCCACTGTGCACTACAAACTACAAGTGCACTTGGAAGTGCAGTCGCTGTAGATCTGAGGGGAAGATCTGAAATGAGGGGAAGCTCTGCTGTTTTCTATCATCCAATCATGTGCAAGAAAAAATGCTGATTTTTATTGTCTTTGCATGTCCCCCTAGATCTACAGCGAGTGCACTTGTAGTGCACAGTGGATTTGCCTTTAGTAAGTTACCCCCAATGTGTTTTGTTTCTCCTCTCTGAATGCTTTATTGGCAACCTTTTCAGTGTTGCCACAAAACACTGAATTTCATGAAGCCTTCTTTTGAATTTAGACTATGACATTGATACGCCTACCTCTTGGAAAGTGTTCTTGACTCGGCTAGATATTGTGAAGGGATGCTTTTTTTTAACGTGGAAATAATTCTGCTGTTATCTACCACAATTCTCTTCAATGATGATTCAGACCTTTTTTTTTGATGTTGCCAAGCTCACCAGCACATTCTTTTTAACAATTTGTTTAACCACTTGCCGACCGCCAACTGCAGTTTGATGGCGACAAAGTGGTGCGATATCGCAAATCGCCGTCATATGACGGCGACTGCGAGATCGCGCACTGTGAGCGCACACCGCCGGAGGCGCGCCCGCGCGCTCACTGTGTTCGGGGAGGGCCAGGGAGCAGGTGCGGCGGCTTCGATTGCCGCCGGCTACCCGAGATGCCCCCCCCCCCCGGAGTGAAAGAACAGAGGTCCGTGTAAGTAAACACGGACCTCCATTCTGTGAGAGGGGGAAGGGCTGTGATCACAGCCTTCCTCTACACGGAAGCTGTGATCGCTTCCCTTCCCCAGCTAGGGCAGTCCCCCCACAGTTAGAACATGCCCAGGGAACACAGTTAACCCTTAGAGCGCCCCCTGCAGGTTAACCCCTTCACTGCCAATTGCATTTACACAGTAATCAGTGCATTTTTATAGCACTGATCGCTGTATAAATGCCAATGGTCCCAAAAAAGTGTCAAAATGGCCCAACATGTCCGCCCCAATATCGCAGTACCGCTAAAAATTGCAGATCGCCACCATTACTAATAAAAAATAAATAAAAACCCCAAAAATGAATTCTCATCATCCATAAACGCAGCCACTTTTGCGCAAACCAATCAATAAACGCCGATTGCGATTTTTTTTATCACAAATATGAGGAAGAATATAAATCGGCCAAAAACGGTGAAAAAAAAAGTTTTTTTGTAATTTTTTTTTGGATTTGTATTTTAGCAAAAAGTAAGAAATTTGGGTTTTTTTGCAAAATTGTCGCTCTTCTTTTGTTTATAGCGGCGATCAGAAATGACGCAGCGACGATCAAATACCACCAAAAGAAAGCTCTGTTTGTGGGAAAAAAAGGACTCAAATTTTGTTTGGGTACAACGTCGCACGACCGCGCAATTGTCAGTTAAAGCAACGCAGCGCGGAATCGCAAAAAGAGCTCTGGTCCTAAAGTGGGAAATCCTTCCGGGGCTGAAGTGGTTAAAAAATTGTTCATTTGGCCACTCCTAATCCATATCTCTGATGGATTAGGTTTGTTTTGAACAAACATGAGGTCTTTGAACCTCAGAATAAGAGTTCACAGCAACAGCTTTCAGATGCAAATCCCACAATTGGAATCAATTGAAGGCTTTTTACCTGCTCATAAGGATTCAATTCTATTCACACCTGAATTTAGTACCACTCGTCACACAATTGTTTATTGGTTCTTGAAAAGGTGTGGACTACATATAAAAAGTGCTACAATTCCTAAACTATTCACCCAATTAGGATGCATATACCCTGGCATTACAACTGACAGTCTGCCGTTTCAGCCCACAATCTATAATTTCAACTAGTTATTTTTTTGTAAAAAGTTAAAACAGGCATAAATACAAATTATTTCCATAAATGTTTCTACATTGAGTTAACCACACACATTACGATCTGACTTTACAATCAACTAGGGGCTTTGCTTGATTGGATAAAGATTTAATGAATTTCTAGGTGTGTCCTTTTATTACATCATTTTGGTAAATCTAAAGGAGTGGATGCAAAAATTGTTCAATCATAGTCAGATTGTAACGTGTATTAAGCTAAACTGTATGCAGTGTATAGGAAAAAAATTGAGCTAAAACCAGAAAATGTTGCGCTAATAATAAACACATCTAATCCCTAAGGTGAGTGTATCAGTTTCCCTGCATCAAATACTGAAAAACTGTTGCAGTGTTGAAACAGTATTAATGAAACTGTCTAAGATTAAAAATAAAATAAGCTATTAGAACCGGTTCACACATAGGTGATCCGACTTCAGGGGTGACTTTGCTAGGTGATTTGAACGTGTCTTCAAGGCGACTTCAGTGGGACTTTTGGGCGACTTAAAGCGACCTCCATGCCAGGCGGCTTTGCCTGTGGCCAATCAGAGAAGGGAGGGAGGGGGTTGCCTGGGTAATTCGTGGGGAGTACCTTGGTAAATTCTTTATATTTTCATGTAAAGTCGCTTCAATATAGATGGGGATCTGATTGGAGACGACTTCCATTGACTTCTACGGGCACAAGTTGGATAGAAGTCACCTTGAAGTAGTACAGGAACCTTTTCTGAAGTTGGAGCGACTTCAGTAGTGCACATTAAGATGGCTCTCATTTACTTCAGTGGGATTGCTGATGTCAAGCAACTTGGGGTGACACAAGTCAGATCACTAGTCGCTGTAGTGTGAACCGGCCCTAACAGTTGTATCTTCTTATATTGTCCAACAATATTATTCAGTGATCTAGTGAAAATGTGAAAAAAGACAATTTCCGGGAAAATGTCCAAAAACCTATATTCCTGTGTCTTCTGATACCCGCAAAATGTATGCCATATGTGGATTCATCACTGTGCTCCCCCATTAGAAATGCGCTCACCTTAAAAGTGTGACCTCACACTTAAGTTCAGTCAAAGTGCGTTTTCAGTTACTCCGGACTAGCAGGTGTTTATCTTTTCTCCTTATAGCTCCGTCAATGTTCCTCCATTACAGTATCTCACAAAAGTGAGTACACCCCTCTCATTTTTGAAAATATTTTATTATATCTTTTCATGTGACAGCACTGAAGAAATACATCACAAAGGAGTGCACTGGTCCACAAAAGCATATGATGCCATGGATAAAAAATGGTCTTTTTAATGGTAACATGTCAAGTTAAGAACAAAGTACTTTCTAATGACTGAAGGAAACCTACACAGCTCATGAGATCTCACTCACAAATACCCTGCTCAGGTTGTTGAAGTGGGGCGTACCCCTGCTCCTGGGGCTATGTTCCAATGGTTTGTGGTGATGGTTTCAAGGGGGAGGGGGAGCGAGGCTGTCGCGGTGTGCACAACCACAGCAATGCCTCTAGCTCGCGTCAGATCACTCCTTGAATGCAGGAGACTGGCTGCCTTCAGAAGTTGCGATGCTGTGGCTGGGTCCACTGTAGGAACGCCGGCCGCCGCTCGGCTTCCGGGATCGCAGGAGTCAGGTGATGTGACTGGGGATGTCAGGTGATCCAGAGGCTGGGAGTGTGGAGAGGCAGACCGGAGCTGGAGCCGGGAGTCAGAGAGGGATGAGCTCAGGGCTGAAGGGTGGAAACTGAAGTCTGGAGTCTGGTCAGCACATGACGATTACATGTTGCGGGAATATCCATTTGTTAGGTCATGATATGACCTAAATGCATCCCTATGACCCCCGGCTCCAGCTCCGGTCTCCTTCTCCACACTCCCAGCATCTGGATCACCTGACATCCCCAGTCACATCACGTGACTCCTGCGATCCCAGAAGCTGAGCAGCGGCCGGCGGCCCTACAGTGCACCCTGCCACAGCATCACAACTTCTGAAGGCGGCCAGTCTCCTGCTTCCAAGGGGTGATCCAACGTGAGCTAGAGGCATTGCCGCGGTTGTGCACACCACGGTAGCCTCGCTCCCCCTTGAGACCATCACCACCCACCATTGGCAGGGTATCTGTGAGTGAGCTCTCATGAGCTGTGTATATTTCCAGTCATTAGAATGTTCTTTGTTTTTAACTTGACATGTTACCATTAAAGTGACCATTTTTTTATCCATGGCATTGTATGCTTTTGTGGACCAGCGCATTCCTTTGCGATGTATCTCTGCCACTCACTTGTCCTCTGAGGTTTGAGTGCTGCGGCCCATAAGCAATCAGCAACTTTGGTTTTATATTCATTGTTTATAAGTGCCCTCAGCCTGCAAGGTGCACCTGGCACCCCCTTTATTGCTCCAACACTGAAGAAATGACACTTTGCTACAATGTAAAGTAGTGAATGTACAGCTTGTATAACAGTGTAAATTTGCTGTCCCCTCAAAATAACTCGACACACAGCCATTAATGTCTAAACCATTGGCAACAAAAGCGAGTACACCCCTAAATGAAAATGTGCAAATTGTGCCCAATTAACTGTTTTCCCTCCCCGGTGTCATGTGACTCATTAGTGTTACAAGGTCTCAGGTGTGATAAATTTGGTGTCATCGCTCTGACCCTCTCATACTGGTCACTGGAAGTTCAACATGGCACCTCATGGCAAAGAACTCTCTGAGCATCTGAAAAAAAAGAATTATTGCTCTACATAAAGATGCCCTATGCTATAAGAACATTGCCAAGATCCTGAAACTGAGCTGCAGCACAGTGGCAAACACCATACAGCGGTTTAACAGGACAGGTTCCACTCAAGACAGGCCTTTGTCATGGTCGACCAGAGAAGTTGAGTGCACATGCTCATTGTCACATCCAGAGGTTGCCTTTGGAAAATAGACAAGAGTGCTGCCAGCATTGGTTGAAGGGGTGGGGGGTCAGCCTCTCAGTGCTCAGACCACATGCCGCACACTGCATCAAATTGGTCTGCATGACTGTCATCCCAGAAGATAGCCTCTTTTAAAGATGGTGCACAAGAAAGCCTGCAAACAGTTTGCTGAAGACAAGCAGACAAAGGACATGGATTACTGGAACCATGTCCTGTAGTCTGATGAGACCAAGATAAACCTATTTGGTTCAGAAAGACAAGTGTGTCTTGCCTACAGTCAAGCATGGTGGTGGGAGGGTCATGGTCTGGGGCTGCATGAGTGCTGCCGGCACTGGGGAGCTACAGTTCATTGAGGGACCCATGCATGCCAACATGTACTGTGACATACTGAAGAAGAGCACGATTCCCTCCCTTTGGAGACTGAGCTGCAGGGCAGTATTCCAACATAATGACCATAAACACACCTCCAAGATGATCACTGCCTTGCTAAAGAATCTGAAGGTAAAGGTGATGGAATGGCCAAGCATGTCTCCAGACCTAACCCCTATTGCGCATCTGTGGGGCATCCTCAAATGGAAGGTGGAGGAGCACAGGGTCTCTAACATCCTCCAGCGCAGTGATGTCTTCATGGAGGAGTGGAAGAGGTCTCCAGTGGCAACATGTTAAGCTCTGGTGAACTCAATGCCCAAGAGGGTTAAGGCAGTGCTGGAAAATAATGATGGCCACAAACAATATTGACACTTTGGCCCCAATTTGGACATTTTCACTTAGTGGTGTACTTTCTTTTGTTGCCAGTGGTTTAGACATTAATGGTTGTGTGTTGTCATTTTGAGGGTGCCGCAAATTTTACACTGTTATACAAGCTGTACACTCAGTACTTTACATTGTAGCAAAGTGTCATTTCTTCAGTGTTGTCACATTAAAAGATAGAATAAAATATTTACAAAAATGTGAGAGTGTACTCACTTTTGTGAGATACTGTATGTAGATGTGAACCAGGTTCTGTACAGCCTCGAAAACAAAATGGAGAAGAATTGTGGGCAAACTTCGCAATTCTGGTAGGTACCAGGTACCAGCGCATTAGTACTTTATAGTTGGTCTCTAATGCGATAACATTTTGTGAGGAAGATTTAGTAGTATTCCAGTGAAAAGATATAATAAAATGTTTACAAAAATGTGAGGGATGTAATCACTTTTGTGAGATTCTGTATAATCAGGTGTATGTGAAAAAGAAAAAGCTCCATATAGCGCTTATATCGTTTTTAAAATTGAAATGACATTTATTAAAATATGTGCATAAAACTCAACTGTATACGGCATGTAGCAAATAGCAATCCACTGTACTGCATCAAAAAACCACACCTCTCTGGATAATACAAAAGCGTCTTGTCGGATCAGTGTGCCCCTCCCTACACGTTACATCACAGGGTCTCGTGACTCATCGGGGGGACCCTGACGGAGCTATAAGGAGAAAAGATCAACACCTGCTAGTCCTGAGTGACTAAAAGCGCACTTTTACTGAGCTTAAGTGTGAGGTCACACTTTTTAAGGTGAGCGCATTTCTTATGGTGGAGCACAGTGGTGAATCCATATAAGGCATGCATTTTGAGGGTATCAGAAGACACAGGAATATAAGTTTTTGGACATTTTCCCGGAAATTGTCTTTTTTCACATTTTTACTAGATCAATGAAAAATATTGATGGACTATTATAAGAACATACAACTGTTACAGCTTATTTTGTTTTTATTTTAGGCAGTTTGATTAATACAACACTGAAACAATTTTTCAGTATTTGATGCAAGGAAATTAATACACTCACCTTACAGTTTAGATGTGTTTATTATTAGCACAGCATTTTCTGGTTTTAGCTCATATGTTACACATTTATATTGGGAATGTATTAATTGCTGCCTGCTTAACCACTTCAATACCAAGCCTGTTTTTTGGGTTCGGTGTTTACCAGTTAAAAACAGGTTTTTTTTGCTATAAAATTACTTAGAACCCCCAAACATTATATTTTTTTTTTCCTAACACCCTAGAGAATAAAATGGCGGTCATTGAAAACATTTATGTCACACCGTATTTGCGCAGCGGTCTTACAAGCGTGCTTTTTTTAAAATAAATTCAGTTTTTTTAGTTAAAAAATAAGAAAATAGTAAAGTTATGCCAATTTTTTTCCATATTGTGAAAGATAATGTTATGTCGAGTAAAATGATACCCAACATGTCATGCTTCAAAATTGCGTCCGCTCGCGGAACGGCGAAAAACTTTGCTCCTAACACCCTAGAGAATAAAATGGCGGTCATTGAAAAAAATTATGTCACACCGTATTTGCGCAGCGGTCTTACAAGCGTGCTTTTTTTAAAATAAATTCAGTTTTTTTAGTTAAAAAATAAGAAAATAGTAAAGTTATGCCAATTTTTTTCCATATTGTGAAAGATAATGTTATGTCGAGTAAAATGATACCCAACATGTCATGCTTCAAAATTGCGTCCGCTCGCGGAACGGCGATAAACTTTGCAAATTAAAATTCTCCATTGGCGACATTTAAAAAATTCTACAGGTTAGCAGTTTTGCGTTACAGAGGAGGAGGTTTAGAGCTATAATTGTTGCTCTCGCTCTAACGATCGCGGCGATAGCTCACGTGTGGTTTGAACACCATTTTCATATGTGGGCGGGACTTACATATGCGTTCGCTTCTGCGCGCGAGCTCGGCGGGACGGATCGCTTTAAATTTTTTTTTTTTTTTTTAATTTATTTTGCTTTTTACTTTTTATTTTTACACTGTTCTTTAAAAAAAAAAAAAAAATTGATCACTTTTATTCCTATTACAAGAAATGTAAATATTCCTTGTAATAGAAAAAAGCATGACAGGTCCTCTTAAATATGAGATCCGGGGTCAAAAAGTCCTCAGATCTCATATTTACACTCAAATGCAAAAAAAAAAAAAATCTGAAAAAAGTGACAGAAGAAAAAAAAAATCGGGCCCTTTAAGACAGTTGGGCGGACGTCATTTCTGACGTCATTTCCGCCGGCCCTGTTATGGAGCCGAGTGAGCGGCTTCAGCCGCTCAGTCGGCTCACAGACACTGGGGGGAGAGCATCGGATCATCTCCGGCGCTGCTGGCGGGTCCGGTAAGCGGCGGAGATGACCGGAAATCGGTGGGGGGGGGCACCTCTCCCGCCGCTGATAAAAGTGATCTTGCGGCGAATCCGCCGCTAAGACCACTTTTATCTTGCAGGGAATCGCCTGCTAAAAAAAATGGTATCTGAATGGTGCCTGCATCTGCAGGCACCATTCAGATATCACCACTCAAACCCAAGGACGTCATATGACGTCCAGCGGTACGAAAGTGGTTAAACTAGTACATATATTTACATTGGTTGCTCGCAAGTTCTATATCTTTTGATTTTATAGGAAAAAAATTGCAATCTGTGGTTAAACTGCTGTAAATGTGGTCAACTCACAAACAATGTAGATTGAGGGGATAGATACAGTTCAAAATTAGGTTAGAAGTAGTTAAAGTATATGTAAACCCAGATGGTAAAATCTCATATGATCATTAACATGTTAGCGTAATTTCAAAAGCTTTAATATAAATCCTAATTATCCATGAAAGGGCTGACAATGCTCTCTTCCTGTCTCCCATTTGTACTTTTGTATTTTCCCCCTGTCACACAGAGCTTCCAATGGAGGGTACAATTTCAACACACTGTTGTCTTTTATCTTGTAACCTGCCCTGAGAAATTGCTGCAATGCATGCATTGGAGATACAGGAGATCAGCAGCACTAAAATGCAACAAAAAGGTGAAAACAAGTGTTTTATTACAAAGGCGCAGTTTGATAAACTGTGCTTTAGAAAACAAAATGACATCTAGTTAGGGAGTCAATAGGAGTCAATAAATAGCTGCTTCCATCAGAGCCCAATCACCCATGCTTTACTTTGTGTCACATAAACTGAAGCACATATTTTTAACAAATGATTTACCAGGTTTGGCTCTGAAAATGGTATATGCTACTTGTTCCATGCTGTACTGGCAAGCAGCATAGCACCACACTAATCACACGAGTCAAGGGGTGTACTTCAAAAGCTGGAATGCCATTCCAACTGCTAGTATTGAATTGTGGCTCTGCTCCTCAGCACTCATCTGGTGTTTGTATCATGCTATAGTCTCCAGAACTCTAGCAGTCCAGTGGGTGCTAACTTTGTGTACCCTGCTGTTTATTGTCCAGATTTGCCCACATATATTTGCCTGCAGTTTTTAAAGCCAGGGTTTTTAGAATTATCCAGATACAATAAAGGCATTTGATGTAGACAATTTATTGTGTTTTGCTGCTACAGTACATTGCCATCAAACCTTGGAATATAAACACATTGGTAGCTAATCTACTCAGGGATTTGAGAATGTTCACAATAAAATGCATGAAGATTCCTTTTATTTATCTAATCATGCAGATTAAATTACATTTTTTTATTCACATGATTGGATAATTGAAGTGAATCTTCACACACGAGAAGATTGTGAACATTTTCAAATCCTGCGAGCCTTATTTAGAATGAGGGTGGATAGGCAGCTGTGTTCGAATACGACAAAATGTTCTCTCATTTTCAGATCAAATAGATCTCTCATGCCCATGGTAGCCCAACCCCCCCACAGTAAGAACACACCCAGGGAACACAGTTAACCCCTAGATCTCCCCCTGCAGGTTAACCCCTTCACTGCCAATGACATTTATACAGTAATCAGTGGACATTTCAATTTCTGATCGCTGAATAAATGTCATTGGTCCCAAAAAAGTGTCAAAAATGTCCGACATGTCCGCTGCAATATCGCAGTACCGCTAAAAATCGCAGATCGCTGCCATTACTAGTAAAAAAAAAAATTAAAAACCCCAGAAATTAGTTCTCACCATCCGTAAACGCGGCCATTTTTGCGCAAACCAATCAATAAACGCTGATTGCGATTTTTTTTTATCACAAACATGAGGAAGAAAATAAATCGGCCAAAACCGATGAAAAAAAATGTTTTTTTATATTTTTTTTTTTTTGATTTGAATTTTAGCAAAAAGTAAGAAATTTGGGTTTTTTTGCAAAATGGTCGCTCTTCTTTTGTTTATAGCGGTGATCAGAAATGATGCAGAGGGGATCAAATACCACCAAAAGAAAGCTCTATTTGTGGGGAAAAAAGGACGCAAATTTTGTTTGGGTACAACGTTGCACGACCGCGCAATTGTCAGTTAAAGTGACGCAGTGCCGAATCGCAAAAAGTGCTCTGGTCCTAAACTGGGAAATTCTTCCGGAGGTGAAGTGGTTAAGTAACAGCAGATAAATCGTGACATTTACTTCCTGGAATACATCTTCCCATCCATGCAGGATGATATGCTCAGAGAGCCCCCTTTTGAAAGAAAAAAAATACCCGTGAAGATGCCTGGGATGTATGACATTATTTTGATCTAGGCCCAAAACCAGGAAGCAACTGAAGAAATGTAAAAAAAAAAAATTAAAGTGATTCTTTTTTTCTTAAACATGTCATACATACCTTCTCTGTTCAAGCCTCAAACCTTCTCATTTGGGGTCCCCTTCTGATGCCCCTGCCTTCTCCTCTTTGATGATTGATCCCATAGGAAGCCGCTTCCTATAGGGGCACTTGTGCAGGCTCAATTCCGAGCCACACTGCCTGCATCGTTGGACACAAAGCATGGCTTGGCCTTGTTCCCCTGGTCCCTCATCACAGGATTTTGATTAACAATGGCTCCTGCTGCTGCCTCTGTCCTGTGAGAAGAAAGAAGCCGCTGCTCTTGGGCACAGCGCTGTATCGAGATCAGCTCAGGTAAGTATTTAGTTGGCTGAGGGTTGCAACTTTTGAAAGGTTTTTTACTTTAATGCAGAGAATGCATAGAGTCAAAAATCTTTAGCCTTTGGAACCACTTTAAGGCTGGGTGTACACTAGCGCAAATTGGATGCGAGTTTCCCGGCATCCAATTCTCATGTCAGGAGATTGTGACTGGCTCTCTATGGAGCCGGGTTAACACATCTCCGGAGCGGCTCCGGTGCTACTTGCACGGGAGTCATGCGTGTCTTTTGTTCCATTACAGGTCCGAATTCACCCAAAAATTCGGGCTGAAATCGGACCTGAAACGGTGAATGGGGACTCACCGAACCCCTGCTGGGAACCGCTTTGTGCTGTAGTGTGCACTGAGCCTTAAGCAAGTAAATATAATATACATTGATATCTATTTACTAATGCTAGTATCATATGGATTACAAATAGTAATGTTGATTGGAAAAGTTTAGTTCCACTTTAGCTGACTGGTTTGTATACAGTCAGGTCCATAAATATTGGGACATCGACACAATTCTAATCTTTTTTGGCTCTATACCCCACCACAATGGATTTGAAATGAAACAAACAAGATGTGCTTTAACTGCAGACTTTTAGCTTTAATTTGAGGGTATTTACATCCAAATCAGGTGAACAGTGTAGGAATTACAACAGTTTGTATATGTGCCTCCCACTTTTTAAGGGACCCAAAGTAATGGGACAATTGGATGCTCAGCTGTTGCATGGCCAGGTGTGTTTTATTCCCTCATTATCCCATTTACAAGGAGCAGATAAAAGGTCCAGAGTTCATTTAAAGTGTGCTATTTGCATTTGGAATCTGTTGCTGTCAACTCTCAATATGAGATCCAAAGAGCTGTCACTATCAGTGAAGCAAGCCTTCATTAGGCTGAAAAAAACACCCATCAGAGAGATAGCAAAAACATTAGGTGTGGCCAAATCAACTGTTTGGAACATCCTTAAAAAGAAAGAACGCACTGGTGAGCTCAGCAACACCAAAAGACACGGAAGACCACGGAAAACAACTGTGGTGGATGACCGAAGAATTCTTTCCCTGGTGAAGAAAACACCCTTCACAACAGTTGGCCAGGTCAAGAACACTCTCCAGGAGGTAGGTGTATGTGTGTCAAAGTCAACAATCAAGAGAAGACTTCACAAGAATGAATACAGAGGTTTCACCACAAGATGTAAACCATTGGTGAGCCTCAAAAACAGGAAGGCCAGATTAGAGTTTGCCAAATAACATCTAAAAAAGCCTTCACAGTTCTGAAACAACATCCTATGGACAGATGAGACCAAGATCAACTTGTACCCAAGTCATGTGAAGAGAAGAGTATGGAGAAGAAAAGGAACTGCTCATGACCCAAAGCATACCACCTCATCAGTAAAGCATGGTGGTGGTAGTGTCATGGCGTGGGCATGTATGGCTGCCAATGGAACTGGTTCTCTTGTATTTATTGATGATGTGACTGCTGACAAAAGCAGCAGGATGAATTCTGAATTGTTTCGGGCAATATTATCTGCTCATATTCAGCCAAATGCTTCAGAACTCATTGGACGGCGCTTCACTGTGCAGATGGACAATGACCCGAAGCATACTGGGAAAGCAACCAAAGAGTTTTTTAAGGGAAAGAAGTGGAATGTTATGCAATGGCCAAGTCAATTACCTGACCTGAATCCGATTGAGCATGTATTTCACTTGCTGAAGACAAAACTGAAGGGAAAATGCCCCAAGAACAAGCAGGAACTGAAGACAGTTGCAGTAGAGGCCTGACAGAGCATCACCAAGGATGAAACCCAGCGTCTGGTGATGTCTATGCGTTCCAGACTTCAGGCTGTAATTGACTGCAAAGGATTTGCAACCAAGTATTAAAAAGTTAAAGTTTGATTTATAATTGTTAATCTGTCCCATTACTTTTGGTCCCTTAAAAAGTGGGAGGCACATATACAAACTGTTGTAATTCCTACACCGTTCACCTGATTTGGATGTAAATACCCTCAAATTAAAGCTGAAAGTCTGCAGTTAAAGCACATCTTGTTTGTTTCATTTCAAGGTTAAAGGTAAACAGTAGCGGCACCTGCCATTGAATATACAGGATACAAATTTGGCTGTACATGCTTTCAAGTTTTTACTGCCGCTAAAGATCCTTCCCTGTATGAATGAAGCCTTAATAAATTAGTCTCCTATGACTGTTTACACTTTTAAGAAGAAATACACAATACAGTACAGCTTGTCTTCTGCAGGAACTTACACACATGTAGTGTTTCTGTCTTATATCCCCAATGAAATCTACTCAGTACTGTAAGGTAAAACATAGCATCTTTCATGAGAAAAATACATGATGTAAAATGTGCTGCTGAAATTGAGTCTAAAGTACAGTATAATCATTTTAGTAGTTGGGCATTTCAAGAGTAAGTAAGCCATGTTTACAACAGTGTTTATGTTTACCTTTTCACTGTATCATTAGTAAGGTGAGTCACTATAACATATTTAGGCAATCTTAAACAAATTTCTTCTGCATGCATACACATAATACCTGTTTTTGGCTGAGTGATAGTCAACCAAACCTCATGAGTGCAGCCATTATTGGTTATACTCGACATGCTATGCCCAAAATGTGCTGCATTTCCCAGCTGAAATCTGCTTACAAACAACCCCTTCACTTTTCTATTCCAGCATGGAACAACCAGTTAAAGTGGTTATCAACTCGTGACAACCACTTTAACCTACAGGTAAGCCTAGAATAAGGCTTACCTGTAGGTGCCTTGCATATCTCCTAAACCTGTACGGTTCAGGAGATATGCAGTGTATGTGCTGTGCCGACGTCATGTCGGCACATGCGCAGCGAAGAAACGGCCTCCATGCCGTTACTCCACTGCAACCGCGCCGTGACTGGCGGGGAGTGACGTCATGCGACTCCGGCCAGTCACAGCACCGGAGTCGCGGCCCCAGAAGGAAGAGGGGCAGAAGATGGATGCAGCCAGCACGGGGGACATCGCTGGAGATCGCAGTCTTCGTTTGCAGGTAAGTGGCACATAATGGGCTACTATGTGATGCATAATTGCCCATTATGCTTCTACATTACAGGGGAATATTGAGGAAGTAAACCCAATCTGGGTTTACTTCCTCTTTAAGGGGAATACAACTATACTCTTAATAATCCTATTCAAGTTTATGCAGTTGGGGTGATGCATCTGTATTGCTAATCAGTACAAATGTTCCATTAACAATGGCAAAGGTTAGTTTAAAAGTAGAAAATGTAGGGGTCCATAACACAGAAGTGTTTATTAGTGGTCCAGTAGGGGTTTTTCGTTTTTGAATTAACTGGAAAAGCTACTTTTTGACACTTGAGCTATCACTGTTACTGTTTTTATGACCTTGTTAAAATTATGAATTCATCTTATCTTTCGGGAGGGTGGTGACGTACATCTTCAGTCCATCATCTGACAAACTTCGAGGGATGTTGGATGCCTGGTTTCCTGCTGTTCCTTGTGGTTCCTCTCACTGGTTACTACATCACTACAGGACACCACATGATGAAAATACTTTGGCAGCAAGTTTGCCAGAAAATAAAGTGTCCCCTGCTGC
This sequence comes from Glandirana rugosa, assembly GCA_018402905.1. Classification (NCBI taxonomy): domain Eukaryota; kingdom Metazoa; phylum Chordata; class Amphibia; order Anura; family Ranidae; genus Glandirana; species Glandirana rugosa. Next base: position 430,590 of record BLSH010011269.1, read on the forward strand.
CAGAGAACTATGCAATATAAATTTTTCTAGAGCTAATTTTTTGAGGAATAAAATGTCAGGTGACCATGGCTTTAAATCCTTTGCAATTAAATAGCACTGTTGAAAAAATACTATCTAAACAAATTGCCAATGAAAAATACTAATGGGCAGGCTGCAGTCTGTGTTTGACGTGAAATAATACAGATGGAAAAGTAATTATAAATAAATTAAACAAAGCTTTATTTGGGCTAACACTCCCTAGAATGACAATTTACATACCTGTGAAACGTAAATGCATAATTATCTCCATAGGTATGTATACTGGTAAATGTTTTCTTACTGGGGGTTTTCTCTTTTTTTTCTTTGCACATTCCATTAGCATGTTGCAGTCAACCTTTTGTATGGATGGGGAAAAAACATCCTGAAAAAATACTGTAGATGGCACTGTAATGCTTGTGTAATGTTGCTAATTGTCATGTTTTTGTTTAAGGGAGAGTTTGGCTGATTCAATAAACTGTGCGATGAGATAATTGCAAAGTGCGCTACCCCTTAGTGACCAGTCAACATTGACTTTAGTGGGTTCAGCCCAGCACTAGATGTGTTTTGGATATACAATTTTGTAGTTAACGCTTTTTGATTGCGTTTTATTTAATCAGTTTGTGTATGTTTTGATTTGGGTGCTTTATACCTGGAATAGCTAGAAAACTTCTCCTCTGTCATTAGCACTGTAACATAGTTGTGCCCCATAAAGAGCTAGTGATTTCAAATAATAAATTGTTCTTTGATTTTAACACTATGAACTCTAATTGCAAAAATGTACAACTAAGGGCTTGAGGTGTGTTTACCATTCATACCTATGTCTTGTAAGTAGGAGTAAAAAGCAAAGCACACACTAATTTTACCAGATGAGTAGCCCTAAGGCCCCTTTCACACTTGGCGATATGGAATCGCCAGCAGAATCTCGACGATTCTGCTCACAGTTCCAAACTGTGACACAATGCTCATTTGGGTGCCATTATTCTTAATGGCACTTCAAACGTGGTGCAATTTTGTCACACAAAGGAATCATGTGGCCAACTCCTGTTTATAAATTATGTAAAACTTGTCACCCAAAAAGGAGCAGGAGCTTCTTCTGGGTGTCAAATGCACATAGGGTAGCCCATTGAAGTGAATGAATTGCCCTACGCGCATAAATGCATGTAAACCGCGCTTTAAAAATTGCAAGTGGGAGCCAGTGGCGACCCGTCCATCAGGGCGCACGGGCACCGCCCCCCTCTCTCCAGCCACCCCCTCTATGTCATGGATAGATTCATGCATAGCATGAATCTATCCATGACCGCCCTTGACCACCCCCCATTCATGTGGCCGGCCCCTTTGTAGCGACAGCCGCATGAATTACCGCGGCGGGGGGGTTTCCATGAAGCATCTCAGAGCTGTAGGCTTTAATTGGCTTCATTAAAGTGTGGTTTGTGGTGCAAAGCGTGCCGCCACAAGCCCTTAGGCAAATGAACATTTGCCTTTCTAACTGGGAACCGCTCTCAGCCAATTAGGACGCGCCGGTATGTTACTGGTTTCCTGATTGTGCAGAGAAGACAGGCAATCCTATTGGATGCCTATCTCAGAGGAGAAGGAGGATGTTGCCGGAGCACTGAGAGCATGCTCCCTGCTCGCCGGACTCTGCACACTGCCAGCACGCTCCCCATTCGCCGGACTCTGCACACTCCTGCCTGCTAATAGATGGGGTAAGTGCGGGACTTTTTCCCGACTCCCGGGGGGTCTTTCAGTGCTGCGCGCCCCACGGCGGTGAGGGTGACTGCAATTTATCCTACCTGTGTTATTGGCTGCAATTTACTCCACCTTTGTTATTGGCTGCAATTTACCCCTACCTTTGTTATTGGCTGCAATTTACCCTACCTGTGTTATTGGCTGCAATTTACCCTACCTGTGTTATTGGCTGCAATTTACCCCACCTGTGTTATTGGCTGCAATTTACCCCACCTGTGTTATTGGCTGCAATTTACCCTACCTGTGTTATTGGCTGCAATTTACCCTTCCTGTGTTATTGGCTGCAATTTACCCCACCTGTGTTATTGGCTGCAATTTACCCCACCTGTGATACTGGCTGCTATATACCCCACCTGTGATGCTGGGGCTGTATACTGTGTCTTGTGATGCTGGGGCTGTATACTGTGTGCTGTGGCTGTATACTGTGCCCTGTGATGCTGAGCTGTATACTCCTGACACAATATGTGCAATACATGGGACGGAGTGGGTGGATTCTATAAGGGGTGGGGCTTATGAAAAGTAGGAGGGGTCAACAAGGAAGGACGGGGCCAGGTGCCCCCCATCCTAAAACTTCACCAGCTGCCACTGGTGGGAGTGCTCGGTCCCACTGTGCAATATCTGAATCTAATGATTCTATAGCATTACAGCACCAATAAGCCTTTCTGTATTTTTTGGTTTTCACCATTGACTATGTAGAATTCCTCTACTTTAGACTCAAAATATTCAGTAACAACAGTAACTCTATTGTTCTCAACAAAGACTACCAGCAGTTTGGAGGTACATGGGCTCACATAAGTGGCATGAGTTAGGGAAATTACAGGGTTGGTCAGTAACAAGCAAGGTTGATTTTTGCAAACACGTACTCCATCCATTAGTTAGACATGTGACATTTCTGCAAGTTAGCATGTATTCGTGTTCCAGTAAGTAAATATCTTTTTTAGCAGTTTAGGAACTGCAGATACATTTCAGAATTGTTTGTCTAATTCAGTGCAGCTTCAAAATAATGTTAAGCAACTAAACAAAATGTCTGACTTTTCATATTTGGCTTATTTGATATGGTAGTCCTCCTTCCAGATATAATATTTTAGTAAGCTGCAAAGACAAAATTGTGTTTTCTGAAATCCGATTATTAAAGAAAAAAATGTGCTTTACAGGATTTACCCATGAAAATCAAGCAAAGGATTATTTATTATCTCATCCAAGTTCTCATACATGCATGGGAGTCAAGAAGAAGCCATGTGTAAGCTCAAAGCTTCTTTTGTTGGAGCTTAAATGCCAGTATAACAGACTATTTCCGCTACAACTTGAAAATCTTTTTGAACCTCTGCAAGTAAAGGTTTCAATTGTGATAGGTAGTTAATAATGGATAAAAGTGCATTTCCATGGTTTTGCCAGTAATAATAATGACACCTTGATAGTCTGCAATCAACTTGTGTTCGACCACCCTGTTGAGTAAAAGCTGCTTGATCAGCAGCTGCAGCTAATGGCTGCAGTACTGATCTGTGCATTCTGACAGTGGGGGAGTCTCCCTGCTGTCAGAATACAATAGCACAGTGGGGAGGATTCCACCTTGAACGTGGAAAAGACTGAACCATGTATAACCAGCTTTACAGCTGACAGAAAAAACACCTAGTACACACAATTTGATATTATGAAATTATCATAAAAGTTAACGGATCACTGTGATATCCCGACCTCCTGTAAATCTAGCAATGCGTTTTGTCTTGTCATAGAAATGGTTCCTCTTTTGTATTTAAGATTGTTTGATCGATAATAATGCATTGTTACCAACAGTTGGGGCAGTGTTAATAATCTAGCTTCTGAGATTATAATCAATTTGCAGTAATTCTTGCTGATTTGAAAAATGATCATTGTTGGTATTAAACAGTGTTAAGTTGTATATAACCAGTGCAGACACAATACAAAATGTAGTTGATAATGCTAAACCCACAATGAAATTATTCTAATTCTCAATTGCGCGATCATGTGACATTGTATCCAAATGAAATTGATGTCCTTTTTCCCACAAATAGAGCTTTTTATTGGTGGTATTTGATCACCTCTACGTCACTTCTAATCACCGCTATAAACAAAAAGAGCGACAATTTTTTTAAAAAAAACAATATTTCTTGCTTTTTGCTAAAATACATATCCAAAAAAAAATATTTAAAAAAAATCATCAGTTTAGGCTAATATATTCTTCCTCATATTTTTGGCAAAAAAAAATCGCACCCGGCATTTGATTGGTTTGTGCAAAAGTTGCCGCGTTAACAAACGATGAGAATTCATTTATGGGTTTTTTATTTTTTACTAGTAATGACGGCGACCTGCAATTTTTAGCAGTACTGCGACATTGCAGCAGACACTTTTTTTGGACCATTGGCATTTATACAGCGATCAGTGCTATGAAAATGCACTGATTACTGTGTAAATGTCACTGGCAGGGATGGGTTTAACACTAGGGAGCGATCAAAGGGTTAACTGTGTTCCCTGGGATGTGTTACTAACTGTGTGGGGGCTGGGCTGACTGGGGGAGGAGAGTGAACGTTGCTCCCATATACAGGAAACATATGCTCACACTCCTTCCCCGTCAGAACGGAGATCCATGTGTTTACACACACACATGGATTCCCATTCTGTCACTGCGGGGGAGCGATTTCAGGTAGCCGGCAGACATCGAGTCCACCTTACCGGCTCCCCCGCTACACAGTGAGCGCAGGCACGCGCGCTCACAATCAGCGATCTCGCAGCCTCTGCCAGGTGACAGCGATATCGAGCCATGTTGCCGCCGTCAGTCCACGGCGGGCGGTCGGCAACTGGTTAAAATAAACCTACCATTAAAATTAGACTGATCATTTCGTTGTCAGTGGGCAAACGTGCAAAATCAGCAGGGGATCAAATACTTTTTCTCCTCACTGTACATGCACGAGTCATTAGAAGTTCAATTTTGGTTTAGATGTAAAACCCTTAAAGAAAATTTTGATGGTTAAGAAAACAACTGTGTGTTTAGTGCAGGGCTTCGTAATTTCTGAACCTTCATGCCTCTGTTGGAGATGTAATACTTTCAGTTGTATATATACCTAATTGTGGTGTTTTTTTCTGGGGACAAAATCAGGAACTCCAGCACAGGGTTGCTAGAAAAAAAAGGCAACAAAAGCTAAGAATTTTAAAGGGACCTGCAAGAAACCCCAGAGTGTGGACTCTTAAAAATGTCTTCATTTTATTGGATACAAATGTTAAAATCACATCATAAAAAACCCAACTCTGGGTGTTTTGATTTTCATTAATATACAGCTTGTAACTCAACTAGGAGCTGCAAACCTATTGCCACTGTTTACTAAGACATACTGAAAGAATTTGAGAACTTGGACCAAAGTAAGGTATGCATCTATCGTATTCTGACCAGCCAAATTAATATACCCCTTTTTCTAAAATTGAAAAAGATGACAAAGCCAATGGTTTGACCTACACAGTGGGGTTGATTTACTAGGAGAGCATGCTCACTTCTTTAAAAATAATTTTCACTTATCCTAGTGAACGAGGGGGAACGTAAGTAAACTCACATTGAAAAGGGCATGTGCAAGGAAAAGTAAAAAAAAAAAATGTAAAAATTTTTTTGCTTGGATATGATTTGCATCAGCACAGCTTCACCTCTTTCACCAAGCTAAGTAAAAACTCCTGTTGAATGAGGTGAACTTGTGCTAATCTAAATCATCCACTTATGTTAAAGCAAAAATCTATTTTTCCTAATTTTCCTTGAACATGATTGTGTATTTTTACTTTTCATTTGTGATTGCTGCTTGCAGGCACAAGACTTTTTTTTTATCCAGGTTTATTTTTGCAAAAACGTACTCCATCCATTAGTTAGACATATGTGACATTGCTGCATTTATATATATGAGAATAGAAACTAGCTGTTTCCACTGTGTTGTGGGCACCGCAACAAAAGGCATGCTGTGTAAACTTTAAAATATTGCAGTTTGTAATACTATTACAATGCCTATATGTGTCTCTGCTGCTAAAGTTGTTTCTGAATATGTCTGTATGAGGTGTTTAACGATTTCTACGCACAGGAAGTTACATCACTCTGGGTTGTTTACAGATCTCTGAATAAGCTTTCACTGATGCATCTATAAGATGACCCACACTAATTTTGTTCTTTAGATGATGTGCATGCAGTTTTGACCTTTTGTTTGTCATAAAAGCACAAAGCTCCTACAAAGTGACAGTTGTGTTAAGGCAGCACGCCCCTGCAGTGATAACTCCCTACACCTATTCATTTTTTAAGCACGAATAACACTGCAATTTTAAAACTGTCTATTACAATTTCTTTTTACCCCATTCTTAAATACATGTACATCTTTAAGGAAAGCCATACCCCTACACAGTCTATGCATATGTGTCATTACACCTCAGTTCTGGTACCTGATCTGAATATTTCTTTTTTTTTTGTTGTTGTTTTTTGTTTTTCTTACAAATATAGATATTTGTTCTATAGATGCTCTATTGCAGTTCTGAACAGTACATTCCTATATAAATAAGCTTCTAAACGTTGGGCATTTAGTGTGCGATAGGACAAGAAACCATTTTAAAACTATCTTGAGCTTAACTTTTAACCTGTCAGTAAACATGACCAACCTGCAAATGTCTTAATTCCTTAAGAAACCTTGCTCTGATTTGCAAATATCGACCCTAGAATTGTGAAAAACTGCCCCACCCACTCTTGCACTTTGTTTTCGACTAGCAAGGCAGACCGATTATCTAAAGTCTGGTACACTCAATCGGATTATCGGACAAATTTTCATCTGTTTTTTGTTGCACGCTAGTCTCATATCGAACGTGAAGAGGTGATTACTCAACATACGAAAATTCTCATACGACAGAATTCAATTTCAGAAGCGATGTCGTGTTGAATTGTTTTGTATGTGTTCTTTAGTTTCCGAGCATGTGTAGTCTTGCTCTTATGATATTTTCAGACTAAAATTGTACTAATTAAACGAAAATCGTACACTGTGTTCACATTTGCTAAAAATTTTATAGCCTGCACATTCAGTTTTGTCGTCCGAAAATTCGGAATCGGCTGTCGAAGCACTATACTAATGATACGAAAATCGGCAGATCGTTCGTCAGAGGAAATTTTAATTTCCGACTTTCTTATCGTGTCTACGGCCTTTAGGCGTGGGCTGCTAGGAATTATTTGCATATTGGAGTGCTTATGGGACACTTAAGAAGACATCTAAATGAATATGCAGGCACTGACATTGTTTAGATGTCAGTTCTGTGGGCACTTCAGTGTGTTGTTTTTGTTTTTATGGTAGGTGAATTTTATAGGGCAGGCGTCTCAAACTGACGGCCATCCGGCTGTTGCAAAACTACAAGTCCCATAATGCCTCTGCCTGTGGGAGTCATGCTTGTAACTGTCAGCCTTGCAATGTTTCATAGGACTTGTAGTTTCACAACACCTGGAGCGCCGCCAGTTTACGACCCCTGTTATAGGGGAATTACGAATTTAAGCCGAAAGTAGACCCTTGCAGGATGTAGTAAACCTTTCTCCAGATCCAGCACAGTTCAGGATTCATTTAGACATGTGCCCATGCTTTCCACATTTGTTTAAGATTCATAATGTAACACATTGTTCAGTTAAAGTGGCATGCTATGGGAACTGTGTATTGCATCCAACTGATCTGTTTTAGCTTGCCTGGCACTTAAAAGCAGTAGAAGGCCTTTAAAGAATTGCTATTTGTGTACCCCTAAAATTAGCATGTTGGTATCCCTTTCAGATTTGGAACAAAAACTCTTTACCAAATTGCATTTTGGACCTCTGTAATTTTACATTATAGTACTATGTTTTGACTGATTTTTTTTATCGCTTCACGTGGTAAATATGCATTATCACCATTTAGTATTATCACAAAGCATTTAACTTTAGTGTACCAGCTGATTCATTTTGGATTTGTATTCTCTACACCTCAGCAGGATGAACTATTTGTTAATATTTAAAAATCAGAATAGTGGTTTTAGAAAATTTTAAAAGCTCAATCACATTTTTTGCACAAAATGGAAACCACTTAACCTGCCTTTCTATATAACAGACTACTGCAGTCAGCATGGCTGGCATTGTAGAAGAATCTAATGCATAAAAAGACCCCTTTTCTCTGGATAGAAAATTGCTGTTTTATATAACGCTTTAAAATGTTATGATCCAATTTTGGCCAAATAAAATGCCTTCAGTATGTGTCCACTCCTCATTGCCAATAAGTCATACACAATAGGAAGTCTTTCTGGTAGCAAAAAAAAAGTTGATGGCTTTTTATACTTGTAATTCTTAAAAAAGTTGATGACTTTTTATACTTGTAATTCCTGTGCCTGATTTTTTAAAATTATTGATAGACAGGTTGTCCTGTGATGGAGATTCCGTTTGGAAAGGTGTATAAAAGAAATTTATTGGATGAGAAAGGGATATTTTTTTTTTAACAAAAAACATCAAAATATTATTGGGATTGCTGAGTTAGGTTTTGCAAAGTACTGTGAATATTTGTTGAATAATACAAACATACGCTTTTTCTAAATAGAATATGCCTTTAAGGTGTTTGTACCAAAACTTACTCTCTAAATTCGTAATTTTGCCAATGCATGTGAGGAATTTTTGACTTTGGCATTATTTCACCCCAAACTTGCTATAAAACATGAATCTTGACTGTTTTAAAGTAGCTTGTTAAAATGCACAATAGATCATTTTTGTAAAGCTATACCTGGCTGAAACAGAGCTTCAGACTATAATTTATTTTGACAAGGAAGGCAACAAAAAATAAACACAAATACTCTGTTGTCACTTGAGCTGTCAAAAAAAAAAGCTAAACTAAAAATGTTTTCTGTAAAGCTTTGTTGCTAAATTCATTTATCTATTTTGAGGTTACCGCAAGAAGATTGTGTTTGTTTTTGATTGTCAGTTTCTCTTTGTGTTTGTCAATGGTCAGTAGTTTTAACATATGCATTTTATCCACCTGTTTTATCCAGCTCTTAAAAATATTTGGGGCAATAACTAGTGTTAGTATTAGGCTCAATGCACACTGAAGCTGATGCTCCATGCACACTGAAGCTGGCTTTTTTTCAACATCCCATAAAAGCCCCTATATGTTATCCTATGTGTCCATGCACACATGGGCATTTATGGGCTGTTATCTGAACACCCTGAATTGGCGTTGAAGAGCAGTTCTTCTGACCACAGAAAATGCTACGATATACGGTCATAAGCGCCGCTAAAAAGCCATTTATCGGCGTCCAGTGCTTTTTGTAGTCAATGGAAGCTAATGAAGTAAAAAAAAAAGCACAAAAATGTGCAAAAACGCTACTAAAAGCACGTTTTCTAAGCAGCGTCTCCTGCCACATAATCCGACGCCTAGAGAGCGTCCAGTGTGCATGGAGCCTTACAGTATGTGGGCTGAATGATTTAATTATATAAACATCGTGCAGACAGCAGCTGATTTTGAGTTTGTTGCATTTTCAAGGGGTGCTTGAAGACTGCCTGTAGACAGTGGTTGGCAGTTAGACATTTGTTTTGATAAAACCAGTGCACACATAAACATTCACTTTTAACCTATGAGCTAAGTGAACTACTCGGCAGTAACCATCAAGAAAAGTGTGCTATCAGGCAAAACATTTCAACTTGTCCAGTCTACCCATCCTTGGATAGCTGTGTCCAAAAACTGGAGATATGAATTCCCCAAACACTGCTAGATGGTTGGTTAGGCAGGTTGAAATCACAGCTTAACAGGAAATGGAATCCTTGCTGTTGTTTAAAACCAATTACCAGTATGCACACATTGTTATTTAGTAAGCTTTTAGGTGCTGTATAGTAATTTGATCTGTTGTGCTGTTATAGGGTAACTTAAAGTCCTAATCATTTATACTACGACCCCTCTGAGGATACATGCGCCTTTACTCCCTAAAAAGAAGATTGGGGGGGTTAACTGACTTTCCATTGTTTACAATCCATAAATGGACATAAAGTCAGTGCCATCCCACCTCAGTGCATTTTCTTATGTTTGCAATACATCATAAAAAAACTGCTTCACTTATCCCCCTTCCCATTGCTGCCAAAGGTATTAGCTCTTTGTAAGCGTTTAATAGTTTTGTTTTTTTTACTTTGTTCACAATTTACATTTTTACTGCCATGCATTGTGATGATTCTCAGACCAAATGTATCTTGGAAGATGTTTGAGATATATAAGGTATGGTAACTTTATTTGTTATCTAGACTTTTGTGGGAAATGTCTTAAATCATTTCTAGATTCCCTTATCTGCATCAGCAAAAAGAAAAAAAATACATGAAGCAACTGACATTTTTAATATTTTTTTGGTCTATTGTATTTTTATGTAACTATTTTGTTAGGCTACAGTTTCTGGTGTATTTAGATCTGTTTAGTCTAAAATTAAAATTTTAGGTTGGTTAGAACAATCTGGTACTTAATATTGGAGCTTGTGTTAAGGGTTTACAGCAGATGCTTGTGCCACCTCCAGGAGGTCATAAGTAAACTGAATTGTCTTTAAATGTTCTACAGTGATCATTTATCAAAAATGAGGAATAGTTTGAGTGTATATAAAAAATGTCATTGCTGTCTGATCTGTCAACAATATATCTTCGGCTCTGGCAGCACACGATTTACAGTTTAGTTCTGGATGCACATTGAACCTCTTAAAGCCTTCATTAGAATTCAGTGTTCTGTTCTAATCTATACTTGAATGTGCTCTGCTTTGTCTTGGAAAGCGTTGTGTCCGGATTGCTATGCGAAACCTAATACTCCTTCCAGCCTTTTTAGGTGATTTAAAACCATGGCAATTCTGTGGATGCAATGCTTAGCAAGCCTGGTCCATATACATATTTGCTTCCAAACTGGTAATGTAAGAAAGATTCCTATGTAGGAAGTGGAGAATTCTACAATCCTTTGTCCAGAAGGTATATTGGTAATGTACCAGATCTCCTATCTGGCACATTGTCATAACATTGCAGGAGTGATACTGCTTTTCCAGCAGTCTAAATTCAACTGGAAAAAAGAAACAAAAAAGCTACCCAGTACAGCACATTAGAAATGTTTATGTTGGTATGTTCTAATATTCACAAAGTTACCAAGACCAGTTTAATTCCAGATTGACTTGACTGGTTAAGCCAAATTCTGTCCAGGGACACTACTGACAAAATCAGGTTCGACTTCCTCAGGCTAAAATGTTGGGTGTACTACAGATATTTTTCTCCTTAGCCTCCAAAACCAACAGTCACATTTCAGCATGTCCATACAACACAATACCCTATTTTATATACAATGTTTCTACATACCATGTTTAAAATTCTAAATAGTATTGTGGTACTTACAAGAAGGAATTCTCTGTTTTGTCAGATAATGCAAACTAAATGTTTCAACTATATATTAAGCAGTGTATAAGCTGAGACTGAAGTCTTTATTTTACAATTATTTGTGTTTTGCAGCAGCTGGTACTGTATCATTACATAAGACTCAGAGGCAAACACCCAGGTTATTGGGATGAGGGGGTGGGGGAATTGCCAGGAAATGTCTGGAAGCTTTGGTTACTGTCTGTGTATCTTTTCAAGAATACCTGTCAAATGTTATATATTTATCCTTTTTCTACCAGCAACTCCTGAAAGTAACGGCATCTCTGGTAGAAAACGGATTTACATGTGGAGTCTTCTGATTATTTTTTATTTTTTTCAAAAGGGGATGAGTGGAGCTTTTACCATGCTTATTTCTCTTGTTTTAGAAAATGTTTGATTGTATTATGTGCAACACTGTTGCTTCACATTATAACTACGACAAAATTATTTTTTTTTGGGGGGGGGGGGTTCTTGGAATACAAAGTCTATTAAAATGTGTTTGCTGCTAAAGCATTAATTAAATTGGCTCCAGTTTCTTTTTTTTTCTCTCTTATGATGTAGTGAGAACTTTAAATTCAAAGCTGTCAATGTATTAATAACGCTGTCGCTTTTTAAGAGGATGCCTTATGTAAAATATTGAAGCTTAGATTTACAGCATCTGGTTGTTATACATATTAATGTCAATAGATGGTCTTTATGTATAGTTACTGTTTATGAAATGCCCTGACAGATGTGTATAATTGTCAGTACATGGCCATTTAGAGTAAGTCGTTTGGATAGGAATAATATAAAAAAAATTTGCTAACACAGGTAGGAACATATTGGTATATGCAGAGGGAATACATTTACAAGAAGTTATCAAGGACAGTAAGCAGTTGGCATCAGTAGGAGAATAGTGCAGAAGAGTATAGTATTGAGACAGGTGCTGTGGCATACAAAATAATATACATTACAATATGCAATGATTCCAAAGGGTGTGAACATTACAAACATTGAAGTAGAGATTGGGGATCCTTTGAAAAATGAGTGTCGGGGTGGGGGGAGAGTCACACAGTGGGGAAACAGCTGCAAAAGAGTTGGAAGATAGTGCACACAGTGGGGCTAACAGTTTCCAGAGAAACTGCTGTGAATGTTGGTAAAAATAAAAAAGAATAATTGGGCTAATATACTGAAGTCGTCGACAATCTTCACAATGCATTTTGTAAACATTTACTTCCAATTATCCAGTTGTGTGAAAAGCAAATTTTCATGTAGTAGTTTGCTTGCTTTTGTGCTTTATCAGAACATAGTTTGATAGTTAATCTGGATGAAAAAATATACTAGTTCATCAATTTCAACCAACATAGGAAAAATAAAACACACACCCAAATATAAAACCCCCATATACACTATCCTACACCCATAGTTGCTGATCTAGAGGAAGGCAAAAAAAAAAACAATAAAACATGGCCCGATTTGCTCCAGTGGGGGAAAAAATTCCTTCCTGATCACCCGAGAGGCAATTGGATATTTATTGGATTAACTTTACCTATAAATGTGCCACACAGTTGCCCAATTAAAAAGTGCATTGAGGTTGGCTTGTAAGTTGGAGACATTCTGTAAGAACATTTTCTACTGCATAGCTTGGTGTCATCTGCATAGATTGAAAATGGTGCTTTTAATCCCAGACCCTATGTCATTTAGAAATATATTACAACAATGTCAAGTTCTGTTTGATTCCAAATTGACTTCACTAGTGACACTGCTGACAAAATCAAATGGATCCAATCCCATGTTAAACATTTGGTGATAAGTTTTTTTTTAATGCCGTTTTTTCTCTGAACAAAAATAATGGTGATTGTGGCCAATTTTAATTTATCAGTCTGCCTTCTGCCCAAAGTTATCCATTAAAACCAGGTTGGTCTTGTCCCTGGCCGCAAGGCCAGAGATAATACGACCAAAACAATACACCTGATATCCTACATTCAACATCACCATCTGAAAGCCTGCCTGTTATCCTTCGACGCTGAGAAAGCATTTGATAGGGTAAACTGGTGCTTTCTTCGTCTCTCCCTAGAACAGCTGGGCCTGGGTCAATCATATGTCTCTATGGTGATGTCGCTTTATTCCCATCCTTCCGCCTCAGTTCTGGTTAACAGCTCCTCTTCAGAGCCCTTTGATATCTCGAATGGCACGCACCAGGGTTGTCCTTTCTCCCCACTATTATTTGTCATAGTTATCGAACACCTGGCATGTGCCATCCGGCAGAATAGTTCTTATCCAGGGCATCCTTACTCCCTCCTCCCATCATAAATTATCTATTTATGCATACGATCTCTTGGTCTATGTACAACAACCACATACAACTCTGCCATCCCTCCTATCCAAATTCAGGCGCTTTGGTTCCTTTAGCAATTTTAAGTTGAATATATAAAAAAACGGAGGCTTTCAACATATCTTTACCCCCCTTCACATTGTCCTCACTTCACTCAAATTACTCCTTTCAATGGCAAACCAAATGTATCTCATACTTAGGTGTCTCAATCCCCGCTAACCTCTCCAACCTTTTCACGCTAAACTACATCCCCCTCCTTTCACATATCAGGAAGGACCTGGGGGGGTTCCTCTATACGTTGATTTAGTCGCATTAATACTCTTAAAATGGATATCCTGCCCAAAGTACAGGGTGGGCCATTTAAATGGATACACCTTAATAAAATGGGAATGGTTGGTGATATTAACTTCCTGTTTGTGGCACATTAGTATATGTGAGGGGGGAAACTTTTCAAGATGGGTGGTGACCATGGCGGTCATTTTGAAGTCGGCCATTTTGAATCCAACTTTTGTTTTTTCAATAGGAAGAGGGTCATGTGACACATCAAATTTATTGGGAATTTCACAAGAAAAACAATGGTGTTTTTTTCACCAACCATTCCCATTTTATTAAGGTGTATCCATATAAATGGCCCACCCTGTATTATACCTCTTCCAAACCATACCGGTCCTGATACCCAAATCATATTTTGCCTCCCTTCGCTCACTCTCTATTAAGTTAATTTGGCGTCAAGGTCTATCCCGAGTCAAATACAAATTGATAACTCTTCCCAAGCTTCAGGGGGGTGCAGGATTACCGGATTTTGAGATCTACCATAAGGCCACCATCCTGGCCCATATGCTTGAATGGTTCCCCCCGCCCCACTCCTAAGGCTTCTGTGATGGTTGAACAAGACTTAGCACCTGTAGATCTCCGTGCCTTGTTATGGGGCTACAGGAGAGTCTTACCCCACTTGACTTCCTCCTCACCCTTAACTCTAGCTGCCTTAACTTTATGGTACAGAAGAGGGCTTTGTTCCATTTTGTCCTCAGACCCTCCCCCCAACGCCTTTATTCGACAACCTGGCCTTCCATCAGGGTGTGGGAACCCATACGGTCGATTAATTTAAGCGTTCTTCCTGGCCCCAAGCTCATGACTTTATACATCATCTCACAGGTACCCCAGTGGTCCTGATAGTCCCCCGAAACTGGCTGACGTCCATACACATGGCCTCTTTTACAAAACTATTTTTCCATTCCTCCCAAATACACAGCTCTCTCGCGGAATTTGAAAGACTAAGCACTTTACAAGAAACGCCCAGACATGTACTTTCCTCACTATACGGCCTGCTCCAGGCTCTCACACGCACGGGACTACCATCTTACACTAGGCTATGGTCTGCAGACCTGGGAATTGATACATCAGGGGCAGAGTGGCAAACCGCCTTTCATTTCACCCACAAATCCTCTATCTCCTGCTACTCACAAGAAAAAAAAATTCAATATCCTCTCCCAGTGGTACAGGGACCCCTCAACCCTTCATAGAATTTTTCCAGATACCCCAGCTGAATGTTGGCATTGTGGTTCGCTCACAGAACATATCTACATGTCTGGTGGGAGTGCGAGAGAATACGTCCCTTCTGGAACCAAGTATTTCAGGTATAAAATCATATATGATGATTCTTTACCTCCAACACCTCAGATCGCTTTGCTCTCTATCCTCCCTGATTCCTTAGTATCCCAGAAGAGATGCCTCCTCCGCTTCCTTCTTTCAGCGGCTCGACAACTCATCCCATTGTACTGGAAAACTACTGTTACTCCTCCTCTAGCTCAGTGGGCCTCCACTATGAACGATATGAGAAGGGAGGAGAGGCTGGCGATGGACATTGATACATTAGATAAATATAAGGCCTTATGGTCAATCTGGCTTCGCTTCTCCGCCTCCGATACTCTCACCAATTTACTAGGTCCCTGGTACTGGACATATAGAATGTCCTGTATAGCTTGAATAGGCAACCCTGCAAGACTGAGACCTTCCAGCAGACCCTTTCTTTCCCCTCTCCTTTCTCTATCCTCTTCTACTTTCCTCTATCTATCCCTCTATTCCTTTCTCCACAATTTTCCCCTCTTCTCTTGCTGTCTTGCAGCCTTCTTCAACCTTAAAAATATTATGAAACAATGTTCTTATACTCTAAAGTGGTCCTTCGGATATAGTAAGAGTCTTTCTTGGTAACTCAAAATATTGTGTTATTGATTGCCACGAGTTCTGCTATAGGTACTGAGTGGACACGCAGATACCTGTTGTCAATTACCGCTTTATTCTTGTATTGTGAATATTGCTTCCAATAAAAATATAACTCTAATTTCATTCTGCAACACTTGGTTCAAAATGCCTCTGGTTTGTCTAGATGCTGTTTTCCGTGCCTAAGATGTGAACAGTTGTGAAAGGCTTGCAGGTAAAGCTGGCCAAGCTTTCAATAGCCTGGTAAATTTCCAAACAAATGTTGGTACAAATCTTCGTACGAACATTCGTATTAGAATTTTCAGTATGTTTGATACCTTGATGAATGTTGTTTAAAACTACTTCAATCGTTCATTTGCTTTTAACATTTGATTTTTGGAATGAATGTAATTTCCCACACACTCACTGTTAGAAATTCAGTCACTCAAGTAAAATTTTTCATCCTGCTCCTTCCTTTTCTCGTCACTATTGTCAAAAACGAATGTCAATTTGACCCTTCTAACCATTGGAAAATCTTAAAATGAAACATTTCAAACAAAATTCTACTAGTGTATGGCCAGCTAAAATTTCCTCTTGATGATTCTTCAATGCAGATCCTGTTTGTACAAGCAACACTGCATCAAAGAAGTACAGCATACCTGTTATCCACATTTTTCTGCAGGTCCTTTGCAGTCATATGAGGGTTTTTGCCTTTCTAGTCGACATACACAGTGCTCAGCATAAATGAGTACACCCTTTTTGAAAAGTAAGATTTTAATCAATATCTCAATGAACACAAGAACAATTTCCAACATTTTGACAACTGAGCTTTATAGAGCAGTTGTTTAGCATGAAAGCAAGGTTAATAATATAACTTGGATTACAAAATCTTCAGTTTTACTCAAATTAGTTGATGCAACAATGAATACACCCCACAGCAAAAACTACTCCATCTAGTATTTTGTATGACCTCCATGATTTGTAAGGACATTGCTAAGTCTTCTAGGCATGGAATGAACAAGTTGGCGACATATTGCAACATCTGTCTTTTTCCATTCTTCATGAACAACCTCTTTTAGAGTCTGGATGTTGAATGGAGAGTGATGCTGGTCTCTTCAGAATTCCCCATAGGTGTTCCCTGATTGGGTTCAGATCAGGGGACATACTTGGCCACTGAATCACTTTCACCCTGTTGTTCTTCAGAAATGCAACAGTGGCCTTAGATGTGTGCTTTGGATCATTGTCATGTTGGAAAAGTGCACGATGACCAAGGGCACGGAGTGATGGTAGCATCCTCTCTTTCAATATAGAGCAGTGCATCTGTGAATTCATGATACCATCAATGAAATGCAGCTTCCCAGCACCATTTGCACTCATGCAGCCCCACAGAAGGACACTGCTACCACCATGCTACACTGCTACCTCACCTTTGAGACGTCCTACAGTTTTGAAGCCATCTGTTACAAAAGCATTTATCTTGGTGTCATCACTCCAGAGTACAGAGTCCCAGTAGTCTTCTTTTTCAGCATGGGCCCTGGCATATTCTAGGTGGGCTTTTTTGTGCATGGGGCTTAGGAGAGGCTTCCTTCGTGGATGACACCCTTGCATGCTATTCCTCTGCAGTGTATGCCATATTGTGTCACTGGAAACAATCACCCTAGTTCAACTTTCTACTTCTTTAGCTAACTGCAGTGAACTTGCATGCCGATTTTCTTCAACCCTTCTCATCAGAAGACACTCCTGTCGAGGTGTTAACCTCCGTTGATGTCTCTGTGAGATGGTAGCAGTTCCATCTTTGTTCCATTTCTCTATCACTTTTGCTACAGTATTCTGACAAGTAAAGCTTTGCTGATCTTCTCGTAGCCTTCACCTTTATTATGTAAAAAAAGTATTTCTTTCTTAGGCCTTGACATTTCTCTTCCATGTGGTGCCATTGCTGACAGCATGAAATGAGAAAGGCTTTCTTTCTTAAGTAACCCCCCTTTATAATCAACTGTCTGCTAGACACTTGTTTAATGAATAATTACACTCATCTATAGTTGAATTCTTGTGAGGATGATGTTGTCTAAAATTTAGCTTTGCTACTAAGACTTTCATTGGAGTATATTTATTTTTGCAATATGGTCTTGAATTAATTTGTTAGGAAAATACGCAATGTGTGTGCAAATTGACAAACCTTTGTTGCAATCAAACGCCTGCATTTTGTAGTATAGTGCAGTGTTTCTCAACTCCAATCCTCAAGGCGCACCAACAGGTCATGTTTTCAGGATTTCCCTCATATGAAACGGCTGTGGTAATTACTAAGGCAGTGAAACTGATCAAATCACCTGTGCAAAATAATGGCGAGCCTGAAAACATGACCTGTTGGTGCGCCTTGAGGACTGGAGTTGAGAAACCCTGGTATAGAGTCACATAGAAAATGTTTATTCTGAAAGGAAAGTAAAGGTTTACTGACAAATCTGTTGCGGTGTACTCATTTATGCTGAGCACTGTATGTGGTAATCCTGCTAGTAAGCTACTGGAATTGAGTCCCACTACAGGATTAGTTTGGCTGCAAGGATGTGGTCAAATAAAACACTTCCTATTACTGGGTGACTACACCCCTCTGTATCTATGAAGAGACTCAAGGCTGCCACCCAGACTGTACTTCAACAATGTCTGCTTTTGTTAAAGTGATACTAAACCCTCATGTTTATTTGCCTATATCGGTTACTAAATAACAGCATTTCGCCTCTAAGTTTTATTCAGGCTTCGTTTTTCCCATTTCCGGTTGTCCTGTTTGCTGGGTGACCCGTGTATTGCCGATCTCATAGTGTCACCCATGCATGCGCGCGCGCTCACACCTATGTGACTACAGCCCCGCGTAGGCCTCACTCACTGTGTCCCCGGGTACGTACGACACTGTAGCTCTGCCTCCCATGTGGTTTGACACTGAGATTGGCAATACATGGGTCACTAAGCAAACAGGACAGCCGGAAATGGGAAAAACAGAGCCTGAATAAAACAACTTAGAAGCAAAAATGACACAAAAAGTTAGACTTCCCATGTAATGCTATTATTCAGTAACATATATAGGCGAAAAACATGAGGGGTTAGTACCACTTTAACCGCTTGCCGACCGCTGGTCGGCAATTGACGGCGACAGAGTGGCTCTGTAACGCAAATCGCCGTCATACGACTGTGTCCGGGGGGGTCCAGGGAGCGGGTGCAGCGGCTTCGATTGCCGCCGGCCACCCGCGATGCCCCCCCCGGAGCGAACGAGCGGAGGTCCATGTAAGTAAACACGGACCTCCGCTCTGTGTGAGGGGGAAGGGCTGTGATCACAGCCTTCCTGTAAGTGAAGGCTGTGACCACTTCCTTTCCCCAGCTAGACAAGTCCCCCTACAGTTAGAACACGCCCAGGGAACATACTTAACCCTTAGCGCGCCCCCTGCAGGTTAACCCCTTCACTGCCAATGGCATTTACACAGTAATCAGTGCATTTTTATAGCACTGATCGCTGTATAAATGCCAATGGTCCCAAAAAAGTGTCAAAACATTCCGACATGTCCGCTGCAATATCGCAGTACCGCTAAAAATCGCAGATCGCCGCCATTTTTAGTAAAAAATAAAAAAAAATGAAAAACCCCAAAAATGAATTCTCATCATCCGTAAACGCGACCACTTTTGCGCAAACCAATCAATAAACGCCGATTGCGATTTTTTTTATCGCAAATATGAGGAAGAATATAAATTGGCCAAAAACGGTGAAAAAAAATGTTTTTTTATATTTTTTTTTTTGCATTTGTATTTTAGCAAAAAGTAAGAAATTTGGGTTTTTTTGCAAAATTGTCGCTCTTCTTTTGTTTATAGCAGCGATCAGAAATGACGCAGAGGTGATCAAATACCACCAAAAGAAAGCTCTATTTGTGGGAAAAAAAGGACGCAAATTTCGTTTGGGTACAACGCCGCACGACCGCGCAATTGTCAGTTAAAGCGACGCAGCGCCAAATCGCAAAAAGGGCTCCGGTCCTAAAGCTGGAAATCCTTCCGGTCCTTAAGTGGTTAATTACTTGGGCGCTTAGTTGTTTACAGAAGGAAGATAAAATTGTTTTGGAGTCCTTTCACATAGGTGTCATCAGTTCAGTTATGTTTTGTGCTAAGAAAAAAAAAATAGTTTGCATATCCGTTCAGTTTATTTTATGTCCACTAAAACAGAAAATAATGAAGACATTTTCAGTCTTTTCTGCAGGTATAAACAGATGTACACTCATTTACATCCATCTATACACCCGTCCACACATAGAAATACATTGTGGCGCAGTCTGTATATGACTAAAAATTTGACAGATGGATCCAGACTGAATGCTCATTTGAAATGGCCCCTATGCTTCCAGTTTATCTCACAGGAAGTGAGAAGGACTCTGCATTTTTGTCAAAATCAAAAGGGGTTTTAAGTACAGGCGGTTCCCGGGATACAAACAAGATAGGGTCTGTAGGTTTGTTCTTAAGTTGAATTTGTTTGTAAGTCGGAACAGGTACATTTTTTAAGTGTAGCTCCAGCCAAAAAGAACTATTTTTAAGCTTGTTGGATAGCATAGGGAAGGGGTAACACCCCTGTAATGTTTGTTTCGCTGTCTGGGCCCCTGTTCAGAAGATTTCACCTCACTTCCTGTCCTAATGATAATCAGATGTTGAAAATTTCAGGTTGTTGTGGAAACAAACCTTGGAGATAAAGCATCAGTGGAGACACCTTTTTCCCATAATAACTCTTACAGGAGTGCAATTCCCTTCCTAGGGGTAGATTTCCTCTCACTTCCTGTTGTCTACCTCCGTTTGTAAGTAGGAGTCGTTTGTAAGTCGGATGTTTGTAACTAGGGGACCGCCTCTACTTGCGAAAAATGATCTTAATACATCACTTACCCGATTATTTACCTCCCCTCCTTCTACAGCAGTGGTTCTCAATCCTGTCCTCGGGACCCACTAATAAGCCAGGTTTGCAGGATAACTGAAATGCATCACAGGTGATGTGATATTTGCTGCTCAGTGATTGCAGGATTCTAGTCTGCATCTCCCCAAGGTAATACTTAAAATTTGGCCTGTTGGTGGGTCCCGAGGACAGGAGTTGAGAACCACTTTTTTTTTTTTTTTTTTTTGAAGCCCGTGGTGGTGTGAAACACACCCAGACTTACCTGGTGCATAAAAAAGTGCACAACACAAAAGTGAAGACACAAAAAGTGCACATGGGTGTACACATAGCCCCCCTCCGAAGAGGAAGGGCCTCTACCCTGGTCCCCCCGTGGCACGAAGCCCCTGACAGGGATTGGGGTATCGTGCACCAAGGATTGCTTAGCCAGAAGGCCGGGCAACCCCCAGTTCTCGTTGGCGACCAGCCGGAACCGGCCGCCCCTCGATACTGTGGGACTCCCCCGAAGGGAGACCCCATGAGAGGTGGTGGGTCAAGCCAAAAGGCCATACCCATCACCAACCAAGACTTTCAGGGCAGGCCCGAGGACCGTACACCCTACTCATCACTCGGTGCTCGTGTACCCAAACAAATAAGTGACACGACACAGCAAACAACACAACAATCAAAAGGTGGGAGAGGGATAGTGAAGAAGTGGAAAGAGTGCCTTTGTGAAAAACAAAGGCCGGCCTTAGTTGAGAACCACTGTTCTACAGGAACTTCGTACATATGGCACACTGTTAAATTTTATGGTAAACCTGCAAAAATCTGAAGCTTTCTGTGTGTACTTAGACGAACATACAGTGAAGTCTGTTTAGTTCCTCGAATAACTAGCCACCCAGCGAGAAAGTACTTTGTATAGCAGAGTTCAATGTCTGGTTAAAGAATTGGTGCAAAGCTGAAGGCTTTGGTTTTGTTAGTCATGATGCTACCCGGTGGTCGGACATTGAACTTTACAAGAGAGATGGCCTGCATCCCTCACACAAGGGTACTGAGCTTCTTGGTATGGAATTTAGGAAGTTTTTGGACATGCATTTAAACTGAGACATGGGGGCAGAGATGTAATTGTTGAGGAGAGTTTCTGTCCCCAGCAGGTTGAAACAAATGTGAGGGTTTGTGTTGGTAATGACTGGTTTCTGGTGGTAAAAATAAAGCAGTTGAAAGTAGTGTTTGTCATGTCATGTGCTCTAATGTCCGTAGTTTAGGCAACAAGCTTTGTGAGCTGACAGCTCTTATGCCTAGGGATACCTTGTTGCAATTACAGAGACATGGTTCAAGGATTCAAATGACTGGGAAATAACCATACCAGGGTACACACTATACAGGAATGACAGAGTAGGGAAGAGGGGAGGTAGAGTGCCATATATGTAAAAAAGGCATAAAACTAACATTAATTCAAAAAACAAATGAAATACTCGAAACCCTCTGGGTCTGCCTTCCAACCAGGGAGGGATCTTCCCGTAGAATTGGTTTATACACACCCCCAGGACAGAGTGAAGATTATGATAAATGGAAGGCTACGCTAAGTTGAAATGGAAAATAAATCTGAAACATCAGATAATGCAAATTGTATAAACCAATGAATGAAATCAAAATATCTGGAAAAGTCTTATGTTAACACAATACCCAGCTTTTGTATAGTAGATAATCTAGTCACATAAATAAAGAATAAAAAATATAAAATATATATGACTTTGGAATTGGGAGTCAATACCCAACATTACCATGTTTCTTTGGGAACCTTTACTTTATATTTTATATTTTTTATTCTTTATTTATGTGACTAGATTATCTACTATACAAAAGCTGGGTATTGTGTTAACATAAGACTTTTCCAGATATTTTAATTTTTTGATTTCATTCATTGGTTTATACAATTTGTTTGCATTATCTGATGTTTCAGATTTATTTTCCATTTCAACTTAGAGCAGCCTTCCATCTATAATTTTGTTTACTATGTTCCTAGTATTTGGCTGCAGCTTTATTCTGAACTTGAGCGCAGTATTTCTGGAATACAACATGAAGATTATGATAACTTGATGATTGATGAGATAACTCAAATGGCAATGAAGGGAGAGGTTTTGATTATGGGTGACTTCAACATGACTGACGTTAACTGGAATTCTCAAACCGCTATTACAAGCAGGAGCAGGGATGTAAAGGAAGCACTGAATGGGATTTCTCTAAAACCGTTAGTAAAAAGCCCAACCCGAGGTGATCATATTCTTGACCTAGTACTGACAAATGGGGATCGATTGTCTGATGTTGAGGTGGGAGAGAATTTGGGTTCTAGTGATCACCAATGTCTTTGGTTTGATATTAAAACAAGAACTGAAAAATCATATACAAAAACAAAAGTTTTAGATTTTAAAAGGACAAATTTTGCAGAAATTGGGAAATTTCTAAAAAATTAACTGAAAGGTTGTAGTAAAAAGACAGTAATCAGTGGGCACTATTAACCACTTCAGCCCCGGAAGGATTTCATACTTTAGGACCAGAGCACTTTTTGCGATTCGGCACTGCGTCACTTTAACTGACAATTGCGCAGTCGTGCGACGTTGTACCCAAACAAAATTTGCGTCCTTTTTTCCCCACAAATAGAGCTTTCTTTTGGTGGTATTTGATCCCCTCTGCGTTATTTCTGGTCGCTGCTATAAACAAAAGAAGAGCGACAATTTTGCAAAAAAAAAAAAACAAATTTCTTACTTTTTGCTAAAATGCTAATCCAAAAAAAAAATATAAAAAAACATTTTTTTCATCGGTTTTGGCCGATTTATATTCTTCCTCATATTTTTGGTTAAAAAAAAATCGCAATCGGCGTTTATTGATTGGTTTGCAGAAAAGTTGCCGCGTTTACGGATGATGAGAATTAATTTCTGGGGTTTTTATTTTTTTTTATTTTTTACTGGTAATGGCGGCGTTCTGCGATTTTTAGCGGTACTGCGATATTGCGGCAGACATGTCGGACACTTTTGACACTTTTTTGGGACCATTGGCATTTATACAGCGATCAGTGCTATAAAAATGCACTGATTACTGTGTAAATGCCATTGGCAGTGAAGGGGTTAACCTGCAGGGGGCGCTCTAAGGGTTAACTGTGTTCCCTGGGCGTGTTCTGTGTGTGGGCTGCCCTGGCTGGGGAAAGGGGATGATCACGGCTTCCATATATAGGAAGGCTGTGATCATCTCCCTTCCCCCTCTATGAGAACGGAGATCCGTGTTTACATACACGGACCTCCGTTCTCTCGCTGCCAGGGGGGGCATCGCGGGTAGCCAGCGGAGATCGAGTCCGCCCTACCCGCTCCCTGGCCCCTCCAGGACACAGTGAGCGCGCGAGCGTGCCTCCGGCGGCGCGCGCACGCTCACAATATTAGTTATCGCTGCCGCCGTCAGGTGACGGCGGTTCGCGATAACGAGCCACCTTGCCGCCGTCACGCTGCGGCGGCCGGTCGGCAAGTGGTTAAAGTCTACCATCCCAGAGGCAACTAGATTATATGTCAGGCAAGCTAGTAAGAATAAATGGAAGAAAAAAACAATATGGTTCACCAAAGAGGTACAGTGGGGATCGAAAGTTTGGGCACCCCAGGTAAAAATTTGTATTAATGTGCATAAAGAAGCCAAGGAATGATGGAAAAATCTCCAAAAGGCATCAAATTACACACGGGTTTGAAAGCTAGGGGTGACATGGAGAAACCACTTGGTATAACAAAAAAAGAAGGTAAATAAGAATGATCGAACGGACTGTATATTAGATCAACGGAGACCCTACCATCTGAAATTGGTGAACGGCTGGCCGGCGGCGTCGCACTGCCGCCGTTCCACCGAGCAATAGCGCTTGGCGGCAGTGGACTGCCGCCGTCGCTATTGATTATAACACTCGCACGCGCGCGGCGGCCTCCGTGCGAGCGCGCGAGTGACACAGGACCTCCCCGGTCCCTCGCCCATCCCGCCTGAGCTAGAGGCGACCGATGGGCGCTACGGGGGGGACCGTCGCTCTCTTGCCTCCAGGCACATACATTTGTGCCTAGAGGCA
>BLSH010011269.1:460836-475229 GCA_018402905.1 Glandirana rugosa
GGATTACGAGGCGGGTGGGAGGAGTCACGCCGTAGAAAAGTAACGGAGAAGAGAGACCGGGCCCCGCCCTGCTCCTCCTCTCTCTCTCCACCGAGGGCTGGGATGTCCGGAGGGTATAGTATGGGGGGATCAGGAGGACTGGGGTGTCAGGAGGGTATAGTATGGGGGGGATCAGGAGGGCTGGAGTGTCAGGGTATGGTTTTGGGGGGGATCAGGAGGGCTGGGTGTCAGCAGGGTATAGTATGGGGGGATCAGGAGGGATGGGGTGTCAGGAGGGTATAGTATGGGGGGATCAGGAGGGCTGGGGTGTCAGGAGGGTATGGTATGGGGGGAGGTCAGGAAGGCTACGGTGTCAGCAAGGCTGGAGTTTAAAAACATTCTATATGCAGAGTGGCACAGGGTAGGTGCAGTGGCCCTGATCCCTGCCGCCTCTCTTACCTTCCCTTGGATTGGTGGGGAGAGCCAGTGGCGAAGGGTGCGAAGCGCTCGGGCTGCTGTCCTGGCCACGGTCTGGGGATTCCCATCGTCGTCATCCACCTCTCTCTCTCCTCCTCGTCCCGCCCCGGGCCAGAGAGAAGAGGCAATGAAAAGATGCCGCACTGAGGAGGGTGGGCGGAGCATTAGGCTCCGCCTGCCAGTCAAATTACTTGCACCCGGTCTGGCCAGTCACTGGCCGTGTTATGGAGGCACACCCCCCCCAGCCAAGGATGCCCATAATATTAGGAAGTGCTGCGCTACAGCAAGCTGGCCGGCGGGGGCTGTATTAGTGCAAGAGGCGGCCGCGAGAGCCAGGACTCAGGAGGACGGGACAGGGGGCTTGCTTTCATGCGGTGGGTTTGCTTTCATGCGTGGGGGCGGCTTTTTTGCCGCCCCCTGCAAAGTGCCGCCCTAGGCCTAGGCCTTGTTGGCCTAGGCCAAGATATAGCTCTGGACCTTGTAACACTAACGAGTCACACGACACCTGGGAGGGAAAATGTCTAATTGGGCTCAATATTGATATTTTCACTTTAAGGTGTACTCACTTTTGTTGCCAGCGTTTTAAACATTAATGGCTGCATGTTGAGTTATTTTGAGGGGACAGCAAATTTACACTGTTGTGCAAGCTATACACTCACTACTTTACATTGTAGCAAAGTGTCATTTCTTCAGTGTTGTCACATGAAAAGATAGAATAAAATATTTACAAAAATGTGAGGGGTGTACTCAATTTTGTGAGATACTGTACGTGTGCTACCGCGCCTTAAGGTCCCATTTAAAATTTTAACTTTGGCATGGTAGGGTCCCTTGAATTAGCCAAGACATTCTGATCAGACCAAAGGTGGAGGGAGAAGTGGGATTACCAGATCCAACATACTATTAGACTGCAGCACATATGGCATGGATGATTGACTAGTGCAGATATGATGGTTACAAACTGTGGGTCCTTTTTCAACAGGATTTTTCTCCTGTGCCACTATTAGGGCTCCCTTGGGCTGGAAACAGGTGCTTAGATCTGTGCTCAAACATACCTTAATGGGTCCGATGCTCCGTGAAGTTGAATGGTATTTTCCTATGCTTAATGTCAGAAGTTTTTTTCAGATCCAGTTTTTTGGACCGAGATTGAACAAGGGGTCATCCACACAACACTGAAACATTCTACCCCCAGTTTCTGCAGAACTACGATTGGCGCCAACACCAACTTCTACACTTTCTGCACTCTCTACCTAAACCTTTGCTTTTGGAGGGGCTTGATGCACTTCCAGAAGACCTGTCTAGAGGACGGAGTCATGCGATGCTCTTTATCCTTCTTCAAATTTGCATTGACTAAGTACATACCTAAATTTCTCGCCAACTAGAAAAGGACCTGCAACACTCCTTTTACTGAGGACCAAAAAATTTTTTTTTGCCCCAAAAGCATTCATCTGCACCAAGTATCTGACAGTTTCTTACACAATTGTAACCAAGTGGTACAGTATCCAATTGGCACTGGTCAAATTCTTCCCGCAGCAAAGCCCTAATTGTTGCTGATGTCCTGTGTTACAGCCAATCTGGTTCCAGGTTACAGAAATCCTAAAGCAAATCATGTTTTTTTTTACACTCTCTCAGCAAAGATTAATAAAGTCCTTGCAAATTCATTAAACGCTGCTAAGGCTTGGATCGCTGATAACTGGGAAACAAAATCGACCCCTTCATTGGCAATGGTTTGATAGGGTAAATGATTTTCAGACTATGGAAGACCTTACTATGGCTCTCAAAGAAAAATCAGTCTGAAAAAAAAATTCATATAGTTTTGAAGGAAAAAATTTATATTTTTAATTTTTTTTACAGGCGCCTGCAGAGCATTGCACCCGTGATCAGCAGATCGCAGGCTCTTACAGACACATCTTCCAGCTTTCTGACCTGTACCTCTGTCTGGGCATGCTGTTTAAAATCCAGATGAAATGTCAATGAACTACGAGGGAGCCATCTGCCACAGTGGTAGATAGCACATTTAGTTTCTTCATTCACAGATTCCTGTGAATGAATGACATGGCTGGCCACTTTAAAATGTGACAGCAGCTGTGGGGGAGAACAACCTCCACTCGCTGTCACAGGGAAGGATGGGGATCCCGAACAGATTACCTGTTACATCCTAAATATAGGCGTAACATGTTTAAATGGTGAACTTATCCTTTATATTGTAGTTCTTTAACTACTTCAGCCCCAGAACGATTTCCCCCTGAATGGCCAGAGTATTTTTTACAATTTGGCACTGCGCTGCTTTAAACGGGTAATTGCGTGGTCATGTAATGATGTACCCAAACAAAATTTGCATCCTTTTCTTCCCACAAATAGAGCTTACTTTTGGTGGTATTTGATCACCTCTGCCTTTTTTTCTTTTATTTTTTTGCAATATAAATGGAAAAATTTGAAAAAAAAAATATATTTTCAACTTTTTTTTTTTTTTTAAATACAATAAACTCAATTTTAGTCATATATACATTTTTGCCAAAATGCATTAAGCCACATGTCTTGGGTAAAAAAAAATTCAATAAGTGTATATATTGGTTTGCGCAAAAGTTATAGCGTTTACAACTAGCAAACATTTTCTGGAATTTATGCAGCTTTTATTTTATGACTGCCTATCTTATTTACTGAGGTGCTATAATGAAAGGGCAGTACAACCCCACCCCCAAAATGACCCCATTTTAGAAAGTAGAACCCAAGGAATTAGCTGAGAGGCATGTTGAGCCCATTGAAGCTTATCCGCATACAGGACCCTCAAAACCAATGACCGCCTTCAGGATTTCTAAGAGCGTAAACTTTTGCTTTCACACCACAATACCAATCAGTTTCAGAGGCCATGAAATGCCCAGATAGCAACCCACCCACCCCCCAAATGACCCCATTTTGGAAAGTAGACACCCCAAGCTATTTGCTGAGAGGCATGTTGAGTCCATGAAATATATTTTCCATATTTTTCCAATTTGCCATATTTTTTTTTTCACACAGTTGTCACTAAATGATATATTGCTCAAACATGCCATAGGTATATGTGAAATTACACCCCAAAATACATTCTGCTGCTTCTTCTGAATATGGGGATACCACATATGTGAGACTTTTTGGCCGTCTAGATGCGTGCAGGACCCCAAAAACCATTCACCCCCTTCAGGCTTTATAAGGGCGTACATTGTTGATTTCACTCCTCACTACCTATAAATTTCGGAGGCCCTGAAATGTCAAGGTAGCACAAAAGTCCCCCAAATTACCCCATTTTGGAAAGAAGATACTCCAAGCGATGTGCTAAGAGGCACGTTGAGTATTTTGCAGATCTCGCTTTTTGTAACAAAGTGTTGAAATTTGAAAAAAGAAAAACAAATACATTTTCCTTTTCTTTCTTCATTTTCCAAAACAAATGAGAGCTGCAAAATACTCACCATGCCTCTAATCAAATACCTTGGGGTGTCTACTTTCCAAAATTGGGTCATTTGGGGGGCTTTGTGCTACCTTGACATTTCAGGGCCTCCCAAACTGTGATAGGTAGTGAGAAGTAAAATCACAATTTTACACCCTTAGCCTGAAAACGGTGATTGGTTTTTGGGGTTCTGTACGCGGCTAGGCTCCCAAAAAGTCTCACATGTGGTATCCCCATACTCAGGAGAAGTATCAGAATGTATTTTGGGGTGTAATTCCACATATACCCATGGCATGTTTGAGCAATATATCATTTAGTGACAACTTTGTGTAAAAAAAAAAATGTAATTTTCCCGAAACTTGTGGCAAAATATAAAATATTCCATGGACTCAACAGGACTCTCCATAGTGTAAAAAACCTCAGTCACGAGGTACAGCTTTATTGTATCCAAAAAGATTAAAATCCATAAGCTTATGGTTAAAAAGTGGTTAAAAACAGGTAACGCAGCAATCCAAGGTCCGCATCGCCCGACGCGTTTCGTCCTAATAGACTTTTAATCTTTTTGGATACAATAAAGCTGTACCTTGTGACTGAGGTTTTTTACACTATGGAGAGTCCTCCTTTCTTTCCATATATTTGAGCCTGGTATCGGACCCCTTGGACCATTTGGTCAGAAGCCATTTATACTGGAGACTGCAGACGTACAGGACATACAGACGCACAGGATTGTGTGACGCGCTCCCATCCTTGAGGTGTTCGGACCCGCCAAGGATAGTGTGACGCGACCCGTCCATATTGGGAGGTTCCCATGTACTATATATATTCAGGCGTGAATATATAAACCATCTGGTAAGCCTTGAGTCTGTTAGATGTTGGATCATCCAGACAACCACTATTATTTTCATATTTTTTGTGCCATCACTGTTGCTATACTTCTTTTTGCACTGGAATATTTGATTGACATCACTTGGAACTATTTATATATTTCCACGCATTTTATTTAACCTGATGAACGTTGTTTTTTGGGACCTTTTTTTGTTGTTGAATTTCACATTTTGAATTTTCTTTTCTCTATATTACTTTGGATCACTTAATCAGCACCTATCACATTGATGTTTATTGGACTAGTTTTGTTTTTTTATTATTTATACTGGTGTTATATGCTGTCCTATTGGGTGGGTATATGTCTTTAAGAATTACCATCTTCTGATCCTAGATGGTTGGTTGAGTCCCATCTTTATGAACTATTGTGTTTAGCGCCATCTATACTTATCTACTAGAATATTTATTGCTAGACTCTGCTCCTGGTGCCTCCTTGCCTATTTATATAGGCCACTGCGGTGGCGTTGTCCGATTGGACCTGTACGTGCAACCCTTGGACTTCTTCAGCAAAGGCTAGTAGGGCCAACTATATCGCTGTTAGTTTCCTCCAATTTGAGGATTTTGCAGCTTCTCTTGTGGACCATGACCCCTGGGTCCATTGGTCGCTCATGTGAGCTCCCCATCCCCAGGAACAGGCGTCTGTCGTCAGCCTTACCTGGACCGAGAAGGCCCACAACAGACCTGCTGAGAACCTTGTCTGGTTCTTCCACCACCAAAGGTGATCAATCTTGTCCAGAAACCCTCAGGCTTAAAAAGTGGCCCTGAGCTCATCCTTAATTGTAGTCACTAGGTCGCCACAAATGGATGGAGACTCCTCTTTGACAACATTTGAAATGCAATCCGTACAAAGTGTTTTTGTCCAGGATTCGCTCAACTTTGCAAATAGGACATATTCTCTTCACTGGTTGAGCCTGGCTTTTAGCCTGGACAGAGGAAGTGGACAGCAGAGAAGACACACGCTTAAATGCTGCTGCACAGCTGACATAAACTTAACATCACCCAAGTGCACTAGAAAAGACCTACTCTCCTGTGACCATGCAAACCCCACCACCTCATCCAACCTAACAGAGAATCCCCTATGGTAGGGAGAGACATTACAGAACATATCCTCTCCCCACCCTTGTGCTGCCACCCACAAACTAGGGGACCCAAAGGAACGAAAGGTGGAGGGGGAGAGGGTGGGGTGAAAACCCAAAGGAGCAAGCATGGTAACAAGGTCACTGACCCTTATCTTAGCCTTGCTGGTGCCTTGGCTTGCCCCCTTTTCCGCGCTGTCCTTCATAGCAAAGTGCACTGCGGTTGCGTGCATAGGCCAGTTCCAGATTCAAGAACTCTGCCGCGCCGATCCGGAACCGGAAATAAGGCACCAGGGGACCCTGCCCTCCCCTCCTGCACATTTGCGGCCGGAAATGACACCGCCCCTTCCTGTACACACAGGACGCGTCCGAGAGCACTCCTCTGCCACCAGAAATATGGCCGCCCTTCCACCCCGCCGCTTCTGTGCAAAATTGCCATCGACTGCGGGGTATTGCCCAAATGTTTGGTGAAATATAAAAGATGATCTCATGCCAAGTATACATTGACAACAAACATGACATGCTTTAAAAATCACGCACATCCGCGCAGCTACATTTTTAAAAGCCTTACAGATTACCACATGCATGGTGCAATTGCTGTTTACATTCGACACAAGGCTGACGCTTGCGTTCACCTTTGTGTGCATGGGGGGACGGGTGCTTTTTTTTTTTATTTAATAATTTTGCTTTTTATTTTACTTTTACACTGTCCCTTTCATTTTTATTTTTTTTAATCATTTTTATTGTTATCACAGGGAATTTACCCTATGATAAAAATAGGTAGTGTCGCATATATTTTTTTTTAAATTTGGGGTCTATTAGACTCTAGATCTCTCCTCAGCCCTTAAAGCATCTGCCCACACCAAGATCGGTGTGATAAGATGCTTTCCCAATTTCGCATTGGCGCTGTGTGTATTCAGCCAAACTGAAGTAATGAAATGCTCGTAGCCTCCGGTTTCTTAGGCCATAGAGATGATTGGAGCCATTTTAGTCTTCAATCAGCTCTATGGTCAGCTGGCGGAACCACCGGCTGCATTCTCGCATTCCCCGGTGGGACAGGAGAGCTTGAGAAAACCACTCAAAGACCAGCAATACACTAGTATGTCGCTGGTCCTTGTTGGGCATATGTTGTAATGTTCTTTTTTTTCATGCAGCCTGTGGGTTAAATGAAAAAAAAATCAATCGGTGGGTATGCCCACCATTAGAAAACCGTCCTATATCCACCCACTTCTATTACACTTCTGAAGGCCCTGGAGCACCAGGACAATGGAAACGCCCACAAAATTACCCCATTTTGGAAAGCTAACACCACAACATGTAATCTATGAGGCATAATGAGTCTTTTGAACGGTTCATTTTTTTCCAGAAGTTTTTGGAAAATGGGGGAAAAAAAATAAAACATTTTTTTTAAACAAAGTGATCCATTTATAAGATATTTTCAACAGATAGCATGTACATGGCATAAAATAACACCACAAAATACATTCTGCTACTCCTCCTGAGTATGGTGATACCACATGTGTGAGACTTTTACACAGCCAGGCTACATACAGCAGCCCAACACGCAAGGAAGACCGTCAGGTGTTCTAGGGACACATAGCATGCACATACCAAGAATTACACCCCAAAATACATTCTGCTGAGTAAACAAAAAATAAAACAAAAGATTACATGTGGTTTTAGTATTGCAGCTGTCCACAGGAGGATAGCACTGGTCCAGGCAGCAAGCAGGTACTTGGTCAGCTACAGCGAACACAATTGTCCAGGCAACCGACAGCGAATGTAATTGTCCAGGCAACAGGCAGGAAACTGTCCATATACAGTCCCGGGTCAGTGCAGGCAGAGATAGAAACATAGAAAAGTGACGGCAGAAAAAGACTGAGTAGTCCATCGAGTCTGCCCCTTTTTATTTTTTTTTATTTTTTTTTTTTACATTAACCTTGAGTCTGACTATAGATTTATGTTTATCCCAAGCATGTTTGAAGCCATTTACTGTTGACTGTCTCACAACCTCTGTTGGTAGTTTATTCCAATCATCAACCACCCTTTCAGTAAAATAATACTTTCTAAGATTAGTTTTGAACTTCCCCCCAGTTAGTTTGAGGTCATGTCCCCGTGTTCTTGATTTTGCTTTCATATTGAAAAGACTGCCCTCCTGAACCTTATTCACCCGCTTGATGTATTTAAAGGTTTCAATCATGTATCCCCTCTCTCTTCTTTCCTCCAGACTGTACATATTAAGTTCCTGAAGTCGCTCTTGATATGTTTTATCCCCCAGACCTTTCACCATTTTTGTTACCCGTCTCTGAACTCGTTCTATTTTATCAATATCTTTTTGTAAGTGTGGTCTCCAGAACTGGACACAGTATTCTAAGTGAGGTCTCACTAAAGATCTATATAGAGGAATCAGAACCTCCTTCCTCCTGCTGGTGATCCCTCTACTGATACATCCCAGAATTCTATTTGCTTTTCCCACTGCCTGGTTACACTGTTTGCTCATTTTGCAATCATCTGAAATAAGAGATATTGTCAACAGTGCCAAAATATTGGTCCTGGTAGTAGGACAGTGAACGCAATTGACCAGGTAATAGGCAGGAATACTGTCCATAGTACAGGCAGGGATACTGTCCATATACAGTCCACAGTCAGTGCAGGCAGAGATATTGTCAACAGTGCCAAAATATTGGTCCTGGTAGTAGGACAGCAAACGCAATTGTCCAGGCAACAGGCATGAATACTGTCCATAGTCAGTACAAGCAGCAGGCAAGGACACTGTATGTTAGAAGAAGACTGTCCTGAGACCTTGTTTGCATTTGATTGTGGTTTCCTCACACTTCCGGAGGGGGTGGTGCTGGGCAGCTCTATTTGAACTTCCTGTTCCTGTCAGCAAGTGCTGTCCGTTCTACAGCATTGGAGTGTATCTGGAGAGCTACCTATCCTTTGAATCTGTATCCTGACCTGTTCCTGAGACCCGGCTTGTTTGACCTTTGATTGACTTCCGCCTGCACCGACCCCCAGCTTGCCCACTACCATTCTTCTGCCTGATCCCTTTGTACCTCGCTGCCTACTCGTTTAACGACCCTGCCTGCACCTGACAACCCTTTTGCCTGATCCTTCTGTACCGCTTGCCAGCCAGTTGCCGACTTCAGCCTGCCTCACTACTCTACACCTGCACGAGTCTCTGACGGACCTATCTTGCCACCAGAGTTCCAGTCCAGCCCTCATGCCCTTCTGTGCTCTGGAACCCTCTGTCTGCTCTATCAGGGGTTCCCGAACCAGGGTTGTAAGAGTGGTTGCTTCCTGCACAAGACAGACTCCACCATCACGTGCATGACAGCAATGGACAGCCATGTCTGAGTCTGCGCAAGGAGCACCCTCTGCGATGGATGAGCTGTGTGTTCATCTAGCTGGCCTGACACAGGCAGTCAAGAGCCTTCAAGATGGCTACACCCGGTTGGAAGAACGGGTCTTGGAGCTCTCAGCACCCACCACTTCTGGAGGCACTCAGGCCTCTGGCCGCACCATTGTGGCCCTGCCATCAGAGCCCAAGGTCCCCCTGCTGGACAAGTTTTCGGGAGATCGCCGCAAGTTTCGGGCTTTCCGCAACTCCTGTGAGCTCTATTTTGGCCTCCAGCCTCGCACGTTTTCTTTAGAGGCTACTAAGGTGGGGTTGATTATTTCCTTA
This sequence comes from Glandirana rugosa, assembly GCA_018402905.1. Lineage (NCBI taxonomy): Eukaryota > Metazoa > Chordata > Amphibia > Anura > Ranidae > Glandirana > Glandirana rugosa. The sequence goes on from BLSH010011269.1 coordinate 470,357, forward strand.
CTGCAGGAAGAGCCCCAGGCCTGGGCCCACCGTTTGTGGGAGCAGAGAGCCCCCGAAGTATCTTCTGCAGCTCTGTTTTTTCAAGCCATGGCCCGATTGTATGAAGATCCTCATCAGGTAGCCACAGCAGAGGCCGCACTGCACGCCCTTCAGCAGGGCCGCTGCTCCGCGGAGGATTATGTAGCGGAGTTCAGACGCTGGGGCACTGACACGGCTTGGAATGATGCCGCTTTATGCTATCAGTTCCGCCTTGGATTATCTGACCCTCTCAAGGATGAGCTGGCTCGGGTGGGGGTGCCCGCTACGTTGGATGCCCTCATCAATCTGGCAATACAGATTGACCGGCGACTCTGTGAGCGCCGTGCTGAAAGGGCTCCGGGTCTCTCACGGCCCACCTGGATGCTTCCCCAAGTCCCTGCCTACCCAAGGCCAACTCAGTTTACCTCAGCAACCTCCTCCTCCTCTCCAAAAGACACCGCTGAGCCCATGCAAATAGGGCTCCTACGCCCGTCTCTGACCCCTGAAGAGAGGCAGCGGAGGTTCACATTGAGTCTGTGCTATTACTGCGGAGAACCCGGTCACATGGTGAGATCCTGTCCCGCTAAGCGCGGTGTTTACCAGCCTCCTTCGGTGATGTGTCCAGCATTCATCACCCTGTCTCTCACCTTGTGCTCTCTCTCTCTCTGCAGCTTCCAGGAAGGAGTATCCAAGTGGCAGCCATTATTGATTCTGGAGCGTGTAGCTGCTTCCTGGATGAAAACATTGCAGCTTCGCAACAGATTCCCCTTCGGCTGAAGACCCACAATTTCACCATCCGCCTGGCCGACGGATCGCCCATTAAGTCGGGTGTGGTAACCCAGGAGACCGTCCCACTACCTGCCACTACCGCTGATGGTAAACAAGAGTTGTCTCCTCAGAGAGCTGAGAGGACTAGGCGGTATTAAAGGGAGGAAAAGGGCCATATGACAATGCTCATGGAAAATTTTTTTTTTTAATTTGACTATAGGGTACAGGGTGAAAATTATATGCAGCAAAAACAAATCATGTATACAGTGCAATGCAAGGGCTGCCGAGGAACAACATGTGTCCTCCAGGCAGGCCAGGCCTAAAACAACAGAACGCACACAGGGGGAAACAACACATAAACAAACCACATAGAAGGGACGTCCGGACTTCATGAGCATTGTCATACGGCCCTTTTCCTCCCTGGAATACCGCCTAGTCCTCTCAGCTCTCTGAGGAGACAACTCTTGTTTACTATATGCTTTATTTTTTGGTTACATAGGGGGGACACCTCAGTGTGGTGGGTGGCCTAGTTAATCAGTCCATACACATGGTTGAGCTCTTACTGTCTTTACATCCTTGTTTCTGTTAGCACGCATCTGGGATCCTTAGTGATCCATTCTGACAGTTTACTTATTGACCATCTTGTTAGGGCACAGGGTATTTTCTCACGTTTTTAGATGGCATTTGTACTAGGAGACGATATTGACAAAGAGATTCGGGCAGCCTTTTTAGAGAATGCCCCACAGGCTGAGAATCAGGAACTGATAATAAGGGACAAATTCAAGGAACATAGGAAACTCCTAACAAAACATCTTAATAGGAAATGGGATATTATGTTCCTGGAAACATACATTGAACATAGAATTATACCGAGAGGTTTGAGAGACAAGACGGTGCCAGCAGAGCATCTACACAATGACAGATTCCTTCCCAAATGGAAGGAACTATGTATTAATCATGGGCTTTCAGTGATGGCCTTGATCATAGAGGAGGAAAGACTGCAGCTTGAAGAATTGAAAACTCAGATAGACGACAGTGTTAAAGAACTTGAAAAATTTCGTGATCTCGAGGAGTTTAACAAACTCAACGAGACAACGAAAAAGGAGATAGAAAAGGTCCAACTAAACCTCAAAATCACCAAACAATCGAAGTATCGGAGGGATCTAGCGGACTTTGAGAAAGACGAGATTTTTGACCTGACGAATGGACGCAATAGGAGTGCGTCAAGAGGACGACGCCCGCGTTTTCTCTCGTAGGAGGAAAGGTGACAGTAGGAAAAACTCTGAGGAAACACAGGGTGATAAGACGGTTGGTTTTTTAGATTTAGGACCGGGGGAGACCGAAAGGGACCGGATACCACCACAAAGACCAAAAGAAAACCCACCACCTCATCAAAACCCAAGCCAGGGACCTTCCAAATCAGGAGAGGCACGACTGAGGACCAGGAGTCAGAAGAAACATTGATAGGACCCCTAGACACGGAAGGACCTGATGACATGAAGGTGATTAATCTGTCTAACTTCCCTTTGGAGGGGAGACACATCAAGTTGTTACAAAGGGGCATGTCCTTTGCCCCTACAAATGTCATGGACGAGTTCACCGTCTACAAAGATGTGGCTCTCTTCCTAAGGAAAGTACTATTGCGCTCTTTTTATGATACCCCAAAGAATGACATAGACAAACCCCCAGAAATAGACCTACTGGAGCAGGAGGCACTTGATGCTTTGAACTCTCTACTAAAGGAGATAGAGGGTCAAGCTGACGATGTTACCTCCGACAAGCGACCATCCAACCTGACAATACGCTCCACAAAAATGCCTCCACTGAGTAAGAATAAATGGCTTAGTCTATTTTTAGACCTAGTACAGATTGAACTCACTAAGATTGACTGGGGACCTGGTGTAAGGGATAACCTGACGAAGGAAGAAAGAAGAACATTAAAGGAGCTACGGGAAGCCAAGGATTTGGTTATCAAACGTAGCGACAAGGGGGGCAACGTGGTGTTGCTGAGCGAGAATCAATATGAAGGAGAGGCAAAACGCCTCTTGGGGGATGTGGCCACCTACAAAAGACTCACCACGAACCCCTTCCCAGAGATAGTGAGTATCATTAATGAAAAAGTATCCTTTGCCTGTGAGGCGGGATTACTTAGTAAAAGGGAGGGCACTTACCTGAAGGTGGAGGAATATAACGTACCTACATTCTACATAATACCTAAGGTGCATAAAAACCTTAAACAACCCCCCGGGGAGACCTATTGTGTCTGCGATACATGGTCCCCTTGAGAGGATAGGTAGGTACGTAGATTCCCTCATCAAGAGCATGGTTATGGAACTCGCCTCGTTTGTGCAGGACACGGGACACGTCCTGCAGAGACTGGAAGAGATCGTAATCTCGGACCCGGCATGGTTGGTGGGGATTGACGTGGAGTCGCTATATACGTCGATCCCACACCAAGCAGCCATCCGGGCGGTAGCTGTGTATTTGGAGAAATTCCATCATCAGTGTGGCCCCCAAAACGAGTTCGTACTAGAGCGCTTAGAGTTCATGTTGATGAACAATTGCTTTCAATTTATGTCCCACTATTATCAACAAATCCGTGGTACCTCGATGGGGGCAGCATGGGCTCCGGCCTACGCCTGCCTCCATCTAGGCCTCTGGGAAGAAGAGGAGGTGTATCCTCAAGCTCTATACCGCAGCCGGGTTTACACCTGGCTGCGGTATATAGATGACATATTCATGGTGTGGAAGGGCTCAATAGAGGAACTACATGAGTTCATGGGAGACCTCAATGCCAATGAACGGAATGTGCGCCTAACATACAGTTATGACCTTAGAAAAATCCCTTTCCTTGACCTCTGGATCAGCCTGGTGAACGGGAAAATCCAGACGTGCACGTTCCGCAAGGAAACAGCGGCCAATACGTTACTACGGGCTGATAGCCATCACCCACCATGGCTCATTAGAGGAATCCCTACGGGACAGTTCCTTAGAATAAAACGGAACTGCTCTGGAGTCAGGGACCTACACAAAGAAGAGATTGACCTTTATAGAAGGTTCAGGGAGAGGAGGTATCCCCATCGGACTATCAGAAGAGCTAAGCAAAAAGCTGCCGCCCGGGATAGACGTAGCCTGGTTTTCCATACTATGTCTCCGAGAGAGACACAGAACCATGAGGACAGCCACACTAGGCTTATTACAACATATGGGTCACAGTGGGATGAGGTCATCTCCGCAGTGACCAAACATTGGGATGTCTTAACGGCAACCCCCAAAATAGCCCACATTGTGGGCCCTAAACCAAAGATGGTTGCCCGTAGATCAAAAAATCTGGGGGACATTTTGATTAAGTCTGAGTATGTCAGAGGCATCGACGAGACGTGGCTGTCTGACTATCCACGTACAAAGGGCATGTACCCATGTGGGCACTGCCAGATATGCCCTTTCGTGGACAAAACAGACCGTTTCGCTGATGCCTCTGGGAGTAAACATTATGAGATCCAGGACTTTATAAATTGTTCAACGCCAGGGGTCATTTACATGATAACATATCCTTGCCCCAAGATATATGTGGGCAAAACAAAGAGACCCCTACGGGTTCGTATCGGCGAACACATGCGGGAAATGAAGGAGAAGGAACCCCAGAAAACCCTGGCCAGACACTTTCATTGCCAGCATGGGAAGAGCCCGACTGGCATGAAAGTCAAGGGGTTCTATGTCCTCAAACTCCCCCAGAGGCGAGGTGATTTTAGCCCGAGAAGGGTACGACCGTTACTTTCACAGACCGGTCCCAAAAGACCCCAAGGAAGAGGAAGTAAAGGGCGTACACAAGCGGCTATGCTTGGGCATCCCCAGAGAAACAAAACGGGTGTATATAGAACCCCGTTCCTATACAATAGTACATTTACTGGGGACCGCAACTTGTTAAATATTTCAGGACCTAGAGTATTACAAATGAGGGTCTCCGTAGTCGCTTTGCCAGACAAAACAGGTGCTTTCCCGTATAGACCGTCACGGGTGTACCCATGTACGGGAAACATGCACCTATCAGTCTGTCGGTGCAGAGCAGCTACGGAGACTGTATGAG
>BLSH010011269.1:485017-506310 GCA_018402905.1 Glandirana rugosa
GAACAGTGTCCCTCGTCGCCTATCCGGCGGTGGGTCTCTACTGTGGGCGAGGCAGCGGGGGCCCCAATGCTGTCTTCTGCAGCAGGGCCTCCCATCAATCTGGCACTTCGATAGCTGGTCTGTCCAGGAACTGGAACGCCAGGGGGAGCTGGGCAGGGGAGCGTAGGTAAAAGGTAGAGCCTTGCTTCTGTATGATTATGTGAAAGGGATGACCCCAGCGGTAAGTCGCCCCAGCTTCCTTGATGACCTCCAGCAGTGGGCGCACCATACTCCTCATTCTCCTAGTTTGGCGTGACACATCAGGGTAAATCTGTACTGAGGCTCCATCAAAATCAATAGGACCATGGGCCCAGGCCCGCTGCAGGATTTCCTCCTTTAGGCAGAAAAAATGCACCCTGCAGAGCACATCTCTGGGTGGCGGCCTATCCGCTGCTCCCTGTGACAAGGGACGTGGGCCCTGAATCCTATGTACGCAGTCCAGCTCAATGTCTGTAGTGGGGGCCCGCTCTAGGAGGGTATTGAGAATGGCAGCCACAGTAACACGCAGGTCTCCCCCCATGGTTGCCTCAGGGATACCTCAGGGTTGTTCCTCCTGCTGCGATTTTCCCCATCGTCTAATTGCAGGCACATGTCTATGAGTTGTTGCTTGTTTGCGGCCTGATGGGCCTCCAGAGCCTCCAGCCTAGCGTTCACAGTCACTGAGCTGCTCTCCAGGGTCTCCACTCTCTCCTCAACCCCATCTACCTGCTGCTTCAGGGCACTCAGCTCTTTAGACAGCGCTGAGACAATAGAGGCAGCCATAGCCTGGATATCCTGGCGTGTAGGGAGGTCTGCCAGCATGTCCCTGATGTCTCCCCCTATTAGTGGCCCAGGGTCCCGGGTGCTGCAAGCTGTAGCTGGTGAATCTGGCCGGGGGAGTTCCGGGGATGGGATGGGGGATAGCGGGCGAGGGATCTCCGCAGAGGGCTCACCTGTGCCACTCGGCGCTGTGTTCTTCTTCGCTCCCTGCACGTGTCCGGGCTGTGTAACTCGTGGCGGCGCCATCTTGAGACTCCCCGCCGCCGCTTGTGCTTGTGTCTGTGCAGGGTGCTGGCGGAGGAAGTACCTGGTGATTTCGGCCGTCCGCGGCGTCCCCGGGTTCAGTGGGTGCTTCTGCGCCCCGGGCATGGGCTGTATGTGTCCTCTGGTCGGTTAATGAGCGGAGATTGTCCCGGTCAGTGCAGAGCTCCAGAAAGAAGCGTCCTTACGCCGCCATGTCTAGACCACGCCCCCGGATTTATTTGTGATTATATACCTAGATGACATCTTGATCTTCTCGTCCTCCCTTGAGGAACACAGAGTGCATGTCACAAAGGTCTTGGGCCGTCTTCGACAGCATGGGCTCTATGCCAAAGCGGAGAAGTGCGCTTTCGAACACACCAGTATCCACTTCTTGGGATTAGTGCTCTCCGTGACCGGAATTGCAATGGACCTCCAGAAGGTCTCCACTATCCTTGACTGGCCGGCACCGTCAGACAGGAAAGGGGTCCAACGTTTCGTGGGCTTCGCAAATTTTTATAGAAAATTTATAAAGGGATTCTCGGCCATCATTGCGCCCATCATGCAGCTCACAAAACAACACACGCTTTCAGTGGTTCACAGAGGCAGAAGTAGCTTTTCAGACTCTTAAAGGCCTGTTCACAGCAGCACCTATTCTAAAGCACCCTGACTCGGCCCTGCCCTATGTCCTGGAGGTGGACGCTTCTGAAATTGCAGTGGGGGCAGTTCTTTCCCAAAAACAGGGTCCCAAGGCTCTGCTCCACCCTGTCGCGTTCTTCTTTCGGAAACTGTCTTCCCCGGAGAGGAATTATGATGTGGGGGATAGAGAGCTTTTGGCCATCAAGGCAGCACTCGAGGAATGGCCATATTTGTTGGAAGGAGCCACACACCCTATTTTAATATATACTCATCACAAAAACCTCGAGTATCTGAGAACGCCCAAAAGGCTGAAACCACGTCAAGCTCATTGGGCACTTTTCTTTTCGAGGTTTCTCTTCCATCTAACATACAGGCCCGGGTCAAAGAATGTCAAACCTGATGCCCTTTCGAGGATGTTTAACGATTCCGGCAACTGTGCTGTCCCAGACACTATTCTTCCGTCACGGAACTTCTTATTGTCCCAGGAGGACCTCCTGGCTCAGATTAGACGGTCCCTGGCTAGTGCTACCGGCTCCCGGGACCCCAGATGGTTGGAGAAGAATGGCCTTTGGTGGCACGGTCAGCAGCTTTTCATTCCAGCAGAGCAACGCCCCGCGGTGTTGGAACTCTGCCACGACCACAAGTTGGCGGGGCATTTTGGAACGCGTAAGACATTGGAGCTGATCTTACGTTCCTTCTGGTGGCCGTTGGCAGAAGAAGACTGCCGGAAGTATGTGAGCACGGACAAGTGCAAGGCTTGGGGTCTTTTGAACCCACTCCCAGTACCTGAGCGTCCATGGACCCGGATAGCCATGGACTTTATCGTGGAACTACCTCCATCCAAGGGCTTTTACCGCCATCTTTGTGGTTGTGGATCGCATGACCAAGATGGCCCACTTGCCTATGAAGGGGACACCTACGGCTGCAGAGACAGCGGAAGTTTTCATCCGGGAGATCGTCCGACTACACGGAATACCCCTGAGCATCGTGTCGGATCGCGGGGTTCAGTTTACCTCCAGGTTCTGGAGATCCCTGTGTTCAGCACTAGAAATTGAATTATCCCTGTCTTTGGCCTACCACCCTCAGACAAATGGCCAAACTGAGAGAACAAATCAGACGCTGGAACAGTATCTGCGGTGCTTCTCATCATTCTCTCAGAACGACTGGGCCTCCGTGCCTCACTACTCTACACCTGCATGAGCCTCTGACGGACCTATCTTGCCACCAGTGTTCCAGTCCAGCCCTCGTGCCCCTCTGTGCTCTGGAACCCTCTGTCTGCTCTATCAGGGGTTCCCGAACCAGGGTTGTAAGAGTGGTTGCTTCCTGCACAAGACAGACTCCACCATCAGGTGCGTGACACTGTCCATATACAGTCCAAGGTCAGTGCAGACAGAGATATTGTCAACAGTGCCATAATATTGGTCCTAGTAGTAGGCAGAAGCATGGTCCATAGTCCAGGTAGCAGCAGAGGTGTGGTCAGTTCATCCGGCAGGCAGAGGCATGATGGCAATAAATCCTACAGGCAGCAGGCAGAAGTAGGGCCTCAGTCAGGACAGAATGGGGACAGGGGTAGAGGCTTCTCTCACCCAATCTCTTTGAAGCCTCTGAGTCTCTAGACCCTAATCTGGGAGAGAGAAAACAAAAACAATGTTTTCTTTCAGAAAAAAACATTCTGGAGCCCCTCACATATGTGAGACCCCTGTGTTGTGAATCCCACTACTCCAGTTGCAGGGTGCAAGATCAGTCAATGAGGCAGGCAAAAAACGTGGTCAAACAGTCCAAGGTCAGTTTCAGATCAGGCAGAACAACTAACCCTAACCCCAATGTACAAAATCGGTAGGCAGAAGCATGGTCGAATAACAGTCCAGGATCAGTTCTAGATCAGGCAGAAGTATGTACAAAATCGGTAAGCAGAAGCATGGTTGAATAACAAGCCAGGGTCAGTTCCAGAACAGGCAGAGGCATGTACAAAAGCAGCAGGCAAAGGCGTGGTCAAATAACAAGCCAAGATCAGTTCAAAAGCAAGCTGTGGCATAAGGGGTGCAAACTGGAAAAAGAAACTGAGGAATCATTAATAATTGATTAGGGTGTGATAATGCCAGAAGCAGTCACCTATGCATAGACCTGGTTGGGAAGGGCACTGGGCACAATAATAAGTTGTGTCTCTTCTAACTCCTCCACTAGAGCACACCCGACATTTTTTCTGGTGTTTTTGGCCTGTTGGTCTGGGAGGTATTTTATCGGGGGAAATGGTGCTCGGAGAGTCTGCTACACACATCGGATCAAATATTTTCTGGTGGGCCATTGGGGTATAGAAGTGTGGTGATTATATCCTCCTGGTAGCCAAGGAATTGTTTAGGGTTTACGGTGGATTTGCGATATAGGACATAGGTGTTTGTATATAAAAGTTGCCCTCTATTTTTTCCATTTGGCCATATACCAGTGGTATGTTCTTCTGGTAGATAAATAGGGTTCCATCATTTGATCGTTTAGGTCGACTCCTCCCATGTACAAGTTATAATCATGGATACAAGTTGGTTTCTGTATTGGGCCATTTCTTCTGGGGATCTGCACACATGAATTATGTATAGACGATAACATGTATACATCCCTTCTATGCCTCCACTTCACAGCCAGAATTTCCTCATTCCGCAGATTCGCTATCTCTCCTTTTCTAAGCCTCATGTTGATGAGTCTTTGAGGAAAATCCATCCGATTTTTTTCTGGCTGTGCCACATGCTGGTGTACTCTTCCTGTAGAGGTTCCAGAACAGGGGTAAACTGGTATAAAAGTTATCAACATACAGGTGATAGCCTTTCTCCAGGAGCGGGTGAATGAGTTCCCAAACGATTTTACCGCTTGCACCTAAATAGTCTGGGCAATTAGGGGGATTCAGCTGGGAGTCGTTCCCTTCGTAGACTTTGAAGGTGTAAACATACCCCGTGGTTCGGTCGCACAATTTATATACCTTCACCCCTTAGCGGGCCCTTTTACTGGGGATATATTGATTTATTCCCAGCCTGCCGCAAAATTTCACAAGGGATTCATTGATGCATATATGCTGGTCTGGGGTAAATAATTGGAGGAATATTTCTGAAAAATAATGGAGAATTGGGTGCATTTTATAAAGCCGGTCATAATTTGGGGCATTTTGGGGAGGGCACTGGGTATTATTGTTGAAATGGAGAAATCTCATGATCACGAGAAATCTTGTCCTGTGCATTATTGTAGAGAAGACCGGTATCTGGTAGATGGGGTGGGTGGACCAGTAGAAGCGCAGTTAAATTTTTTTGTTAAGTCCCATGCAGAACGTGAGGCCCAAAAAAGTTTTGAACTCTTCCATTACGTCTCTCCACTCATAGGGACGGGCATAATATGAGGTTGGATTTGTTTGCATGAATTGATGCGCATATAGGTTGTACTGGGCCACAATGGATCGTAGCATGTCCTCCGTAAAAACCAAATCAAAAAAATTAATGGGCGAGAAATTTTCTGTGTCTACCTGGACTTCTGGCTGGGCAGTGAAAGGGGGAATCCTAGCTTCTCCTGAATTAGGAGGAAGGGGTGCTGAAATGAATAGGGAAGGCCAGCATGGGATCTAACCCTTTGGGGCCGAAATACAGCGGTGCTGGTGGATGGCACTGGGGTGTGGGTGGATAGCACTGTGGTGCTGGTGGATGGCACAGCGGTACTGGTGGATGGTATTGCCTCCTCACCAATGGGCCTTCGTCTGGCGGGCAGACAATATTCCTCATCTGAGTCCAGCTCTGATTCCTTACTTGAGACCGGATCATAGGTCATCTCAGACTCAGAGGAATCTGCAGGAGAGAGCTCCCCGTTGCTCTTTTTGCCATTGTTGCAGCAGTAATTGGCACTGATGGCACTAATGAGGTGATGGGCACTGATGGCACTAATGACACGTGACACTGGTGGGACTGATGTCAGGTGGCACTGATGATATGTGGCACTGGTGACAGGTTAGGTGGAACTGATGATATGATCTACTGATGACAGGTCTGGTGGCACTGATGACAGGTGGCAGTGACACGTGGCACTGATGAAAGGTCAGGTGGCACTGATTGATGGCACTGATGATACGTGGCACTGACAGGTCAGGTGGCACTTTATGACACGTGGCACTGATTGATGGCACTGACATGTGGCACTGATATGTGGCACTGAAAGGTGGCACTGATGACAGGTCAGGTGGCACTGATTGATGGCACTGATATGTGGCACTGACAGGTGGCACTCTGATGAGCAGTATTTGGGCACAGTATGAATGCAATCAGGTGTTTTTTTAACTCAGGTACAAAGCAGCACAGATCGATCACTCTCTCCTCACACAGCGGTGCCTATGTAAGGAGAGAAAGCCAGCAACAAGAGATGATCTCATATGTTTACATTTGAGATCATCTCTCATTGGACCCAGCCACTGTGATTGGCCACTTACCACAATCTGTGATTGGCTGCGTCCAAGGGACACAGCGATCACATATCTTCCAGGCTGCACGCCCGCTATTGCGGGCGGGGAGCGCGCAAAGGGGTGGACGTCCATGGACAACGCCCCGGCAATTGAGATCCGCGCTGAAGCCGTCTTTCGGCTATAATGCGGATCTGGAGAGGTTAAAAAGGGATCAAAGTCTTTACTAAGTAACTATAGACCTGTTAGTTTAACTTCTGTAGCTGGGAAGATACTGGAGAATTGAATAAAAGACCACATAGATGAGTTCTTGTTGGAAAAAAAATGTTTTAAGCAACAGACCGCATGGATTCATGAAAGACAGAAGTTGTCAAACAAACCTGATTTCTTTTTATGAGGTGGTAAGTAAAACCTTGGACATAGGGGTGGCTGTGTACGCGGTATACTTGGATTTTGCAAAACCGTTTGACACCGTTTCCCAAACACGGCTAATGTTTAAGGTAGAGTCTACAGGATTGGAAAGATCAATTTGTAAATGGATAGAAAACTGGCTAAAAGACCAAATTCAGAGAGTAGTGGTTAATGATATATATATATATATATATATTTATTAAAAAGGGATCAAAGTCTTTACTAAGTAACTATAGACCTGTTAGTTTAACTTCTGTAGCTGGAAAGATACTGGAGAATTGAATAAAAGACCACATAGATGAGTTCTTGTTGGAAAAAAATGTTTTAAGCGACAGACCGCATGGATTCATGAAAGACAGAAGTTGTCAAACAAACCTGATTTATTTTTATGAGGTGGTAAGTAAAACCTTGGACAGAGGGGTGGCTGTGTACATGGTATACTTGGATTTTGCAAAACCGTTTGACACCGTTTCCCAAACACGGCTAATGTTTAAGGTAGAGTCTACGGGATTGGAAAGATCAGTTTGTAAATGGATAGAAAACTGGCTAAAAGACCAAATTCAGAGAGTAGTGGTTAATGATTCTTACGCTAAATGGTCTAAGGTTATCAGTGGTCTACCCCAAGGTTCAGTATTGGGACCCTTACTTTTCAATATATTTATAAATGATACAGGGTCTGGGATTAAAAGTACCATTACAGTGTTTGCAGATGACACCAAGCTATGCAGTTGAATAACGTCCTTACAGGATGTCTCCAACTTAAAAGCAGACCTCAACCCCTAATTGGGCGACTATGTGGCAAATGAGATTTAATATTGATAAATGTAAAGTTGTGCATTTGGGGGCTAAGAATATGCATGCATTGTACATACTAAAGGGAGTACAACTGGGGGAATCCATAGTGGAGAAGGATCTGGGGGTTTTGGTAGATCATAAGCTTAATAATGGCATGCAATGCCAAGCTGCGGTTTCCAAAGCAAGCAAAATCCTTTCTTGTATTAAGAGAGGTATGGACTCCAGAGATAGAGACATTATTTTGCCCCTGTAAAAATCATTAGTAAGACCTCATCTAGAATATGCAGTTCAGTTTTGGGGACCAGTTCTCTGAAAGGATATCGGGGAACTGGAGAAAGTGCAGAGAAGGGCAACCAAACTAATAAGAGGCATGGAGGGGCTCAGCTATGAGGAAAGATTAGAGGAACTGAATTTATTCTCTCTTAAAAGAGGAGGTTAAGGGGGGATATGATCAACATGTATAAATACATAAGTGGTCCATATAGTGAACTTGGTGATATTTACTTTAAGGTCATCACAAAGGACAAGGGCGCACTCTTTACGTCTAGAGGAAAAAAAGATTTTGCCTCCAAATATGGAAAGGTTTCTTCACAGTTAGAGCTGTGAAAATGTGGAATAGACTCCCTCCAGAGGTGGTTTTGGTCAGCACGGTAGATTACTTTAAAAAAGGCCTGGATTCTTTCCTCAATGTAAATAATATAACTGGGTACTAACATTTTTAGGTAAAGTTGATCCAGGGTGAATCCAATTGCCTCTCGGGGGATCAGGAAGGAATTTTTTTCCCCCACTATAGCAAATTGGATCATTCTTTGCTGGGGTTTTTTGCCTTCCTCTGGATCCACTGTGGGTGAAGGATTGTATATGGGATTGTATGGTTATATATTTTATCTGAAAACAGAAGGGCTATGAGGATCTCTTCCTGGAATTTAGGGAAGGATCCAGTCCGTTCTGACGCTTTGTATAGCACATAAGCGTTCAGCAAAACCAATGGAAATAAAGATACAGACACTTTTTTACCAGTGTCTGGCCTTAAGGGCAATTAGGTACAGCGCCAATAACTGGTCATTGAGGTCTACCCCTCCCATATTCTGTGATTGGCTGTGTCCAAGGGACACAGCAATCACATATCTTCCAGGCTGCATGCCCGCTATTGCGGGCGGGGAGCGCGCAAAGGGGTGGACGTCCATGGACAACGCCCGGCAATTGACATCCGCGCTGAAGCCATCTTTCGGCTATAATGCAGATCTGGAGAGGTTAAAAAGGGATCAAAGTCTTTACTAAGTAACTATAGACCTGTTAGTTTAACTTCTGTAGCTGGGAAGATACTGGAGAATTGAATAAAAGACCACATAGATGAGTTCTTGTTGGAAAAAAAATGTTTTAAGCAACAGACCGCATGGATTCATGAAAGACAGAAGTTGTCAAACAAACCTGATTTCTTTTTATGAGGTGGTAAGTAAAACCTTGGACAGAGGGGTGGCTGTGTACGCGGTATACTTGGATTTTGCAAAACCGTTTGACACCGTTTCCCAAACACGGCTAATGTTTAAGGTAGAGTCTACAGGATTGGAAAGATCAGTTTGTAAATGGATAGAAAACTGGCTAAAAGACCAAATTCAGAGAGTAGTGGTTAATGATTCTTACGCTGAATGGTCTAAGGTTATCAGTGGTGTACAGAACAGAAGGGCTATGAGGATCTCTTTCTGGAATTTAGGGAAGGATCCAGTCCATTCTGATGCTTTGTATAGCACATAAGCGTTCAGCAAAACCAATGGAATTAAAATACAGACACTTTTGTACCAGTGTCTGGCCTTATGGGCAATTAGGTACGGTGCCAATAACTGGTCATTGAGGTCTACCCCTCCCATATTAAGGTTATATTCGTGGACACAGAGGGGTTTCTCCACAACACCAGTCGCCGTGTGAATTTGGACAGCCGTGTCTGCGTGAATGGAGGAAAGAACAAAAACATTCTTTGTATCCCTCCACTTCACTGCAAGCAAATTGCTACTTCTCAAGCAGGCTCTCCCCCCTGTCTAAGTCGGGATTCTACCAGCCGTGGGTGGAAGCCCCGGCGATTAGATCGCACGGTGCCACATGCGCCAATTCCAAAATCAAAAAGGTGACTAAAAAGCGGCTGTAGTAATTGTCCACGTACAAATGGTACCCCTTTCTGGATAAGGGTGACACCAAGTTTCACATAATCTTGCCAGCGCTACCTATATAGTCCGGGCATCCGTGGGGCTCCATGTGACTATCTTTTCCCTCGTAAACCATAAAACTATATGTATAGCATGTGGCCCTGTCACAGAGCTTATACATCTTGACCCTGTATCTGGCACGCTTGCTGGGGATGTACTGTTTATAAGCAAGAGGGCCAGAAAATTTAATCCGGGACTCATCTATGCAGACAAATTGATCAGGGATATACAAGGCTGCGATTTTTTGGTTGAAGGGGTTTACGAGGGGCCAAATTTTGTGGAGCCGATAGTATTCAGGGTCACCCCATGGATGACAGCGTTCATTGTCATTGAAGTGCATAAAACCACAGGATCTGCTCATATCGCATCCTGGCCATGGAAGCCGAGAACACGGCATATGGTGAATTGCGTCAGTGGACCAATATGACCGCAACTCAGATTTTTTAATCATGCCCATGAGGAGGGAAAGGCCCAAAAAGGACTTAAATTCTGGAACCATTATTGGTTTCCAGTCTCTGGCAAGTAACAAATGGGGATTAGCTGCGATGTATTGACCAGCATATAAATTGCTTTGGTCCACAATAGATCTATAGAGATCTTCAGTGAAAAACAGCGAATAAAAATCAATGGCCGTAAAATCAACTGTATTCACCTGAATTCCGGGTTGGCCAGTGAATGGGGGAAGTACGGGAGCTGCATCAGTGGTGGGGTTGCCAATCAGGGTTTGCAAGCGCGTCAGCAAGGATACTATGGGCTATGCAGGCCTGTGTTTGTCTTTGTGACTGCGGAACACTACTTGTGCTAGCAACACCAGCTTGAACTGCACTTATAGGACTCGCCACGTCACCAAGTGTTACTGCAGTGCTGGTTTGTCTATGACCAGGATGTACTAGTCCGCTGGTGCTTGCCAGTTCACCAGGAGGAGCGGCACTAGTACTGGCTCTCTGCTCCATACGAGAGCCCTGCAGTTCTTGCACCTCAGCGACAGCAGAATGGCATCAGGTACGCCTGACCTTAGCAGGGACCACAACTCCGTCATCAGAGCTATATGACAGGGTGCCACTGCTGTCCACTGGCACATATACTGAGCCTGATTCTGACAGTGAGGCTTCCCCATCGCTCTCCTCTGTCATGCTCAGCAATGCGTAGGCCTCTTCACTAGTTTGCCTCGGATTTGACATGTTGGCCTCTAAATTTATAGGTACACTAGTGTGACTCACAGGCAAAAAAGCACACCTGGTTGTCAGAGCCTGTTTCATTCGCTACCAAAATCACTTTCAGCGCTCGCAGGGATCAGGCGTGAACTCTGCGAACACTGTAGAGATGTGTGATGTGTTTTGTGTCAGTGATCTATTGATACTGCACTTGGGTGGGCTGGGTGGAGGGGCTAAATGCAGGTGCTAGCAGATATCTGGGCTGATCCCGCTAATGCCAAGTTTTTTAGAACTCTAATCTAGTGGGGACGCTGTGTGTGCGTGTCAGAGTACCTCACTAATCTGACCCTGCCGGGGATTGACGCTGACCCTAACTTAGTCTAAAACGTAACTGAGGTCACCGCCGGGTGATCGGGGGTTAAAGTGTACAGCTTGTATAACAGTGTAAATTTGCAGTCCCCTCAAAATAACTCAACACACAGCCATTAACCTCCTCCCATCCGTGCCATAGCTGAATGACGGCTACAGCGTGGCTCTAAAATGCCAGGAGGTCGTCAATAGACGTCCTCTCGGTCGCGCATCGGGGAAAATCTGTGATCGCCATGTCACAGCCGATCACAGATCGTGGTAAATGGCCAATCACAGAGGCCATTTACCACCTGATCTGGGTGTCCAATGAGAGATGATCTCAAATGTAAACATATGAGATCATCTCTCATGGACGGCTCTTCCTCCTTGCACAGAGACAGCGTGTGAGGAGGAGAGCTTCTGTGTTCAACCGTGAGTGTGACCTACTGCATTACAGCTGTATTACAGTGCCCAAAGTGCCAAAACAGTGCCCAAAAAGTACCCATCAGGGTCAGTGCCAACCTGTGCCATTTATCAGTGCCCCCACCTGTACCATTCATCAGTGCCTACACCTGTGCAGTCATCAGTGCCCATCTGTGCCAGTCATCAGTGCCCATCTGTGCCGCATAATCAATGCCCATCCATGGCAGTCATCAGTGCTCATCTGTGCCGCATAATCAGTGCACATCTGTGCCAGTCATCAGTGCCAGTCAGTGCTCATCTGTGAAGCATAATCAGTGCCCATCTATGCCAGTCATCAGTGCTCACCTGTGCGGCATAATCAGTGCACATCTGTGCCGCCTCAACAGTGCACATCTGTGCTCATCGGTGCCCATATGTGCCAGTCATCGGTACCCATCTGTGCCACATCAGTGCCCATCTGTGCAAGTCATTAGTGCTCATCTGTGGCGCATAATCAGTGCACATCTGTGCCAGTCATCAGTGCCCATCTGTGCCGCATAATCAGAGCACATCTGTGCCAGTCATCAGTGCCTATCCGTGCCGCATAATCAGTGCATATCTGTGCCAGTCATTAGTGCTCTTCTATGCCGCATAATCAGTGCACATCTGTGCCAGTCATTAGTGCTCATCTGTGCCGCATAATCAGTGCACATCCGTGTCATCAGTGCCCATCTGTGCCAGTCATCAGTGCCCAGCTGTGCCAGTCATCAGTGCCCATTTGTGCCGCATAATCATTGCCCATCTGTGCAAGTCATTAGTGCTCATCTGTGCCGCATAATCAGTGCACATCTGTGCTGTCTCATCAGTGCACATCTGTGTCATCAGTGCTCATCTGTGCCAGTGATCAGTGCCCCTCTGTGCCAGTCAGTGACCATCTGTGCCCCATAATCAGTGCACATCTGTGCCAGTCATTGATGCTCATCTGTGCCGCATAATCAGTGCACATCTGTGCTACCTCATCAGTGCACATCTGTGTCATCTGTGAGAGTCATCAGTGCCCATCTGTGCCGTATAATCAGTGCACATCTGTGCCGCCTCATCAGTGCACATCTGTCACCAGTGTCCACCTGTGCCAGTATGAGTCATCAACAAAAATATGGCCAAAAGATCCTTTTCCGCCGAGGAAGCATACCAAATGTTGACTGCGGCCGACGAAAGCAACGCGGAACTCTCTACTTCAGATTTCTCTTTAGATTCTGAGTATGATGTTGAGTATGAGCCCTTCCTCAGCAGTGAAACACTGACTGACTCAGAGGAGGAAGATGGTCCGTCTGCTAGATGAAGGCGTTTTGGTGAGGAGGAAGTAGCATCCACCAGCACCGCAGTGCCGTCCACCAGCACGGCAAGGCCATCCACCAGCACCGCACAGCCATCCACCAGCACCGCAGTACCTCAGCCCCAAATGTTTAGGACCCATGCTGCCCTTCCCTATTCCCTTCAAATCCATTGGGGCTTCCTTCTAATTCAGGAGAAGCTAGAATTCCCCCGTTCACTGCCCAGCCATTAGTCCAGATGGACACGGACAATTTATAACCAATGGATTTTTTCAAATTATTTTTTACAGAGGACATGCTTGCCTCAGTTGTGGCCCAGTGCAAATTATATGCAAAACAATTTATTAGAAACAATCCCACATCATATTATTCACGCCTCTTTGAGTGGAGAGAGCTTACAGTGGAGGAGTTTAAGAGTTTTTTGGGCCTCACATTTTGTATGGGACTCAACAAAAAGAAAAATTACAATCCTATTGGTCAACCCACCCCATCGACCACATGCCAGTCTTCTCCATGATAATGTCCCGAATAAGATACCTAATGATAATGAGGTTCCTGCACTTCAACGACAACACACAGTGCCTTCCCTGAAATGACCCCAATTTTGATAAGCTTTTTAAAATTTGGCCACTACTTAATTATTTTTCAGAGAAATTCCCCCAGGTGTTTACCCCAGATCAACATATTTGTGTAGACGAGTCACTAGTAAAATTTACTGACAGGCTGGGAATAAAGCAGTTTATTCCAAGCAGGAGGAACCACTATGGGGTCAAATTATACAAACTTTGTGACAGAGCCACGGGGTACACTTATGCCTACATAGTGTACGAAGGAAAGGACTCCCAGCTGCATCCCCCTAATTGCCCGGACTATTTAGGATCGAGTGGAAAAATAGTTTGGAACCTTATTTATCCACTTCTAGAAAAAAGGCTACCATTTATATGTAGACAACTTCTACACCAGTCTGCCTCTGTTCCGACACCTTCACCTGAAGAACACGCCAGCATGTGGCACTGTCAGAATGAACAGGAAGGGTTTTCTTCAACGGCTCGTCAATATGAGGTTAAGAAGAGGGGCGAAATGAGGAGATTCTGGCAGTGAAGTGGGGGGACAGAAGGGATGTCTACCTACTGTCATCAATTCATAATAATACCTTCGTGGAGATCCCCAGAAGGAATGGCCCAATCCAGAAGCCAAGATGTGTACATGAGTACAATTTATTCATGGGGGGAGTCGACTACAATGACCAAATGCTGGAACCATACCTTGTCACAAGACGGACATATCACTGGTACAAAAAAGTAGCGATTTATTTTTTCCAGTTGGCCATTTACAACTCCTATGTATGTTACCGCAAGTCCACCGAAAGCCCCCTACCCTTCCTTGGCTACCAGACCATAATTATCACCGCCCTACTATTCCCAAATGGCCCGCCAGAAAATATTCAATCCGATTCTCTTAGTCGACTCTCCGAACGCCATTTTATTGATAAGATCCCTCCCAGACCAACAGGCCAAAGACGCCATAAAAAATGTAAGGTGTGTACCAGTAGAGGAATCAGAAGAGACACAGCGTATTATTGCTCCCAGTGCCCTTTCCACCCAGGCCTATGCATAGGTGACTGCTTCCGCCGCGATCACACTTGAACACATTTTTAGTGATTATTAATCCCCAGTTCCTGCCATGTACATTCACACCCGTTATGCCACTGCTTGCTCTTGAACTGACCCTGGCTTGTTATTCGACCATGACTTTGCCTGCCGCTTTTGTACATATCTCTGCCTGCTCCGGAACTGACCCTGGCTTGTTATTCAACCACGCTTCTGCCTACCTATTCTGTACATACCTCTGCCTGATCTGGAACTGACCCTGGACTGTTAATCGACCACGCTTCTACCTACCGATTCTGTATATACCTCTGCCTGATCTGGAACAGGCCCTGGACTGTTTGACCATGTTTTTTGCCTGTCTCTTGGGCTGATCTTGTACCCTGCTGCTGGAGTAGTGGGATTCACAACACAGGGGTCTCACATACGTGAGGGGCTCCAGAATGTTATTTCTGGAAGAAGAAAACATTGTTTTTGTTTTCTCTCTCCCAGATTAGAGTCTGGAGACTCGGAGGCTTCAAAGAGATTGGGTGGGAGAAGCCTCTACCCCTGTCCCCATTCTGTCCTGACTGTGGCCCTACTTCTGAATGCTACCTGTAGGACTTATTGCCATCATGCCTCTGCCTTCCGCATGAACTGACCACACCTCTGCTGCTACCTGTACTATGAGCCATGTTCTTGCCTACTACCAGGACCAATAATTTGGCACTGTTGATAATATCTCTGCCTGCACTGACCCTGGACTGTATATGGACAGTATCCCTGCATGCCGCCTGTACTGACTATGGACAGTATTCCTGCCTGTTGCCTGGACAATTGAATTCGCTGTCGGTTGCCTGAACAATTGTGTTCGCTGTCGCTGACCAAGTCCCTGCCTGCTGCCGGGACCAGTGCTATCCTCCTGTGGACAACTGTGCTACTAAAACCACAGGTAATCTTTTGTTTACCATTTGCTCAGCAGAATGTATTTTGGTATGTGCATGCTGTGTGTCCCTAGAACACCAGATGGTGTTCCTTGCATAATGTGCCTCTGTATGTGTCCAGGCTGTGTAAGAGTCTCACACATGTGGTATCGCCATACTCAGGAGGAGTAGCAGAATGTATTTTGGGGTGTAATTTTTGCTATGTACATGCTATGTGTTTAAAATATCTTATATATGGACAACTTTGCGTAAAAAAAAATGCGTTTTCATTTTTTTTCCCCCCGTTTTTCAAAAACTTCTGGAAAAAAATAAAACCTTCAAAAGACTCATCATGCCTCATAGATTATACAATGGGGTGTTAGCTTTCCAAAATGGGGTCATTTTGTGGGTAATTCCATTGTCCTGGTGCTCCAGGGCCTTCAAAAATGTAATAGGTGGTTGAGAAATGAGATGTGCAATTTATGCTTCTAAAACACCTGAAGATGCTACTTCAATTTTGGGCCTCTGTATGTGGCCAGGCTGTGTAAAAGTCTCACACATTTGGTATCACCATACTCAGGAGGAGTAGCAGAATGTATTTTGGGGTGTAATTTTTGCTATGTAAATGCTATGTGTTGGAAATATCTTATAAATGGACAACTTTGTGTAAAAAAAAATGCGTTTTCATTTTTTTCCCACATTTTCCAAAAACTACTGGTAAAAAATGAACCGGTCAAAAGACTCATCATGCCTCGTAGATTATTCGTTGGGGTGTTTGCTTTCCAGAATGGGGTCATTTTGTGGGCAATTTCATTGTCCTGGTGCGCCAGGGCCTTCAAAAATGTGATAGGTCGACATTAGATGTGTAATTTATGTCCCTGACGGCACTTCCTGCAAGTTGAGCCTCTGTATGTGGCCAGGCTGTGAAAAAGTCTCACACATGTGATATCGCCATACTCAGGAGGAGTAGCAGGAGGTGTTTTGGGGTGTAAGTTGTGGTATGCATATGCTGTGTGTGAGAAATAACCTGTTACAATGACAATTTTGTGAAAAAAAAATATTTTCATTTTGCAAAGAATTGTGGGAAAAAAATTACAACTTCAAAAAACTCACCATGCCTCTTACTAAATACCTTGGAATGTCTACTCTCCAAAAAGGGGTCATTTGGGGGGTATTGGTACTTTCCTGGCTTGTTAGGGGCTCAAGAAATGAGATAGGCCATCAGTATATCAGGTGTGATCAATTTTCAATGATTGGCACCATAGCTTGTAGACTCTAACTTACACAAGGACCAAATAATATACACTTATTTGGGTTATTTTACCAAAGATAGGTAGCAATATAAATTTTGGCCAAAATTTCCAAAGAAAAATTACTAATTTGCAAAATTTTATGACAGAAACAAAGAAAAAGGCATTTTTTTCACAAAATTTTCAATCTTTTTTTATTTATAGCACAAAAAATAAAAAAAACCCTAGTAATTAAATACCACCAACAGAAAGCTCTATTTGTGTGAAAAAAGGACACAAATTTCATATGGGTACAGTGTTGCATGACTGAGTAATTGTCATTCAAAGTGTGATAGCGCTGAAAGCTGAAAAATGGCCTGGACAGGAAGGGGGTTTTCATGCCCAGTACTGTTGTGGTTAAAGAACGTTTTCTAAGCAGCGTCTCCTGCCACTAAAATCTGATGCCCAGAGAGCGTCCAGTGTGCATGGAGCCTAACAGCATCTCCGACTCGGTAAAGAGCCGTTCTCTGCCTAAGGCTAGCTGACAGCTGTTAAATATAAACAAAACTCCAGGCAGTTTGCCAAGTTCTCGGATAACTAAACACAAAAGATACACATGTATCTCTTCGTTCTTTTTTTCTCAAAGGACTGAACCCTGGTCTAGGTGAGGGAAGTTTAACCACTTAAAGCGGAGTTCCACCCAGAAAATGTTTTTTTTTACATTATTCAAGTCCTCTGCCTATATAGACTTACCTTTGAAGGAAAAAAAAAATTATACTCACCCTAAGTTGCTTGTTGCTGGGTGGTCTCTGCAATCTGTCCCTATTTGGTCCTAGGCTCTTCTCCTCACTTCCTGCTTCCCCTGGCCGCCTGGGAGATGTGACTCATCATTTCCCAGGAGTCAGTGGGCTTCCCTGTACTGTAAAATTGTGTTATTTCCAGACAGGAAATGGCACGATTTAAGGCGGACCAAGATCGAGGAGTGCATTATGGTTACCCACCATGCACTTCTTTCAGGAAGAGATGCCAGGAGACTATGGATGGGCTTCAGGTGCCCTCACCTAAAATGGAAAAGTCCAGCTGTGAGAGAAACAAAATCGTGAGTAAAAAATACATGTAATTACTAGGCAGTTTGAAAGTAAGGAAACAAAAGGTTACATCTATTTAGTATTAAAAGCGTGGATGCCAAAAAAAAAATTGTCTGTGTGGAACTCCGCTTTAACCACTTACCAACCGGAAGGTTTTGCAGCTTTAGGACCAGAGCACTTTTTGCGATTCGGCGCTGCGTCGCTTTGACTGACAATTGCGCGGTCGTGCGACGTTGTACCCAAACAAAATTTGCGTCCTTTTTTTCCCACAAATAGAGCTTTCTTTTGGTGGCATTTGATCGCCTCTGCGTCATTTCTTATCGCCGCTATAAACAAAAGAAGAGCGACCATTTTGCAAAAAAACCCAAATTTCTTACTTTTTGCTAAAATTCAAATCCAAAAAAAAAATATAAAAAAACATTTTTTTTCACCGTTTTTGGCCGATTTATATAATTCCTCATATTTGCGGTAAAAAAAATTGCAATCGGCGTTTATTGATTGGTTTGCGCAAAAGTGGCCGCGTTTACGGATGGTGAGAATTCATTTCTGGGGTTTTAATTTTTTTCTTATTTTTTACTAGTAATGGCGGCGATCTGCGATTTTTAGCGTTAATGCGATATTGGGGGGGGACATGTCGGACCATTTTGACACTTTTTTGGGACCAATGACATTTATTCAGCGATCAGAAATTTAAATGTCCACTGATTACTGTATAAATGTAATTGGCAGTGAAGGGGTTAACCTGCAGGGGGAGAGCTAGGGGTTAATAGTGTTCCCTGGGCGTGTTCTTACTGTGGGGGGGTTGGGCTAACATGGGCATGAGAGATCTAACTGATCCCAGTGACAGGGATCAGTAGATCTCTCATGCCCCACTGACAGGGCGGGGAACCGCCGTGTTTACATCGGCGGTTCCCCGTTCTTTTCCCTATAGCCGCTCATCGCGGCTCGCCGGCGGACATCGGGTCCGCCCGAGCCGCGCGCGCCCCCTGGTGGCCAAATGCGAATCGCCGTTTATTTACGGCGATTCGCGCAGGGCTCCCCGACTGCCGCCGTGAAAAGACGGCGCACGGTCGGGAAGCAGTTAAAGACTAAGCTGTTTTTGACACTTGTTGCTTACAAGTAAAAATCCATTTTTTTATGGAAAAAACCCCAAACATTATATATATATATATATATATATATATTTTTTTTTTTTTAGCAGAGACCCTAGAGAATAACATGGCGGTTGTTGCAATATTTTATGTCACACGGTGTTTGCGCAGCGGTCTTTTAAATGCAATTTAAAAAAAAATAAATACACTTTAATGAATTACAAAAAAAAAGTAAAGTAAGCCCATGTTTTTTTTTGTATAACGTGAAAGATGATTTTACACCGCGAGAATCGTGATATTTATTCTAAGCAACAAAATTGTGATTCTCGTTTTAGCCAGAATCGTGCAGCTCTACTGTGTGCTGTGAGGTGGGGGAGGGGAGATGAGGCAGCTGGATATGTCCTCTGATAAAGCCCCGTGTACCATCAACAATTACCACTCTTTATGTGCAGCTGGGCTCCAGTATTTCATGGGGACTGGAAACCCACCAGAGCAATGAATAGTAACCGTGGGGGACACACGTGTAGGCAGGAAGTGGCTGCAAAGAGGCAGCAGAAGATCAGCAGCACTGGAATACTTCTTTCACCTTTTTTAGACTTCATTTAGATGTGCAGTTGGGTGGTAAAAATGTGCAGTAGAGACATGTTTTTGCCACCCACCAACGGCCACTCTTAAGCTCCGTTAAGCAGCAGATGAGGGCGTTTTACATGCCACAGTCACGATGCATTAGGCATAATAAGGAGTTTCCCCATAACAGGTTTTAACCCTTTCTGGCCAGCCTATAACCCTGATGTAACGGCATCACGTTGGAGTTATTGACTGGCTGCTCTGCTGTGAATAAGTTAGGGATAGGGGGGCGCAAATTACTTGCCTTACCCCGGGGGGCGCTGACAACCCACACTACGCTAAAAAAAACTGTGTCCTAACTTTTGTACCTGGCTCCTAGATTCAAAGCAAATTTGTCAAGCCCTGCCTTAAAGTGAATAAATCTACACCAAGTTCACCACTTTATGTATTTATATATGGTGATCATATCCCTCCTTAAGCTTTTCAGCCCCAGCTGCCGTCATTATACTAGTTGTATGGCATTGCAGGATACCCGCTTGTGTGGGTGTGCACACGCTACCATTGGCCAGCGGGTGGGGCGGACATGATTTCCGCCGGCCACCTGCGATCGTTCCCCACAGTGACAGCAAGGGGATCTGCCTGTGTAAACAAGGCAGATTACCATTCTGTCAGGGGAGATGACACAGATCCTGTCTTCCTGCTATGCAGGAAGACGGATCTGGGTATTTCCCCACTCACACAGTCCCCAATACAGTTAGAAACATCTCCCAGGGAACGCATTGAATCCCTTGATCACCCCTGATGTTAACCCCTTCCATGCCAATGCCATTTGTACAATAACAGTGCATATTTTTAGCAATGATTACTGTAATAATGTCACTGGTTCGCAAAAATGTCAGTTAGGTGTCCGATCTGTCCGCAGCAATGTTGCAGTCCCAATAAAAATCACTGATCGCCATCATTACTAGTAAAAATAATAAAAATAAATAATGCCATAAATCTATTTACTATTTTTTAGACGCGATAACTTTTGCGCAAACCAATCAATATACGCTTATTGCAATTTTTTTTACCAAAAATATGTAGCAGAATACATATCGGCTAGTGTTGAGCGAACCCGGACTGTAACGTTCGGGTCCGTACCGAACTTTTGGGTGTCCGGGACCCGGACCCGAACACGGACATTTCAAAAAACGTTCGGGTTCGGGTTCTGGGTTCTGGTAGTTGATCACGCATGTTGAATAGCTGCAGGGCAGCCAATCAACAAACGTTTCACTGGTTTGCCCTTAGAAGCCATCACAGCCGTGCCTACTAATGGCATGGCTGTGATTGGCCAGTGCGTCATGTGACCCAGCCTCTTTATAAGCTGGAGTCACAGTGCTGCATGTCACATGCTCTTGGGTTAGTGTAGGGAGAGGAAGCTGCCAGCGTGAGGGAGAGATTGCAGACATTTTAACATCTGATCCTGCATCCTGAGATTACTACTGCTGTTACTCTGAGGGAGAGATAGCAGAAATTTGAGATTTCACATGCTGCTGCTTTGAGTTGCAGATTGCAGATCAAACCCTGCCTAACACAACGATCGTTACGATCGTGCACAATGATCAGATTGTTGGAGTAATTTGAGATTTCACATACTGCTGCTTTGAGTGACACATTGCAGATCAAACCCTGCCTAACACAACGTTGTCGACCGGGATCTCCTCATCCGTTACCAAAAACTTGTTATTAGACAGGGAGATTCGTTGTCGACCTTTGAGAGGGAAATCTTGATCCTCTACTAAAAACTTGTTATTACACAGTGAATGTCGTTGTCGACCGGGACATCCTCATCCGTTACTAAAAACTTGTTATTAGACAGGGAGATTCGTCTTCGGAGATGGATCACGTCAGTCTAGCGAGTTTCGTCGTCATACACTTTAGAGTTTAATGAGGGTGTTAGACTAGCAACTCATGCTAGCGTGTTAGACTAGCAACACATGCTAGTATTGCTAGCAACACAATCCGTCCCAAACTAGACGTTACACAGTGAGTTTCGTCGTCATACACTTTAGAGTTTAATGA
>BLSH010011269.1:531075-547547 GCA_018402905.1 Glandirana rugosa
CCAGAGGTCTTGACCTGTGTCATAAGATTCACTCCAGAGTGATTTCTAGATATATCTCCTTAGTCTTGGAGGAAGGAGGACGACCACTAGGGAGATGACTATGTAGGATCTTAAGATAAACGAAAAGGGTGACGGACCAATGTGACAAACGAGTAAAACGTTAGTAGACTTTATTCGTGGGGGTTTAGAAAAAGAAGACATCACGACCGATTTGACACGGGGGTTACGACATGAGAGATGCTTATTTCAGATGATTGCAAAATGAGCAAACAGTGTAACCAGGCAGTGGGAAAAGCAAATAGAATTCTAGGATGTATCAGTAGAGGGATCACCAGCAGGAGGAAGGAGGTTCTGATTCCTCTATATAGATCTTTAGTGAGACCTCACTTAGAATACTGTGTCCAGTTCTGGAGACCACGCTTACAAAAAGATATTGATAAAATAGAACGTGTTCAGAGACGGGTAACAAAAATGGTGAAAGGTCTGGGGGATAAAACATATCAAGAGCGACTTCAGGAACTTAATATGTACAGTCTGGAGGAAAGAAGGGAGAGGGGAGACATGATTGAAACCTTTAAATACATCAAGGGGGTGAATAAGGTTCAGGAGGGCAGTCTTTTCAATATGAAACCAAAATCAAGAACACTGGGACATGACCTCAAACTAACTGGGGGGAAGTTCAAAACGAATCTTAGAAAGTATTATTTTACTGAAAGGGTGGTTGATGATTGGAATAAACTACCAACAGAGGTTGTGAGACAGTCAACAGTAAATGGCTTTAAACATGCTTGGGATAAACATAAATCCATAGTCAAACAACAAGGTTAATGTAAAAAAAAAAATATATATAAAAAAAAAATAAAAAAAATAAAAAGGGGCAGACTCGATGGACTACTCAGTCTTTTTCTGCCGTCACTTTTCTGTTTCTATGTTTATAAGTGGGCTTGTTAGGGTAAATTTTTCTTCAACGCACAAATGTATCCAATGGTTGATGCCCTAAACTCAGGTAGCCATCTACGGTAGTTCCCAAAGGCTTATAATAGCAGCAGTCTATCTCTAACCAGCTGTGCCGGGGCCACAGAAGTATTATCCAAACAGTTCTGCCAAATACGATCAAGCCTTCTAGCCGCATTGCGGTGACAATAGGCTAGTTGCTCTCTTAGGAGGCTGGTGTTGACATACTGTATCGATTGGTCTTTGGTAGGTGCTGCATGAGACATCCATAATCTTGCAACCATCTTCCTGGCTAAATACAACAATCTTGAAACCATAAGATAAATACCCCTAGGGTACATCTCCTCATCTATTGCCCCCAACAGGCATACCAACGGTGTAGAGGGGATAGGGAGCTGGGCTACCTCAGAAATGGTTTGGACAACCTCAGACCAGTATCTCACTAGCTTGGGGCATCTTCAGGTCATATGAATGAAGTACACTGATTGGCACTGGCCTCAGTCACTGTCCTCCAGACAGTGACTGATTGGTCAGGAGCGGGGGCGGGACTGGCAGGTGTGCTGGTGCTTGGACTACACACACGCACGCACGCCTGTGATTCCCACCGACTGTGGGAGAGAAAGCAGCCTGAGTCCCCTGAGGTAAGTACTGTTGTGTACTGGGCTGTAATACCTGTTTACTGGGCTGTAATACCTGTGTACTGGGCTGCAATACCTGTGTGCTGGGCTGCAATACCTGTGTGCTGGGCTGCAATACCTGTGTGCTGGGCTGTAATACCTGTGTGCTGGGCTGTAATACCTGTGTGATGGGCTGCAATACCTGTGTACTGGGCTGTAATACCTATGTACTGAGCTGCAATACCTGCACACTGGGCTGCAGTACCTGTGTGCTGGGCTGCAATACCTGTGTACTGGGCTGTAATACCTGTGTGCTGGGCTGCAATACCTGTGTACTGGGCTGCAATACCTGTGTGCTGGGCTTCAATACCTGCGTACTGGGCTGCAGTACCTGTGCACTGGGCTGCAATACCTGTGTGCTACGCTGCAATACCTGTGTTCTGGGCTGTAATACCTGTGTACTGGCTGCAATACCTGTGTACTGGCTGCAATACCTGTGTGCTGGGCTGCAATACATGTGTGCTGGGCTGTAATACCTGTGTACTAGGCTACAATACCTGCATGCTGGGCTACAATACCTGCATGCTGGGCTGCAAAACCTGCATACAGCGCTGCAATACCTGCGTGCTGGGCTGTAATACTTGTGATACCTGTGTGCTGGGCTGTAATACCTGTGTGCTGGGCTGCAATACCTGTGTGCTGGGCTTCACTACCTGTGTACTGGGCTGTAATACCTGTGTACTGGGCTGCAATACCTGTGTGCTGGGCTGCAACACCTGTGGGCTGGGCTGCAATACATGTGGGCTGGGCTGCAATACATGTGGGCTGGGCTGCAATACATGTGTGCCGGGCTGTAATACCTGTGTACTGGGCTACAATATCTGCATGCTGGGCTGAAAAACCTGCATACTGGGCTGTAAAACCTGCATACAGGGCTGCAATACCTGCGTGCTGGGCTGTAATACTTGTGTGCTGGGCTGCAATACCTGTGTGCTGGGCTGTAATACCTGTGTGCTGGGCTGTAATACCTGTGTGCTGGGCTGTAATACCTGTGTACTGGGCTACAATACCTGTGTGCTGGGCTGTAATACCTGTGTGCTGGGCTGTAATACCTGTCTACTGGGTTGCAATACCTGTGTGCTGGGCTGCAATACCTGTGTGCTGGGCTGTAATACCTGTGGACTGGGCTGTAATACCTGTGTGCTGAGCTGCAATACCTGTGTGCTGGGCTGTAATATCTGTGTGCTGGGCTGTAATATCTGTGTGCTGGGCTGTAATACCTGTGTGCTGGGCTGTAATACCTGTGTGCTGGGCTGCAATACCTGTGTGCTGGGCTTCAATGCCTGTGTACTGGCTCTAATACCTGTGTACTGGGCTGTAACACCTGTGTGCTGGGGTGAAACACCTGTGTGTTGGGCTGCAATACCTGTGTGCTGGGCTGCAGTACCTACGTGCTGGGCTGTAATACCTGCGTACTGGACTGCAATACCTGCATGCTGGGCTGCAACACCTGCATGCTGGGCTGCAAAGCCTGCATGCTGGGCTGCAAAACCTGCATACTGGGCTGCAATACCTGCGTGCTGGGCTGTAATACCTGTGTGCTGGGCTGCAATACCTGTGTGCTGGGCTTCAATGCCTGTGTACTGGCTCTAATACCTGTGTACTGGGCTGTAACACCTGTGTGCTGGGGTGAAACACCTGTGTGTTGGGCTGCAATACCTGTGTGCTGGGCTGCAGTACCTACGTGCTGGGCTGTAATACCTGCGTACTGGACTGCAATACCTGCATGCTGGGCTGCAACACCTGCATGCTGGGCTGCAAAGCCTGCATGCTGGGCTGCAAAACCTGCATACTGGGCTGCAATACCTGCGTGCTGGGCTGTAATACCTGTGTGCTGGGCTGCAATACCTGTGTGCTGGGCTTCAATGCCTGTGTACTGGCTCTAATACCTGTGTACTGGGCTGTAACACCTGTGTGCTGGGCTGAAACACCTGTGTGCTGGGCTGAAACACCTGTGTGTTGGGCTGCAATACCTGTGTGCTGGGCTGCAGTACCTGTGCACTGGGCTGCAATACCTGTGCATTGGGCTGCAATACCTGCATGTTGGGCTGTAATACCTGCGTGCTGGGCTGCAATACCTGCGTGCTGGGCTGCAATACCTGCGTGCTGGGCTGTAATACCTGTGTACTGGACTGCAATACCTGTGTGCTGGGCTGTAATACCTGTGTGCTGGGCTGTAATACATGTGTGCTGTGCTGCAATACCTGTGTGCTGGGCTGTAATACCTGTGTACTGTATGGAATACAATATCTGCATGCTGGGCTGCAAAACCTGCATACTGGGCTGCAAAACCTGCATACAGGGCTGCAATACCTGTGTGCTGGGCTGTAATACTTGTGTGCTGGGCTGCAATACCTGTGTGCTGGGCTGTAATACCTGTGTGCTGGGCTGTAATACCTGTGTACTTGGCTACAATACCTGTGTGCTGGGCTGTAATACCTGTCTGCTGGGCTGCAATACCTGTGTGCTGGGCTGCAATACCTGTGTGCTGGGCTGCAATACCTGTGTGCTGGGCTTAAATACCTGTGTGCTGGGCTTAAATACCTGTGTACTGGGCTGTAATACCTGTGTACTGGGCTGCAATACCTGTGTGCTGGGCTGCAATACCTGTGTGCTGGGCTGCAATACCTGTGTGCTGGGCTGCGATATCTGTGCTGGGTTGCAATATCTGTGTGCTGGGCTGCAATACCTGTGTGCTGGGCTGCAATACCTGTGTGCTGGGCTTCAATACTTGTGTACTGGGCTGTAATACCTGTGTACTGGGCTGCAACACCTGTGTGCTGGGCTGAAACAACTGTGTGTTGGGCTGCAATACCTGTGTGCTGGGCTGAAATAAATGCGTGCTGGGCTGTAATACATGCGTACTGGGCTGCAATACCTGCATGCTGGGCTGAAAAACCTGCATGCTGGGCTGCAAAACCTGCATACTGGGCTGCAATACCTGCGTGCTGGGCTGTAATACTTGTGTGCTGGGCTGCAATACTTGTGTGCTGGGCTGTAATACCTGTAAGTTGGGCTGTAATACCTGTGTGCTGGGCTGCAATACCTGTGTGCTGGGCTGCAATACCTGTGTGCTGGGCTGCAATACCTGTGTGCTGGGCTTCAATACCTGCGTACTGGGCTGCAGTACCTGCGCACTGGGCTGCAATACCTGTGCGCTGGGCTGCAATACCTGCGTGCTGGGCTGCAATACCTGTGTGCTGGGCTGTAATACCTGTGTACTGGGCTGCAATACCTGTGTACTGGACTGCAATACCTGTGTGCTGTGCTGCAATACCTGTGTGCTGGGCTGTAATACCTGTGTACTGTATGGAAAGAAAAACTGTGCTAATAAGAGAAATCCCTATCAAAGCTGCAGCCTAGTAACATGCAATACACATATCCCAATGGAAACCTAGAAAATTGGCCGCGCTAAATAAACTAAACTACATACAGTGGTAAACTGAATGAATAAAAAATGGTAGATATAAACACCAAATTGAAAACATACTGGATGAGCAAATGTAAACATTTATAAAAAACATGTATAAACACCAAGTGAACAGTCTGTAACCACAGAAGGTGTAACCTCTTGAAACAAAAACATAGGTATCGCACACTTCATATGATGGTAATGTTCACCAATGTCTTTAGGTATGGAACAGTCTGTGTATACTATGGTGGTGATCCAGGTGGTAATGTAGTAACATAGAACACAGCCAGTGCTTCACTCATCACACAGAAGTGCCTCCACCAGTAAGATTAAATGCTTATGTAAGCTGGATCAAAGCGATTGGCTTAACCCAGCCAGGGCCCCCTCAGGGGCAAAGAAGACAAACGTGTCCAACCAATGCCACATTCATCCAGGTCAGGAATGTCAGGAATCAATCAGTGTTCAGTCGTAATCCATACAGCATATGCAAATAGAGACTTACAATGGTGTAATACTGCTAAAATTATTTAATAGAATAAAGTATTGCACTTACAAATAGTTGAGAAAAACTTGCAGGCATTGCAGCCCTGTGTGCTGGGCTGTAATACCTGTGTGCTGGGCTGTAATACCTATGTGCTAGGCTGCAATACCTTTGTGCTGGGTTGTAATACCTGTGTACTGGGCTGCAATACCTGTGTACTGGGCTGTAATACCTGTGTGCTGGGCTGCAATACCTGTGCACTGGGCTGTTATTACCTGTGTACTGGGCTGCAATGCCTGTGTGCTGGGCTGTAATTCCTGTGTACTGGCTGGCTGCAATACCTGTGTACTGGCTGTAATATCTGTGTACTGGGTGGCTGCAATACCTGTGTACTGGCTGGCTGCAATACCTATGCACTGGGCTGGCTACAATACCTGTGTACTGGGCTGGCTGCAATACCTGTGTACTGGCTGTAATACCTGTGTACTGGTTGTGGCTGCAATACTTGTGGATTGGCTGCAATACCTGTGTACTGGCTGTGGCTGCAATACCTGTGTACGAGCTGCATACTATGTTACTAGCTAATATATACCCCACCTGTGATGCTGAGCTGTATACTCCTGACACAGTATGTGGAATACAGGGGACAGAGTGGGTGGATTCTATAAGGGGTGGGGCTTATGAGAAGTAGGAGGGGTCAAAAAGGAAGGAGGGGGCCTGGCGCCCCCCATCCTAAAACGTCACCAGCCGCCACTGGAAGTCACCTGTATGCACTGCACACTTTGGAAGGGAGTCTCTTCTGCCCCATGCAAACAATTTGTCTGGGGTACGGTAGGACCTATAAAGAGCTGTGAGAGTTTCTGGGAGGCAGAAACCGAGATCACTGGGAGTGATTCCAATGCCATATCCCATTGGTCATCATCTATCTCCCCTATATCCGCGACCCATGAGGACCTACTTTTAAGTAAATAGTCATTCTGGATAGTTGACATCAGTACAGAATATATGTTAGAGAACAATCCCCTGCGGCAACTGGCCTGGACGAGATCTTGTATCATTGGGGAAGAAGATAGGGATAGAGGTGTCACTTGTTCCTGGGCCTGTAGGGCATGCCGAAGCTGGAGATACTGATAGAACTGGCCAAGCATAAATTCATTGCGTAATTGCTCAAACGTTTTCAAGGTACCACGAGAATGCAGTCGGTGGAGGAACCGTATCCCTTGCCTTTTCCATAGGGAGAAGCCCTGAGGTTTATTTAATTCCACAAAGTTAGGGTTGTGCCACAATGGAGTGAACTTTTGGGCCTGATAGAGATAGCGCTTTTTTAGTTGTTTTCTACACTTTCCTAAGCAGATCAGCTGTAGGCGAAGAATAGGGGATGCCCGGGAGGTCCAATTCCAAATGTGATATAGCCATTAACTCAGGACTAGTCCATGATACCAGCTGAGCAGCCGGGTCCAGGTTGTCCTCTGTCCCACAGCCTGCAAGCTATTGCAGCTGGGAAGCCAGAAAATACATTCTTGAATGAGGGACCGCCAGGCCTCCCGATCCCTGCCATACTGGAGAGTATTCAGACTTATCCGGGCCTGTTCTCAAAATTGGGTGTCAATACGCTTAACTCACTTGTTCGAGATCCACATGGGCAAATTGTGAAAGATATATAGGAGCTGCGGAGCACACACCATCTTTATTTCGTTTTCGCGCCCCACCACCAACAACGGCAGTTTACACCAACTATTGCCTTTGATCTTCTGTCTAAGGTTCCTTGACAGGTATTCTGTTGGGTCCGTGGATACTACTACCCCCTGGTATTTAAAGGAGTGAACTATGGCGATCTGGGATGCCCTGTCAGGGAGGGGTGCTGTCAACGGTTCCAGGGGCATAAGGACTGAATAGGACCAGTTGATAGTGAATCCCGATATGGCACCAAAATCTGAAATTAACCTCATTACGGTGTGCAATGAGTCCCGTGTGTCTCTCAAGTATAATAATGTGTCATCCGCGTAGAGGGATATCTTATCTTCTAAAGGGTCCCTGCGGAATCCAATTATAGATGGGTGTTTACGAATGAGCACAGCTAGAGGCTCCACTGCCATCACAAACAGGAGCGGGGACAGTGGACAGCCATGCCGTGTGCCTCTATGCAAAGAAAAGGAGGAGGAAAGGGCATTATTTATTCAGAGTCTAGCACAGGGAGCAGAATAAAGGATTCTAATCCAACTGATAAATTTGTTCCCTATGCCAAATCTAGACAGAATATCCAGGAGGTAGGGCCATTCGACACTATCAAATGCTTTTGCTGCGTCTAAGGTTAATATGGCCCTACCCCCAGGATTATCCACCGGTATCTGTAAGTGTAAAATTAAATGTCTTACACGTTACCTCAAATGGCATTAGGCTGACATATGACCAACTGAGGACAAATTTCCAGCTACCAACCACAATGTTTTTCAGATTTCTACAGCTGCACCATGCGCTTAATGCACAGTTCCCCAATGGAATAAATTTGCAATCACGTGGTGGGGCGCTTCATGATATCTAGAAATGTGGATAGAATTTTGTCCTCCCTCTACTTTAGAATAACTAAAAAAAAAAAGGCAGCCAGCGTGACAATACCACGTTCCGGGATGAGGCCGCCATCTTAGTGGTTGGAAGAAAACCGCAATTGTTTCATTGCTGGAGAATCTTTGCCGAAAAGTGAGTGTAACACTTTTTATTGGAATAAACTTGTATTGGAACGTGCTACACTATCTTTGCCATTTATTCCTTTCATGATCCGGGGAGGATGATCTGGATGCCCTTGGGAAACCTCAGTATGTGCAGGCAGAAGTTGGTCAGTTACCATCTGTGAAAGGTTCCTCTACCTAATCCCACACAAAGGCTCATTGGACCTCCGTAATAGGGGTCATATTTGGAGGGTAAGAGGCAGTATGTGTGGGTGTCGGTGAAGGTTTCTTCTATGGAATCACCTTTCCTAAATGTCATCTTTTCATCAGTTACTTAAGGATTAGTTTCTGGACTATTATGTTATGTCTTTCTCAGCACTGCACTTCGTTTTTGTTTTGTATATGGATGGTTCAACCTTTTGTGCTGGCAGCTGAACATCATATTCTCCTTATTTAGTGCGGTTGATTTTATATATTTTTATTGTGTATCTTGGCAGGATCAAATATGATCAAAGGTTTGCTAGGGGTCTCAAATCCCTTAGAGACAGAAATGACATAGTGGTACATCCAGCTGATAAGGGGGGGCAACGTGGTCTTTGATAGGACTGCATATGATGCTGAGATGGCCCGCCTCCTCTCTGATCAGGACACCTATTTACCCTTGGAGTCTAATCCTACAACCGGATTCAAAAAGAGATTAGTTGAGCTGGTCAAAACAGGTTTTGAACAAGGGATTATTACCATTAGGTTGCTCCTAGAGTCCCTATTATGTACCTTCTTCCGAAAGTCCATAAGGGTTTGCAGAACCCCCCTGGAAGGCCGATTGTAAGCGGTTTGGATTCGGTTACTTCCAGGGTGGGTAAATATATAGATTTTTTTCTGCAACCATTGGTGCTTAGTACTCCCTCGTACCTGAAGGATTCAATGCAGGTCATTAACCTGTTGAGAGAGGTTGAATGGAGGGAAGGTTGTATTTTTGCCACAGCCGACGTAACGTCGTTATATACTA
Source organism: Glandirana rugosa (assembly GCA_018402905.1). Classification (NCBI taxonomy): domain Eukaryota; kingdom Metazoa; phylum Chordata; class Amphibia; order Anura; family Ranidae; genus Glandirana; species Glandirana rugosa. Next base: position 540,275 of record BLSH010011269.1, read on the forward strand.
TCATTTCTCACACCTTAGGGTGAGAGGCTGTGGAATATTTTTTACCACAGGACACTTCTCTGTGTTCTAGTCAGCAGTCCTTTGTTTTGTCTCTACTTGAATATTGTATGAGCCATGACTATTTTTGGTTCAGTGGTAGATAGTACTTACAAAATAGGGGTGTGTCCATGGGGGCAAAATTTGCCCTCAGTATGGCCAATCTCTTTATGGCCAAGTGGGAGGAGGATGTCGTCTATGGTCATCATAGACCGAAGCTTTTTTGGAGATGATACATAGATGACGTCCTCCTACTATGGGAAGGTAGTGAAGAGCCATTGGCATCCTTTTCACCAAGCTGAATTGTAACGACAGGGGTATCCTGATACAGTTTGAGTCCAGTAAGACTGAAGTTAATTTTTTAGACCTCAGGATGAGGGTGGAAGGTGGTATTATTTACACCTGAACCTTTTTTAAGGACACAGACTGGAATGGGTTTATTGACATCTCCAGTTGTCATCACCCTTCCTGGCTCCACTCTGTCCCTAAGAGTCTGTTCTTTAGATTAAAAAAGAATTGTACCAATAGGGAAGATTTTTTGAAAGAAGTGGATGTCCTAAATACGAGAATTTTGGAAAAGGGCTATGATGCAGCAGATACTATGGATAGGGAATCCATGCTGAGGCCTAAAACGGAAAGGCAGAGGTCTTCTTTTGATTTTGCTTTTCTCACTACATTTTCCAATCAGCATCAATCTATCAAACGGATTGTGTGGAGACATTGGGAGGTTGTTCGCAACAATAGGGTATTGAGTTCTGTTCTCCCAGAAAATCCCCACGTGGTATTTAGAGGTGCCCCTCCTTTGAGGTTACAAGTGGCCCCTAATATAGTGGAATCCCCACGAGATACTCTTTTTTTTCAGCACCTTCAGGGCTACTACCCTTGTAAGAAGTGTCCAGTGTGTAAGTTAAATGCACAGAGGCCAAGGAAATTCTGTTCATTTGAGTCTGCAGCGACACATCAGACCTTCTCCATCAAACCATTAATTACTTTCAGCTCAAAAAATGTGGTCTATATGATCGGTTGTCCATGTGGATTGCAGTATATAGGCCACACTAAACGCAAGATGGTCACCAGACTCAAGGAACATATAGCTAATATTAAAAAAGACTTTTTAGATCACAGCTTATCGAAGCATTATGCGCTTAACCACTTGCCTACCGCCCCGCCGTCATATGACGGCGGATCGGTAAGCCTCTCATTCTGGGACGACGCATCCCGGCTCTGTCGGTGTCGGCGTGTCCCCAGGACACACCGCGTCACCGACGGGGGTGAACAGCCATTGGCCATGGGCAGGGAACACTGCCTGTCACCGACACTGGTATCAGCCGCCGGTCGGCGGGTGTTACCTTGTGATCGGCTGTGATCTACTTCACAGCCGATCACATCCAATGTAAACAGAGCGGTAACTCACTGTTACCAGCTCTTCTCTCCTCACACAGTTTCCAGTGTGAGGAGAGAAGAGCTGGGATCAGTGAGTTACTGATCTGTAAAGTAAAAGCACACACTGTCACACCCCCCTGCCCCCCCAATGCACCTGTCACCCAACAGTCACCCCATCTGCCCCCATAAAGTGTACCTGTCATCATAAAGTGTACCTGCCATCAGACTGTCATCATAAAGTGCACCTGTCAGTGACTGTGGCCTGTCACCCATCAGCGACCGTGGCATGTCACCCGTCAGCCATCAGTTACGTGGCGTGTCACCCATCAGTGACTGTGGCCTGTCACCCGTCACTGACCGTGGCCTGTCACCCATCAGTGATCGTGGCGTGTCACCCGTCAGTGACCGTGGCATGTCACCCGTCACCTGTCAGTGACCGTGGCATGTCACCTGTCACCCGTCAGTGACTGTGGTGTGTCACCCATCAGTGACCATGGCTTCTCACCCAGCCAGTGACCGTGTCACCCGTCACCCATCAGTGACTGTGGCGTGTCACCCCCAGTGACCTGGCGTGTCACCTGTCACCCGTCAGTGACCGTAGCGTGTCACCCGACAGTGACCGTGGCATGTCACCCAACAGTGACCGTGGCGTGTCACCCGTCACTGACCATGGTGTGTCACCCGTCAGTGACCGTGGCGTGTCACCCATCACCCATCAGTTAATGTGGTGTGTCAACCGCCACACATCAATGATCGTGGCCTGTCACCCAACACTGACCGTGGCCTGTCACCTGTCACCCATCACTGACCATGGTCTGTCACCCATCAGTGACCACTGCCAGTCACCCGTGGCCTGTCACCCATCACCCATCAGTGACCACCGCCAGTCACCCATCGCCCATCAGTGACCGTGACCAGTCACCCATCAGTGACCACCACCAGACACCCGTCACCCATCAGTGACCACCGCCAGTCACCCGTCACCCATCAGTGACCACCGCCAGTCACCCGTCACCCATCAGTGACCATCGCCAGTCACCCATCACCCATCAGTGACCACCGCCAGTCACCTGTCACACATTAGTGATCACCGCTAGTCACCTGTCACCCATCAGTGACCACCACCAGACACCCATCAGTGACCACCGCCTGACACGCGGCACCCATCAGTGACCACCGCCAGTCACCCATCAGTGACCACCACTAGTCACCCATCAGTGACCACCACCAGTCACCCATCAGTGACCACTGCCAGTCATCCATCACCTATCAGTGACCACCGCCAGTCACCTGTCACCCATCAGTAACTTCCAACAGTCACCCATCACCCATCAGTGACCACCACCAGACACCCATCACCCATCAGTGACCACTACCAGACACCCATCAGTGACCACAGCCAGTCACCCGTCACCCATCAGTGACCGTGACCAGTCACCCATCAGTGACCACCACCAGTCACCCGTCATCCATCAGTGACCACCACTAGTCATCCGTCACCCATCAGTGACCACCACCAGACACCCATCACCCATCAGTGACCGTGACCAGTCACCCATCAGTGACCACCACCAGTCACCCGTCATCCATCAGTGACCACCACTAGTCATCCGTCACCCATCAGTGACCACCACCAGACACCCATCACCCATCAGTGACCACCGCCAGCCACCCATCACCCATCAGTGACCACCACCAGACACCCATCACCCATCAGTGACCACTACCAGACACCCATCAGTGACCACAGCCAGTCACCCATCACCCATCAGTGACTGTGACCAGTCACCCATCAGTGACCACCACCAGTCACCCGTCATCCATCAGTGAGCACCACTAGTCATCCGTCACCCATCAGTGACCACCACCAGACACCCATCACCCGACAGTGACCGTGACCAGTCACCCATCAGTGACCACCACCAGTCACCCATCATCCATCAGTGACCACCACTAGTCATCCGTCACCCATCAGTGACCACCACCAGACACCCATCACCCATCAGTGACCACCGCCAGCCACCCATCAGTGACCACCGCCAGTCACCCACCACCCATCAGTGACCACCGCCAGTCACCCATCAGTGACCATTGCCAATCACCTGTCAGTGACCATCACACCCATGAGTAAACATCACCTGTAAAAGTCTCACACATTTGGCATCACCATATGTAAAAGTCTCACACATTTGGCATCACCATACTCAGGAGGAGTAGCAGAATGTATTTTGGGGTGTCATTTTTGCTATGTACATGCTATGTGTTGGAAATATCTTATAAATTGACAACTTTGTGTAAATAAAATGTGTTTTCATTTTTTCCCCACATTTTCCAAAAACTACTGGAAAAAATGAACCATTCAAAAGACTCATTATGCCTCATAGCTTATTCGTTGGGGTATTTGCTTTCCAGAATGGGGTCATTTTGTGGGCAATTCCATTGTCCTGGTGTTCCAGGGCCTTCAAAATGTGATAGGTCTTCATGACATTAGATGTGTAATTTATGTCCCTAGAATACCTGACGGCGCTCCCTGCATGTTGAGCTAGCTTGAGTATGTGGCTAGGCTGTGAAAAAGTCTCAGACATGTGGTATCTCCATACTCGGGAGGAGAAGTAGAATGTGTTTTGGGGTGTCATTTGTGGTATGCATATGCTGTGTGTGAGAAATAGCCTGTTACAATGACAAGTTTGTGAAAAAAAAAAGAAAAAAAATCTTCATTTTGCAAAGAATTGTGGGAAAAAATTACAACTTCAAAATATTCACTATGCCTCTTACTTAACTTGGAGTGTCTACTTTCCAAAAATGGGTCATTTGGGGGGTATTTGTACTTTCCTGGCTTGTTAGAGTCTCAAGAAATTAGATAAGCCTTCAGTACATCAGGTGTGATCAATTTTCAATGATTGGCACCATAGTTTGTAGACTCTATAACTTTCACAAGGACCAAATAATATACACCGATTTAGGTTATTTTTACCAAAGATATGTAGTAGTATACATTTTGGCCAAAATTTATGAAGAAAAATCACTAATTTGCTAAATTTTTTGACAGAAACAAAGAAAAAAGCATTTTTTCCACAAAATTTTCAGTCATTTTTTATTTATGGCACAAAAAATAAAAAACCCACTAGTGATTAAATACCACCAAAAGAAATCTCTATTTGTGTGAAAAAAAGGATGCAAATTTCATATGGGTACAATGTTGCAATGCTGAGTAATTGTCATTCAAAGTGTGATAGCGCTGAAAGCTGAAAAATGGCCTGGACAGGAAGGGAGTTTTCGTGCCCAGTATTGATGTGGTTAAACATGATAGAAAACTCAAGGGCACTGTGTTTATTGGCTTAGGTTTTCAGCCAATTGGAGGGGCAGTCACGTAGTGCGTGAGATCTCTAGGCTTGAAGCCAAGTGGATCTACCAGGTTAAGACCTATGTCCCCCATGGCATGAACGTCGAATGGGACGTGAATGCCTTTATTAACAATAATTAACTCATTAATGCCTTGTGTTGGGTGTCGCCCATAGATACCCTTATGATATGGATATGGAGATAGTATTGAATATCAATTGATCTCTATAGTTTTTTTAATCTAGGATGCTTTTGGATCTATTTGGCCTATTTAATCAATTCATAAGGTGTTCATCTTTGAGATATTTTTTCAATTAATTTTTTCATATTTCATGTTTTATTCATAATTTTTATGTACCTATTTGTCGAGCAGCTTTTGTGATGGTTTATTGAGTTTGCCTTATTTTTTGTCTTGTTTCTTCTTAATTTTTTGCTTTTTGTATTTTTTAATTTGCATTCTTGTAGTATACATATCATTGTAATTTATTTTCCAACCACAAGATGGAGCCTGTCCGGAAATGCGATTTTTTTATTAATTCATGCATCTCTCTCAGATGTTTTTAGACAACTGTTTAAAATTGTTCATACAGGTTCATATGTAATTTACAACATAAAACTATATTTAATATTAGTATTTATACTTCAGTGTTTTATACTAGTTGCTTTCATTCATATATAGTTTCAGTTGGAGCTGGTTCTCGTTTAATTTCCGGTCTGTGGAGCGCATTGGCATAGGGAGCAGACCGTGAGGATCGTCTTAGTTCCCCTTCTGGTTTGTGTAACGCACGGAAGTTGCGAATGGTGGTGGAGGAGTGTGATTATCTTCTCCCCTATTCCGTTTCATGTGCCCACATGACCCCCATCTGTCCAAACATTGCCTGTCCCCGTAACTATAAATACAACGCTACGTCAGATGCTGGCCATGCCCCTGACGACGTCAATGATGACAAAACTCATTGAAAAAAGGGAGGAGCCAGCGTGACGATACCGCGTGTCGGGGCGAGGCCGCCATCTTAGTGGTTGGAAACAAACCGCAATTGTTTCATTGCTTGAGAATCTCTGCAGAAAAGTGAGTGTAACACTTTTTATTGGAATAAACTTGTATTGCAACGTGCTGCACTATCTTTGGCATTCATTCCTTTCATGATCCGGGGATGATGATCGGGGTGCCCTTGAGAAACCTCAGTATGTGCAGGCAGAAGTTGGTCAGTTACCATCTGTAAAAGCTTCCACTACCTAATCCCACACAAAGGCTCATTGAACCTCCGTATTTGGAGGGTGAGAGGCAGTATGTGTGGGTGTCGGTGAAGGTTTCTTCTATGGGATCACCTTTCCTAAATGTCATCTTTTCATCAGTCACTTAAGGATTAGTTTCTGGACTATTGTGTTATGTCTTTCTCAGTGCTGCACTTATAGTTTTAGTTTTGTATATGGACGGTTCAACCTTTTGTGCTGGCAGCTGAACATCATATTCTCCTTATTTGTCGCAGTTGATTTTTATATATTCTTACTTTAGAATAACTGCCCAGGTTGAGAGAAGAGGAGCGCGATTGCTTGATAAGTGGCAAGGAGATATCCCTGCTCTGACAGAGGATGAATGGGAGGAGGGAATACAGCAATACATATCCTTAATGATATCTGCAATGGATCAGTATATTCAATTGAAATTCCTGCATAGGGTGTATTACACCCCCCAAAGGCTCACTAGGATATACCCTTCTCAGACAGACAGATGCCCCAAATGTAGGAATGAACTGGGTACCATTTTTCATGTAGTATGGTCTTGTCCACTGATACAACAGTTCTGAAAAGAGGTGACTGGGGTGATATGCTCGTTGAGTGCCCTACAATTTGATGTGGATCCTATTGTTTTGCTCCTAGGAGTGAGTGATAGGGTCACAACTAATACACACAAGAAGTTGTTTATATTCTATGCAGCATTTTACGCCAGGAAATCTATCCTACGTAAGTGGAAGGATCCAAACCCTCCCACTCTTCAGCAGTGGAAAGCCCTAATCAACTCAGTTCTCCCTCTGTATAAGCTCACATATATGAGCCGTAAATGCCCTAAAAAAATTGGGAAAATTTGGGGAGTTTGGACAAAAGACTAGAGACTGGAGAATATATAACCCAACTGCATACACTGTGGGTATATAAAGAATAGGGATAACGACATGGTTTTGGAGAAGAGATGTCTCTATTAGAGTTGAGCGAACACCTGGACGTTCGGATTCTGCTGGTCCGTCCGAACTTCGGGACAAAGTCCGGGTCCGGGTCCGGACGGAACCCGAACGATCGCACGGACAACGAATGTCTCCCTCTTGACTCAACTAATCCCGAAAGGTGACGACTTCTCACCCTCCCAAACCTAGGAAGGTGAATGCATCCTATCTAAAGGACCGCATTTTACGACGTATCTTATATTTGTTGAAGAACACACATAATCAACACTGGGATAGTGAGTGAGGATCCTCGTTTTGTTATCCTAGGTGTAGTTTAACATCCCGTGAGT
>BLSH010011269.1:558938-572327 GCA_018402905.1 Glandirana rugosa
GAAATGCCACGAAACGCGTAGAGTTTCCATCAAGTATGCCAAGACAAGACAGTTTTTTATCCATTAAGCTATTTAGTCAATTTGTGTGTTTCATGAATTCTGATGGTCAATCATGTTCCCATATTTATTTGCATAATTACTGTATGTAATTTTAATTGTCTACTGACTGAGAATATGTGAATTTGCTTTCTTGAATAATTGTCTATTGACTTAGAATATGTAAATTTACTTATTTGAATAATTATGGAGATGTTTAACATATGAAATGTCCCTTATTAAAATGTTATTTATCAATGAAAACAAATGTTTTTTATTTTGGGATCATGACATATTCAATGTGATTATGACAGTTATACATCAGAAACATGAATCCTATGCACACAGCTATTTATTACTAACTATTTACAATTACTCGCCTCATTTAAAGCCCCATGTCTTTTCCTTTCTTTTAAGTCTCAATAATAGGGGTGGAGGTTTGTCCTTGTTGGTCTATGTATGGTCACACATTTTTTAACTTGTAGCCGTACGTTGTCTCTGTAGCCCACCTTGGGAAAGACTTCAAGTTTTTTCAACAGTGCTTCTTCTATTACCTCTGGGGATCCATACGTTTCTTCTAGTCTTTTCCAGGTCATGTGGAGTCCTGCTGCAGGGTTGAACAGGTTCGCTCTTCCCATCCTCTTAGCATGCTCTGCCGACTCGGTACCAAGACATTTTATCATTAAATTAAGCATTTCTACTGGTGATAAGTTCAGACCTTTTGTGGCATTCAGAAAGGAAGATTTCCATGCCCAATAGTTTTCAGGACAGTCATCAAATTGGAGAAAGCCTGAGCTAACCATTTCTTTGCGGATGAGATATTTGGTGACATCCACTGCACATTGTTGTTCGCACATGTAATCTATAGGTTGAGGTGATGGGAACACTTGTTTTTTGTTCTTAGGGGTTTCTAGTGCTTCATTCTTGGTTTGCTGGCAGCCGCTGACATCATGTGGTTGATTGGGCCTGCTCAGGGGGTATGTTGATCTCGGCCTGAATTCCTTTGCTTCAGGTTTAAGAGACTGTTCCTTTGTATGCGCATCAGTAAGGTTCTGGATGTACTCACTTGTACGATCTGCGGAGAATAGAGGCTTTTCTGGAACCTCTGAGTCTTTATATGATTTTTCACTTCCTGACCGACTTGTTCCCATGTAGGCAGCGGCCTCTGCTTCAGCAACTGCAGCTGCATTCTGTCGCTGCAGGATGAGCAATTTTGATTCTAATTCCGCTTCTTCTTGTACTATGGCAACTTTCTTGGCTGCTATCTCCTACATCATCATGGCTTCTTTTTCTGCGTACTGTAGCTGGACGCGGGCAGCTTCTGCCTTGGCGCGAGCTCTAACTGCTGAGGAACTTGCTGAGGACATCTTGCTAGCCCATGAAGATCTGGACACATGCGACTGTGCATCGTCTTGCTGGGCACTGGGAATGTTCTCCATGCCTTGCTGTGTGGGCGCTAGCGTGTCATCAGCCTGGTACTTTGTTCCTGATCTTAGACTAATGCTGCAGTAATGGCGTCTCAGTTTATTCCAGACCGCCACGTGGGTGTCTTTTTACTGTTCTGCTTCGCGTTATTGAACTGTTATATAACACTAGTCAGACAGCTTAACAATAATTCAGAAGTCAAGACACGTGAGACATCAGATCTGTATGTATTCTTTTTTCTGAATAACTTTGTAAAACTACAACATAAACAAAACATATGTGTCAGTACATTAAACATTATACAGCAGCCTCACCCCACCAGTGAGAGTACTCACAGACAATTCCATCATTAGTCCAGGAATAGATAAGAGCTTGTCTGCATGCAGTCTGCTAGATCCAGGAGCAGTCATGAAATGGAGGAAATACAGATCCAGGTTAAAGGTTACTGTTTCTTACTGTGAGAAAAATACCACTTCCTGCCAGGCGCTGACCACTAGATGGCAGCAGCGTCAAACTAACATTGCACATATAATCTGTGAACAATATGGGCAGAACAAGTAGAATCATTTAATTGTTTAAAAAATTCACTAACGCCTTATGCAAAATGATGGCTGGGAAGTGGTTCACTTATCCTGAATGTGCATCATATGATGTCCAGCAAGACAATAAGCCAACGCGAGCCAGCGGGGTTGCGCAGATTGACAATCGCTGGTGTGGTGTGTCAATCTGACACAACGCATTTCCGATTGTGCTAAATAGCTTCTGTCAGAATCTTTTTGGTATGTGATCAGCTGTGAGTAATCAAAGCAGATCACAGTGCAGGTCCCCAACCAACCTCCACCAGACAAAGAGGGTTTGCTTATAATTTAAACTGGATTATTATGGCACCATGTAGTTAAATGATTAATACAACAAAAAAAATCTTAAAATAAAACATAGACATCATTTATTGTTACAGAGAGAATTTTAGTATGACAAGAAATGTTGGGGAAATTGCATATTTCATATTCCTTATTAAGGTTGGCCTCACAAATATCTATTATAGCCTCTAATATTCTGGTTACCTTGCATGACTCAACCTATTGGCATTTGAATTGCCTTATATGGACAAGCTAGCCCCCTCTCCTCAGGAATGTGAAGGTCATATTGTTGCTTACCAGGGTGTTGCCTGGGGGTGGTCATTTTCCTTATACAAGTTCTATATTACCACAGCCAAAATCTATACAAGCTAGTCTCACCCAGAATGGCCATGAGGCCAGTGTCTGGTCCCGGTCACCTGTGCCATGAAAGGGACCCATGGCAGGAAACAAGCACCTTTAGTTAAGTATTCTTAATATTTTCTTTATCGTCATCTGTAGCTGTCATTACTAGTAATAAATGTTATACTTTTAAGTATTTGTGTGATCTCTCTTTGTGCATATCGAACACAACCCCAAAAATGTGAAAAGAGATTTGGTACCAGGAGTAAGTGGGGTCGATTTGTGCAAATAAGAGATACAAAAATAATGCAGAATTGTGCTAGACTCTTTGTGCGGGGTTTAATGTTGTGTACTTGTATTGTGAGCCACAGTACCTTCAGAAAGCGAAGGAAATGTATCAGATAAAGCTGGCTTATTTGAGGTGCCATTAGGTGATCAGCTGCAAGCAGATTTTTGTTTAGGTGTTAACTGGACACCGGCTTGCGATTTTGTTTTTGTTTGATAAATTGGGTGAGAGACTGATATACAAATTAAACTGTTGTATCTTCAGGAAGCCTTAATTGTAATAGTAATAACATTGGTCTCTGGACTTTAGACGTTTCAGAGCAATGAGACTATTTTGAATATTGAAAACGATGAGCTGACTGCTCTGATTGTTATGTGTATGTCCAAATTGTTTGAAGCTAGCCAATGGACATGGTACTTGTTTGTATTGTCTATATAAAATGACAAGGTTACCTTAATTAAGATATATAGGTAATACTTAGCATGAGTTCTAAAATACATTTTGTTACTTATGTTTGTGCATTTATGTGAGTTTAACATTGGAAAAGTTAAGTAATGAAACTGAAGAAAAAGTTCTGTAAAGTTGTAAATGAGAAAAGTGAGGAATACAGAAGGGTTATATCGTAGGTACTGAAACTGATAAAATGGCATATGAGAAAGATAGAAGATTTTGTCAGAAAGTCTTTGTAAGTTTAAGTGAGAAATAATTTTCTACATGCCTGTGTTTGTGTACAGAGAGGAGAGACAGACTGCAGCATCCCCCTTCCTCCCCTTCTTCCTTCAACAAATTCTTTGTGAGGGTCTGTCTGTGAAATGTAGTAATGCATTCATTTTTGACCAGCTATTTAATCACTAGTATAACATGTGATGTTCAAAGGGAAATGTTTAATTATGTTGCAAAAAATACAAATCTTGTTGAAATGGTTCATTTTTGCTTTGTAACCCTAGGATTCAGTTTAAACAAAGAAAAGGCTGATTGCGGCCGACACCCTTTGAATTCCTAAAATCAGCCATGATTATTATAATTATTTAAATATTTAGTTATCCTTTCCAGCCTACTGGGTGTGGAAAGGGAGAAGGCTCCACCCACTGATAAAAAACCTAGTTGTACCTTTTTCTGCCAGTCATTTGAACAAAATAACTGATTAGACAAGTTCTGTATAACATGTTAAATGTATGAGCAAGCAAAGAGTAACAGTATAAGATAGGACAACAGTGAATGATCACTGGAGATGTATGTCTATGTATTGTCCCGATGATTGTAATGAAATGTGAATACAACACTAATGATTGTTTTATAAGTTTTTTCTTAATACAGAAGGAACCAGATCTGTATGGAATTGAACAAGAGATTGAAATAGAAACATCAAAATGAGTTTGGTGATGTATAATATGTGTGCACAATGTGATGAACACACTGCAAATGTTATTGTGAATGTTAACCATGGTGAATTATTGACAACTTTTGATGGATGTCCTTTAATGAAAATCCACGTGATGATTAATTAATTAATTAATGAACTTGTTTAACATGAGTAGAAAAGAGTGCACTCTCATTAAACAACATGGCCATATGTTTTGTCTGGAAAGTGTTTTGAATATGTGTTTTGTGCTAACCATTTGTTTATTTCTAGGTAGGAAATGTAATGATAATGCACTTTCATTTTGTTTAGTTCCTAGATAGTGCTAAACAGCATCAATCCACCTGTCTGATATGGTTTGATGTCCAAGAACTAAAGACAAAGATTACAACACACATTGACAACTTGCATCATCTAAATTGTTGATATTTTGTTTGTTTATGTGAATATAATGACAGTTTTATTAGAACTGATTGTAAACAGAGCAGCTAATAATTTTGATGCTGCATGATGGGTATTCAAGTTTTTTTCCTTCTGATTAAGTTGAATTTGAAACATATTTCCAATGGTTTGGAGGGTATAAGAATACCTAAACATAATATGTTTATCTTCCTCTACTGTCCCTTCCTGTGTGTATTTAGCTTGATTTATAGCAGGATCTAGTTTAATAGATTCTGCCATAATCATTGCAGTGGCCTGTAATGCAGAATCACTGTTGGAGTGTGTGAAAAAAGAACAGAATCCACAGGATGAGCACAGTACAGGAAGAGAACGGGTGATACTAAAAGTTAAAGGTTTTATACAACTGGTGTTTGGTTTGAAGTATATTTTCTATATGAATTTCCATTTGAATTTAAGCTAATCATGTCATTCATTGTGAAAAAAGTAATTTTATGTCCACTCAATCAAAGATAATCATGATTATGGCAATGGTTGCAAATTTTAAACCAAGTCCTTCAAAATTAAGGTGCTGTAATTTTGATATATACATTGTTATATGTGACACTTAGGGATCCTTTGGCCACCATGTTTGATACACTTGATTATGAAATAGGTTCCCATGTTTAGTTTTCCTCGATTCTCCCCGATTGCTTGGGTGTGGGACTTGCATGTAGAGTATACTGACACATTAGGTGTGGGTAGTTTGTACAAACATATTGGGGTTAATGTAGACAAGAGCCAGTGAGCCTGCCAACATGTTTTTAGAGTATGGCAGGAGACTAGAGTACACAGAGGAAATATACACACATTAAGTGGTTTAAAGTTGGTCCTATGGTTGGACATTGTTATGTTTAGATATAAAAGTAGAGTTCATGTGGGATATGGGTGGTGGTGTTCCTGTACCAATATTTCCCCCTGGCTGAGAAAAAGCTGAGTTTTTCCTTTTAGTGTTAGGCCAGGTGACTAGGGATTGTGGATTTAACTGTTCAGAAATCTAAATCCATGATGGGCTATATGGGCATTATTGTTACATATGGAAGGTTGGACTGGCAGTCTTGGTACCACACCTGCTTTGACGTCAACCACAAGCATATTGGAGAAAGGAGACAAACACTTTTGACAGCAGCAACCGTCTATAAAGACTTTGTCAATGATCAGCAGCTGAACTGTTGGTGAAAGTTACACCTGTTCTGATGGTTGAATAGCTGAACTCTTCCATCCGCTATCATGGTCAAGTACCTGAATCTGATTGTGAAGTACCTGAACTGTTTTGTCTGCTCTGATGGTCAAGTGTTTGAACTGTCTGTAAAGTTCCAGCTACCATGTGGTTATATGCCTGCACGTCTATGACTTGTGAGCTGCAATAGTCCGGAGGATATGGACTTTGTATTCTACAGTTCTTTCAGTTCTACAGCGTTGCAATTGTGCTGCAGCTGCGATCTGATCACCGGATGTCTAAGACTCTGCTGTCCATCACCAGGTATGGAGGACTTTGACAAGTTTCTACACGTTTAAACTCTTGGAAAGAAGAGTTTGATGTTCATACCTGCTCCTGTGCTTTCGAAAGGAGAAATTTAGTGTTCTTCTGTTAGTCCAACATATAGTTTTTTAAGTTTGGATTTTTATATTTTTTCAGCCCTAACAGCCGAATGAGATGTTCTGTGCAGGCAAATCAGACAGGGAAAAAAAGTAGGTATCTACACTTTAGATTAGATGGACTTTAGCTCCCCCATTTTTCATTTAAGGTAAACCGGGGGGTGGGAGAATTATTCTTTTTGTTTACAATAATCAGGTGCTTTCCTTCGAATGTTTATGTACAGTTGGAAGCATTATATGATTTGTGAGCCAGGGGGTGGAGTGTTGGGGAAATTGCATATTTCATATTCCTTATTAAGGTTGGCCTCACAAATATCTATTATAGCCTCTAATATCCTGGTCACTGCATGACTCAACTTATTGGCATTTGAACTGCCTTATATGGACAAGCTAGCCCCCTCTCCTCAGGAACGTGAAGGTCACATCGTTGCTTATCAGGGTGTTGGCTGGGGATGGTCTTTTTCCTTACACAAGTTCTATATTACCACAGCCAAAACCTATACGAGGTAGTCTCACCCAGAAAGGCCATGAGGCCAGTGTCTGGTCCTGGTCACCTGTGCCATGTTAGGGACCCATGGCGGGAAACAAGCACCTTTTAGTTAAGTATTCTTGATATTCTCTTTATCTTTATCTGTATCTGTCATTACTTTTAATGAATGTTATACTTTTAAGTATTTGTGTGATCTCTCTTTGCACATATCGAACACAACCCCAAAAACATGACAACAGATTGAGGAACTTGTTCCCGAAGGTTTAACCCTTTCTCAGGCAGAGATGTGTTTAGCACACGTTTAATAAAATATTTAGGCCTGAAGATTCCATAAATTCCCCCCAAAAAAAGATATATTTTCTTAAAGCGGACACCCTAGAGAATAAAATAGTGGTTGCTCCAAATTTTGATGACACCGCAAAGGTCTAGGAAACACAAAATTTCAGTAAAAATTCACATTGAAAGGTAATTATAGAGGGGCACAAAATTGCAATAAATTACAATTGACGTTTTCAGGCGTAGGCGTCCCGCTGCATGTGTTTACGTTTGGTCATGCGTATGTGGGGGGGGGGGGCTTCAATTATTTTGGGCAGTGTGGGGAAATTTATGTGCTTGGGTGTAACTTTAACTTTTTACAATTAAAAATTATTTTTTATTTTGCCTAATTTTTTTCCACCATTACATACTGGACAAAAATTCCACTATGTGATGATTTATTTTGGTGACAGGTTCTCTTTAATGAGACATCCAGGGTTTAAAAGACCCCCAATGTCCTCCCTGAGCTCTGTTGAATGTAATACAATGCACATCACACTGCATTACATTCTTTGCCGGTCTCGATGGTCGGCGAAAATGTCAATAAGGACCTGGAGGTCACGTCATACACGTCACTTCCGGGACAGCAACAAGAAGTGGAAGAAGACCGGATGTGTGTCCACTCTCCTTTCTCAACTCCCGCTATGCCAGTCCTGAGCCCGTAGATGGACAATCGAGATACATGGCAGAGGGTGTGCATGGGGTGTGTGGAGTATTCAGGTGGCAGCCCAGGCGCCAGGATGCAATTTTTTGTCACCATGGCAGCCTGGCACCTGGGGTTTGTTGAGCCTGGTTTAGTGTTTATTACATCTTAGAGGACCTGGGACTAGGGATGGGCCGAACGACCCCCTGTTCATTTCGCACCAGAACTTTCGAACATCGCGAAAGTTCAGAACCGAATAACGAACCCCACTGAAGTCTATGGGACCCAAACATGTATCAATGACAAAAATGTTTGTAAAAAAACATCATTTTTAAATGAGCAGTGATTTATTGATGCTTAAAGTGAAAGCATAAAGATGAAAAATTTCCTTCTATATAGTGCCTGGGGGTCCCCTTAGTCTACCTGTAAAGTGGCGCATCTGTAGCGTGTATAGAACCTGCTTCAGCAATAATTGCATTTATAAAGCCAAAAAAATGAAATTTTCGTTGCAAGCTTTCTTTATGTTGTAAATAACTGTTTGGGGAGCCAGTCTGTATGATGAGGCCACAATGTAGTGCGTTGGGAAGAAGATTAGAGATTTTTTGGATAAATTCTGGTGTCTCTTCCATAGACTTCGGATAGAAGTAACAGGTGCGGAAAAATTGGTCTTTGGGCGTCAGTGACACCTTCATACCTTAACCATATAGAGGTACTTTTGATGAAAGCAAGAATTGGCCTTGCTGTCATAAATTGAAATAATATGCACCTGAGAAACAGGTTTTAGAAAAATTGGTCTTTGGGTGGTAATTGTGCCCATGAAACCTACAATAAAAAAATTCTTCCAAATGAAATCAACACCCACAACGCTAGGCAGCCTAGAAGTCCTGCACTTAAAAAACACTTAATCAGCTACATTAGGATAAGGGCTTCATAGCTGTTGGTAATCCAGGACTGATTAATTTTGACAAATGTCAGACGGTCCACGGAGTCTGTGGACAGACAAGTTCTATTATCAGTAACAGAACCTCTAGCAGCACTGAATGCCAGGCAGCCCAGCAGCTCAATTGCATACTGGGCAAGTTCAGGCCAGTGGTCTATTCTCCTGATCCAGTAGCCCGATTGTTGACTGGAAAGCTCTCCATCTCTGTTTGCGCCCCTAGATAATCGTCCACCATGTGATGCAGACGCTGCCGATGGGATGTGGAAGCTGACAGCCCTGGGTGGTGAGGACTAAAGAAATCGTGAGATGCATCACTTAAGCAGCCGCCTTCTCTACCACTCCTCTCTTGACCAACAGAACAAAACTACATTTCAATGACACTGTAACCTACCAGAGTTGGGAAAAGCGCTAGAAAAACTCCTCTTTAAGGTGTGCTCAAAATATTTCATCTTCTGCACTCTCTGAGGGGACGGGATGAGTTCTGAGACTTTCCCCTTGTAACGGTGGTCAAGGAGGGTTGCCAACAATTAGTGAACCTTCTCCTTTATGCCACGTATTCTTGGGTCCTTTTTCAGGCTTTAAAGCATGAGGGAGCTCATCCACCACAAAAATGTGGAGGCATGAAAAGCAGACTCCTCTGGGTCACCGAGGATCACAGTATCTGGAACTGCCTCCTCCCAGCCACATACTACTCCCATGGGTTCTGGGGATGGAAAACCATTTCTTACTGTTTGACGTATGTCTTCCTCCATTTCAATGCCTTGTGTGTTCTGTGGCAAAGGAACAATGGTGTCTGCATAAATGGAGCCTTGAGAGGAAAGGAAGTCCTCCTCTTCCTCCCCCTGCTCTGCCTCAAGTGCCCTGTCTATAATGCCATGCAGAGTCTGTTCCAGCAGGAACACAACAGGGATAGTGTCACTGATCCACGGATTGTCACAGCTCACCATGCTTGTGGCCTCCTCAAATGGTGACAGTATAGTGCATGCATCCCTTATGAGCTGCCATTGGCGTGGGGAAAAAGAGCCGAGGCGGCCTGAGCCTGTCATTGTGCCATACTCACACAGGTACTCGGTGACAGCCCTCTGCTACATGTGCAGCTGCTGCAACATTGCCAAAGTCAAGTTCCACCTGGTGGGCATGTCACAAATCAGGCAGTTTACGGGCAGGTGGAATTCCTGCTGAATTTCAGCAAACCGAGCACTGGCTCTGTATGACCACTTGAAATGGCTACACACTCTTCTGGCCATGCTTTAGCAGATCTTTCCAACCCTGGGTACCTATTTAGGAAACGCTGCAACACCAAATTGAGGACATGTGCCAGGCATAGCACATTTGTCAGTTTTCCCTGTATAAGAGTGGACAGGAGGTTTGTGTCATTATCGCACACCACCTTTCCTGGTTTCAGCTGGCGTGGCGTGAGCCACCAATGGGCCTGCCCCTCCAGAGCTGCAAGAATCTCTGCTCCTGTGTGGTTCCAGTCCCCTAGACACACCACCTGGAGCACTGATTGACACCTTTTAGCCTGATTCGTTAAAAAGCCCCTTGAACACTTAGGGAGTACTTGAGGTTCATAGGACAATTCAGCACAGGAGGGCATGAAGGAGGAAGAGGAGGAGTAGGAGGGGGTAGAGTTGACAAATCTCACATCATCACCATTAGCTGTAGACACAGGGGCACAACAAGCTGCAGCACTGAGCCCTGTCCTGCATCCTTCCGAGTTGCAAGCAGAGGTACCCAATGTGCCATGAATGAAATATATCGTCCCTGACCATGCTTGCTGGATCACATGTCAGCTGACTGCCTTCCCCAATGATGCCACAACATTGCCTTCCATGTGATAGTAAAGAGCTGGAATGGCCTTATGTGAAAAGGAATAGCGACTGGGAACCTGCCATTGTGGTACAGCACATTCTGCAAATTCACAGAAGGGGCAGAATCCACCAGACGGAAAGCTAGAAGTTGCAGAGCCAGCAGGTCTGAAAAGCTTGCATTTACACGCTGGTCATGTAGGTGGCAGTAACTATTTTTTTTCACTACAGCAGATGGGACAGAGAAAATTGCCAGCTATAGTCTACAGCTGGTGGTGTGCTACTGGCAAGTGTGCTGCAAGGACCTGGGACACCCTGCACTATACCATCATCCCTGACAGTTGAGGCTGCTGAGAGGCCATAAGGTATAGCGGGGGCAGATTGAGGCAAGTAAAGAGGAGGAACAAAATTGCGCCCTTTTTGTGTGGATTTCAGGTGCTCTTGCCAACGGGCTGAGTGGTGGGAGGTTAAATGTCTTGTCAAGCATGTGGTACCCAAATGGCTGGTGTTTTTGCCACACTTGATGTGCTTGAGACAGAGTTTGGAAATTGCAACAGTGCAATCAGATACACATGTGCTAAAAAAGGCCCAGACAGCTGAGCTGTGGGAAGTGAGCCAAGAGATAACAGCTCCACAATGTGATGGAATAGGGTGGCTGCTCTCTACCCTTCCAAGATGGCTCCCTCGTTGCGGTTGTGCCTCACCCTCACTTGCCTCCTCTGCTCTATCTGGTGCCCAAGTTGCATCAGTGACATCATCATCTCCTCCATCCTCATTACCACTGGAACCAACTTGGCAATATGCCACAGCTGGGGGAACATGACTGTCAATATGTGTACTAGTGTTCTCCCCTCTCTGTAGGGTCATGTTTCTATCTTCCTCAGCCTCAGAAGCAACACCTGAATCAAGTAATGGCTGTGAATTGTCAAGGAGCAAGTGGCTGATGCTGTGTTCAAATAATTCAGCTGACTCCTCCATGCCTGATGCTGGGGTTATGGCAGGAATAGCTGTGGACAAGGAGGCAGGTTTAGCCACTCTGGCAGCTGCAGTGGGCTGGGCACTAGTCTCTGCTTGGGTGATGGAGGATGAGGAGGGTTTAGTAAGCCAGTCCACCACCTCCTCTGCATGCTGTGGCTGAATAGCACCGGCAGCATCACTAAACAGAGGAAATGATGCCCTGCCTGAAACTGACCATGTGCACCTTTGCCTGTGGACACTACTGGCCCCCTCACAGTGCCATGGGAATGTCTGTCTCTCCCTGTTGTCCTCCCAGACATGATGGGGGGGGGGGTTAAAAAATGTAATAAAGATGTGGAAATGTGTATGTGGATGCACTTTAATCAATGGGAAGTGCTTCTTGGTGCACTTTAATCTGAGTACTCACTACACAGACACACTCCACTGATAAACTATAATATACTGCATTAAACTTGCAGTAACACACTGAAATATACGGCGTTAAACTTGCAGTAACGCACTGAACTATACAGTAGTAAACCTGCCCTGACAAAATAAACTGATACTAATGTAAAAATGAAAGCTCACTACACTCACACTGACTGAACTATCACTAGATTCACACTAAGCTGATATTCTACACTGAAAATACAATCACTATAGCACACTAACTCTCTAGTAGCACAGAACAGAGCCCTGTTCTATCTCTCTCCACGCCGATATCACACTACAAATGGCCGCTATTGAAAGAATATTTTTATAGTGTGAGGCAGAAATAAGTGCAATGAGCAATGATTGGATAGAGTCATCATGACAGCATCCAATCATGGCTCTGACAGTGCTCTTTGCCCTGCCTGGGAAAAACTTTCATTGCTTCAGCCAATCAGGGGATTCCAATGCACTGTGCAGCGGCGCAGTGCATTGAGGTCATTCAGCGGGCCAAACAAACGGTAGAACGTCCCGGTAATTTGGATGCTCGTCGAATGGACAAACAGCTAATGTTTGGCCCAAACTTATGCTCTGGCCGAACCATTTGCCCATCCCTACCCGGGACCCTCTTGACCTGCCGGATCAGAAATTCCCTTCTCTGTTGGGTTTGTTTGGTTTCTGAACTGGATGTGATTAGTATTGGATCTGCAGACAAGGAATGATAAATACGATCCTTCCTGTGACTTGTTTGCTCTGAGGCAGTGCTGTGAGGACAATGGGGGGTCATCATGATGTCCAGGAAGGGGAACTTCCTAGACAAATGGACTCAGCTCTAGGTGGGTCTGCTATATGGTCTCTCACGCTATCCTCGTAACTGCAGGTGGAATGCCCAGCTCCTCACCTGAAGACCAGGATGCACAAAAATTCCAAATTGAAATTTTACAGAGTGCAGCCATCCAGAGTTTTTGTGCATCCTAAGGGGAACTTGCTGACTTTTGGTAAGGTGGTAGGACCATCATAGACCAAGGGCCCCAGTCCCCCTGACCCTACAGCCTTCTTTTCCCTCAGAGCCCTGCTGCCCACCAACCCTATCAAGGGCCTATAGCCATTCAACTCCATAACCCCCTCATGGGCCCCAAAGTCCTCTAGCCTCAGTACCCCCTGATATGTTCCTCAGCTCCTCTACTTCCCTCAGAACCCTCATTTTTACCTCCCTCTGACACCAATAATAGAAGATATTCTTCATGGCAGGCTGGGGAATGTTTTCTTCCTCCTGACCAGCAATGTAAGGGGCTCTATGCTCCATACTCCTGACCCTGGCACTCCATCATTGTGTTGGCATTTGTTTAACATCCAGTACTGATACTTTTTTTCAAGTATTTGCCGATACCAATTACCGATACCTATCATCTAGGAAGAGTAGGTAGAGAGGTGGTTTGGGAGAGGGTGAGTAGAGGGGTAAAA
>BLSH010011269.1:572337-583192 GCA_018402905.1 Glandirana rugosa
ACACAAGCTATACGCGTTTCTCTCTAGTGTGTTTATGAATTTTCATATTGTAAATAATGTTCATTACTGTCTATGTCTATTTCTTTTATAATTCTTATAAATTGCCTGGTTACCTTGCATGACTCAACCTATTGGCATTTGAACTGCCTTATATGGACAAGCTAGCCCCCTCTCCTCAGGAATGTGAAGGTCATATTGTTGCTTACCAGGGTGTTTTCTGGGGGTGGTCATTTTCCTTATACAAGTTCTATATTACCACAGCCAAAATCTATACGAGCTAGTCTCACCCAGAACGGCCATGAGGCCAGTGTCTGGTCCCGGTCACCTGTGCCATGAAAGGGACCCATGGCAGGAAACAAGCACCTTTAGTTAAATATTCTTAATATTTTCTTTATCTGTATCTGTCATTACTTGTAATAAATGTTATACTTTTAAGTATTTGTGTGATCTCTCTTTGCGCATATCGAACACAACCGCAAAAACTTGAAAAGAGAAGAATCAACATATATTTAAAAGCATTGGTCACCAAGAGTACACAATTTCCCAATATAGGGGGGTATACAACGTGTGTGGGCCACGGACATCAAGGGTCTCGACATGTTTCGTGGGCTTGGTCCGCTTCCTCGGAAAAGATGTCTGTGATGATGGAAATAACACAACCAGTAATTCTGGTAGCACAATTCACAGGCATAAATGCATTATTATACCATAATAGAAAAGGGGGGAGGGGATTAACACACCAGGACGAGTGACCTACCTTATTGCCCAGTACCACCAAAAGCACACGCACTTATTTGTTTCTGATCGGCAGGATCGGAAAATATTGATCACACAATATACCATTGACTTGAGTATCCTTGATGGTGAAATTGATAGACTCAATATGCAATCAACATCTCTTTGACAATACATCTTTTGCCTCCAAATGGAAGGAGACAAGGGATTGTCTAGAGGTGATGAATAAAGATACTATTTTGAAGGAACAAGTGAAATTTGTCAAGGACACACTTGCGTTTGTAGAGGGCTTTGCATATAAATGGAATGGGGTTACCAGAGGTCGTGGGGGAACACGGGGAAGACCACCATATCCACCTCCACGAAGGTCTGCCCCCCCAACCAGTCTGAATCAGACTCATCTATGTCTTCTTCATTTTCTCAACAGATTGGATCACGCCTTACTAGACCTACACCTTCTGACTCCACACGCAAATGTACACGTCATAGTGGGGGATCTTCCCCAGCTGCACCCAAAAAGGGTAAAAAAGAGTCTGCCAAACACACATCTGCATACACACAGGCAGCCACATCACAAGCTGAGACTTCTCACAACAGTGTCACTCCTCCCACACTTCATAATGTAATCTTCAGAGGTCTGGGGTCTCCCATGTTGAAAGGTGATTTTTTAGATCCAGCACTGGCAGAAGCCAAAAAACAACAGTACAAACTGGACACGTATATTCGCAAACCCTCACCACCATTGCCAACTCCCACCCATCCTCTCATCTACACCCCACTACCACCCCCTTCTCACACCCTGGCGGGGCCACACATTTGAACATCATCAATTTAACTTATCAGACCCTCTCAGCAGAGGAAATTGTGGTTCTACAGTTAGGGCTTGGTTTCTGTCCCCTGGAATCTACCCAGGTGACCGAGACCATTAAAGATCTCTATCTTTTTGCCCGTAATCTCACTTTTTGTTTTTTATATGACAAGGATCGAGTACATGAGAACCTTGAACGTGAACTAATGGAGAGAACTAAACATTTCACCATGGATGAATACCGGGCCCTTCAGGACCTGATGTTACTCTATGATGAAGGAGCAACTGAAGAGGCAATCTTAATATGGGGCCATCTCCCCTAGGGGGCCCATCAATGGCTCAACCTGTTCCCCTTATTTTGAAATTTAAAAACAAATCTCAGAGGTTTCCAGATCTAATGTCTTGTCCAACTAACTGGGCATTCCTTCAACAGGCTATTAGAGACCTAAAGAGGTGCCAATGGAGGGATTATACACCTAATCTCACCGCTCAACAGTCTAGGGCTTTAATACAACTTCAAAAACGTACCGACAATATAATTAAACCCTGCGATAAGGGGGGCAATATCCCCCCTTTTCGCAGGGATAAGCGATAAGGGGGGATATTGGCCGTGTAATGACACATGGCCAATACCAGACCATGTGTCAAGACATACTTAACAATTCCACCTGGTACCAATCCATCTCATCATCAATTATTCAACGATTTATCCAAGAATTTCAGGAACTCTGTACTGGGGCATTTTGGAATGGCCTCATTGATAGAGACACTCTGAATTACTTGATAGTCAAGCACCCTCGCACCCCAACATTTTATGCGCTGCCCAAAATGCATAAAAACTTACAATGCCCTCCGGGTAGACCAATAGTCTCTGGTATTGGCTCACTGACTGATAATGCCAGCAAATTTGTGGATAATTTCCTGATGCCACATGTGTTGGGACTGCTGTCCTATATACGTGACACATCGGACCTCTTAAAACACATAGATGGGATTCAGGTTCCTGGAGACTCCCTGCTCATGGCTATAGATATAGAGGCTCTTTACTCTAGTATCCCCCACGAGTGGGGGGTCTCCACGACTGAATCCTTTCTTATGGAACAGGATCACAACACCTGGCCGTTCAACCAATTTATCCTGGAACTTTTGAGATTCATTCTTACCAGAAATTATTTTGTTTTTGATGGTCAGCACTATTTACAAATCCAGGGAGTTGCCATGAGCACCTCGTGTGCCCCGGCATATGCAAACCTCTATTTAGGTGGTTGGGAGAGGAGTGTCTTCTCGGATGATGGACTTTCCAGATATCTGTCATATGAACACTAACGATTTAAATCTGACGTGTATTTACAGCATCAGTGGCTCCCGGATCTCTTTCCTGGATCTACTGATTATAAAAGATGAAAATGGTTATCTAACCACCGACCTATATCGGAAACCCACATCCGGGAACATACTCCTCCATGCATCTAGTGCGCATCTTAAACCTTTAATACGCAGCATCCCCTATGCACAGTACCTCCGGCTGAGGCAGAACTGTGCCAGGGATGAGGACTTCTTTGTGCAGACCAACGGTTTGCGGGAAAGATTACTGCAACAGGGCTATTCCCCTACTAATTTAAGAAGGGCTTTTAATCGGGCCTGTGCACGCACAAGATCCTCCCTGCTATACACTTCTCACCAACCTAAACCATCTAACACAGTTAAATTAGTGACCCCGTATTCAGCCCATCATGGCCAATTGAGGCATATCGTTACTAAACACTGGCATTTACTCAGTGAGCACTACATTATAGGCAAATACGTTAAATCAACCCCGGAACTTGTGTTCCGTTGGGCTAAATCCCTTAGAGATTGTTTAACCTCTAGCCACTACCATGGATCTGGACCAGCCCCACATGGACGACGTGGCACGTCCCCCTGTGGGTATTGCCCCAGATGTCCATGGGTGGCTAATATTAAGTCAACAATACTGCCCAATGGGGAGCGATTCGCATCACAATTCTTGGCGAATTACCATACCACTGGTGTAGTATATTTGATGGTTTGCGACTGTCGTGGATTTTATGTAGGCAAAACGATCCGAGAACTGCAACAATGCATAGGAGACCACGTTTACTATGCGACCAATGGTAAATTGACCACCATTGGTCGTCATATCGGCCTATACCATAAATATTATCCTTACGCTGTGCAATTCATTGTATTGGAGGTGATACCCCCGGACCCTAGGGGGGGTGATCGTGATAAAATACTTTTACAACGAGAAAGTCTCTGGATTGAGCGATTAGATGCTACTGTCCCCCCGTGCCTCAATGAGGTCAATTTGTTTAAACCATTTTTATAATCAACCAGCTCCCCCCTCCCCATTTTTCTCCTTTTTGCGTTCTCCCTCCATTTCCCCTCCCCTTTTGCCCCAGCCCCCTCCCCTCGGTTTCCCTGGTTCTTTGGTCTAATCATACTTGATTGGGAATGTCATTTTCCATACTTGTTGGTCCTGGATCCTGCCCATGTGTGCCTGGGTATCTAATTCTGTCCTGGGTTGCGGCCTGGAAGCTAGGTCTATGGACAATATGGTCCATGTATATATATTATAATTTGATATGGCACAGTGTATATTATTATTTGCTATATTGTCATATTTGTAGTGTTTAATTGCTGTCTTTTACCTTATTGATATGTAATAGGTCAACTGTCCTGTCCTATCCCTGATTGGCCACTAGAGGGCACTGTTCCGCACTTGGTTCCACTTGGCAGCCCTGGGGTGGTATGGGGCGATCATATGCCCTTACATGTGATGGAGGCTTGGGCCTTCCGCCCTTTGGTCTCCATTCGTGAGCATGCGAGTGCGCAGTTACCCACTGTGCACGCGCGTTACGGACAGCTTGACTTGGCGACGTCATGTTCGGCGACGGCCAACGTGTGCGTTGCTGAGTTGGGTATTTAAGCGGGATGCCCCCGCTTTCCCAGTGTAGGAGTGATCCCAGAGCATGTGACGGTTGAGCATTCCGCCGGTGAGTTGATTGAGCCACACACTCGTTTGCTAGCCTGTTCATGGCACATGGTCTTACCTATGACCTCTATGATCTAACCCATTGCACATTTGTACTGCTGACTGGTGATTGCCCCCGCAACAGTTCACTGTTCATGGTGGCGCCATTGACTGTGCATCAGATCAGCCTCACGGCTTTCCTCTGCTTACCGCTCTGGCCTTGGGACTTATTACTCCATTTAACTTGGTCTATAGTTTAGTTCATCCCATTTTACCATATGGCAATATTCCATGTGCCTTAAACCCCCTCCTTCCTTTCCCTCCCTCTCCCCTTGCCTCCCTTCCCTCTTGTTTCCCCCCTCCCCTTCCCCCCTGTCCCCCCCTTTTCCCTTCCCCTTCTCCCCCCGCCTTTCCCTCTCCTTCTTCATCCCCTGTCCATTGTGAATTAGTGACTCATATTGCTCTATGTATATAGCCAATATTACTATACAGTAATGAACCTCTACACATAACCCTTCTCTGCCGATCAGGAACAACTATGTGCGTGTGCGTTCGATGGTACTGGGCAATTAGGTAGGTCACTCGTCCTGGTGTGTAAAACCCCTCCCCCTTTTCTATTATGGTATAATATGCATTTATGCCTGTGAATTGTGCTACCAGAATTACTGGTTGTGTTATTTCCATCACCACAGACATCTTTCCTGAGGAAGCGGACCAAGCCCGTGAAACATGTTGAGACTCGTGATGTTCATGGCCCACACCACGTTGTATACAACCCTATATTGGGAAATTGTGTAGTCTTGGTGGCCAATGCTTTCAAATATATGTTGATTCTTGTCATACTAAAATTCTCTCTGTAACAATAAATGATGTCTATGTTTTATTTTAAGATTTTTTTTGTTGTATTAATCATTTAACTACATGGTGCCGTAATAATCCAGCTTAAATTATAAGCAAACCCTCTTTGTTTGGTGGAGGTTGGTTGGGGACCAACCTACCCACAGCCCCTAATACACTATACATGGATGAGGCACCTCCTCTATGTACCATTTGGGTTTTAAAATCATCTTGAGGTCTTCTAATACAGATCACAGTGCAAATAAGAACAGCCACATATCGGATTTTCCTCTACTCGCGTCTGCAGACGTGAGTAGATGAAAGCCGATATGTGATTTTTCTTACAGGGGGGTCTTGGATGATTGTTTATCAGTGCAGCACATACGAATCTCCACACAGGACCACCATGGATACCACCTAGGAACATCATGGAATGACCACCAGGTAGACCACCAGTGCAGCCAACCCCAATCAGAGAGTAAACAAACAAGGACCACTAAATAAAATACACAGTGCCCAACAGGGTTGGCACTTAGTGTCCATCTTGGATGCCACTCAGGACCACCAGGGAATGCCTCCATAAAGGTGCAGTCTAGCAATGCCTCCAATAAGGGACACCTAACAGTGCACACCAGTGCCACCTATCAGTGCCCAGTGCCACCTACCAGTACCCATCAATGCCTCCTATTAGTGCCCATCAGTGTCGCTTATCAATGCCTCTCAGTGCTGCTTATCAGTACCATATATTAGAGATACATATATGTGCCTCATCATCACTGCTCATCAGTGCCACTACATCATTGCTGTCTCATCAGTGCCAATCAGTATTGCCTCATCAGTGCCATTAATGATGGATAAAACATACTTATTTTCAAAGTTTTATGATAAAAATAAATTTCAAATAATTTAATTTTTACTAATTTTATGGCTTTTTATATGTGAGTGACAAAAAATAAAAACTCCAGATGAGATCAAAAAACACCAAAAGAGAGCTCAATTTATAACAAAAAAATAACTAATATTTTGTTTGGGTAAGTTCGGCAATGGGGGTAAGTGCCTGTTATTGAAGTGATTTGTGAATGTGTGATTATATATATTTATATAAAGTAAAAACTTGTATATCATAGTTTATGATTAAATATAGTTGATATAGATTAACTCACATAGTTGATGAATAAAACTGACATATCTAAGTATACAGGTTTCCGGGGTAAAGCTGCCCACATAAATCATCCTCCGCAACACCATCAATATTATCACTTACACGATGCACTCCATTAGCGCTTCTAGCTTTACTTTCAGATAGCTCTATTGCAGGCTATTCTTCCTAGTCACAATTGCAGACTGACATCTGTGAGAGCCGGCGCTGTGGAGGACGGACTATGTTGACAGTTTTAGCCCGGATGCCTGCATAATTAGCTGTGCCTCTTGTAATCATCAACAATATTGGTGGATAAATGTTTTACCTTCATTAAATGTAACCATATTACTACACTTTGAGGCGCCTCTCTTCTCTTTTATACTCTATATTTAGTGGTGGCTTTTAATTCTAATCCACTTCTTGAGACTGTTATTTGTGGATTTACAATTTATGGTTAAACAAATTATCCCACTGCTATAATCTATTCATATTGACTATAAACTGAAAGACTTATGAATAAATAATAATTTAACAAATCATCTAAGTTTTCATTTTTTTCTATTGTGAAAATTTGATTTGATATACAAGATATTTGGATTACAAACCTGTTTTTATAACGAATTATGCTCTAAATAAAATGTTTCACTGTATATATATATTAATATTTATTTTTTTATATTTGTAAATATATGTTAATATTTTAATAAATAATGTTATTTTTATTTTTTTATTTAATTAATATTAAAATATAAATTTTCCTATAATACCTACTTTATAGGAATATTTTAACATCTTTTTTTTTTTTTAATTTATTTTTTAGGAGATTACGTAAAACAGCATACAGAACATTCATTGTGTGGATATATGGCTTTTTAGGAAAGCATAATAGAAGGGTTATTCCTTCCTGTGCTGTCAATGCAGTTTGAGAGGTGTTCCCAGATCCAAATGGTTCATATATTGGTTTTCTTTATAGCAAAGATTATAATGCATCAGAAATGGCTTTTAATTAATCTTATTTTATTATCTTTTTTTAAAGATTTTTATTTATATATGTTTAAAAAAATAACTCTTTTAAATAAAATATCTGTTTATTTTATTTTTTTATATTATATAATTAAATACATTTTACCCAAAAGTTGTTATATAAATGTATGTAAAGACCTTATTAAAAACAATACATATAAAAAATATATATAATTAGATAATATCTTGATATAAAATGTTTTTTTATTTGTGTTATATATTTTTTAATTTATATACAAAAAAATAAATATATATGTGTTGATTAATATATTAACAAGTACTCAAAAATGCTACATAAGTAAATTAATAAACATTTAACCAGTTGTCAACCGTCCGCCGTGGCTTGACGGCGGCAACTTGGCTCGTTATCGCAAAACGCCGCCAGGTGACAGGAGGAGCTACAGTGCTCTTCAGTGCCACATTAGTGCCACTACAGTGCTCATCAGTGCCAATACAGTGCTCATCATCAGTGCCACTACAGTGCTCATCAGTTCCACATTAGTGCTACTACAGCGCTCATTAGTGCTAATACAGTGCTCATCAGTGCCACATTAGCCCACATCAGTGCCACTACAGCGCTCATCTGTGCCACTACATTGCTCATCAGTGCTACTACAGTGCTCATCAGTGCCACTACAGCGATCATCCGTGCCACTATATCGCTCATCAGTGCCACATTAGCACCACTACAATGCTCATCAGTGCCACTTCAGCGCTCATCATTGCCACTACAGCGCTCATCAGTGCCCATAAGTGAGTGCTCATCAGTGCTACCCCATCAGTGGATGCTCATCACACTACAGTGCTTATCAGTGCCACATTAGTGCCACTACAGTGATCATTTGAGCCCTACAGTGCCCATCAGTGCCACTACAGCGCTCACCAGTGCCCATAAGTGACTGTTCATCAGTGACACCATATCAGTGGATCCTCATTAGCGTCTGCCAGTGCCGCCTTATCAGTGCACAATGCAGATGCGCAAGCAGATGTGTTGATCAAGAGGTTTGAGGAGAAGGGATACCCTACACAAGAACTGTTGAAAACAAAGGAATCGGTTAGGAACATCACCAGAAGCACGTTATTGAAAGACACTAAGAAGAAGGAAAGAACATCTAATGAGACATCCTTTATCACAGGATATAATAGACAACACAAAGCGGTTGAAAAAATCTTCAGGAAGTATTGGCCCATTTTAAAAACAGACAGAGTACTGTCAAAAATACTACCTCAAAAACCAACATTTATATATAGAAGGGCCCCGAATCTGAGAGACCACCTAGTGCACAATGTTATCAACCCCCCTGAAGAAATTAAATTACTGAAAAATCTTAAAGGCTTCTATAGATGTCAAAATTGCCTTCCTTGTAGGGTAAGCAAACTCCAACCGAGGAAAAAAGAATCATTCAGATCAAAGACCACCAATAGGGAGTATCAGATCAAGGAATTGATCACATGTAAAAGTACACATGTCACATATGTGATTGAATGCCCATGCCAGCTTCAATATGTGGGGAGAACCACCAGGCCCTTGTTCAAAAGAATTAGAGAACACATAAATAACATAAAGAAAGGGTTCCCCAAACATAATCTGTCACGGCATTTTAAGGAGGTACACCAGAGGGATGCATCAGGCCTCATTTTTTATGGTATAGACAGAATCAAGAATGAATGGAGAGGGAGCAATAAGAGGATTAAAATATCCCAGAACAAGACACACTGGATATACCGACTGGGTTAAACGTGGATATAGATCTTAATTGTTTTATATCTAACTATTAAATGACCTTTTAGAAAATATATATATATATATTTTAGTGCAATTCCCCTCTTCTTCGTTTATGGACTTTTTATATGCATATATACTACACAAATCCCTCCTTTTGTATGAGTTTTAGTTTTTATGATGATGATCATTTTATAAGGTAAAAGCTTGGTTTGCATTTAAAAAAAAAACTTTTTTCACTCTGTCCATCTAATGATAATGATTACAAGACAGAGATACCCCTTTTTTAAGTACCTACTAACGTACAAATGCAGAGATTAATATATAAAGTCCCTATACGCACTAGCTCCATTTCTTGTATTTTTGTATTGTTGATGAGTTTTTTAAGGTAAAAGTGCGGTTCATTTTTAAATTTTATTCCAGTTATCCTTTATAGATAGAGGTTATAAAACAATCACTTATGGCCGGTAGACTTCCCTCATTTTAGATCCTATTTAGATATCCTCCCCTGTGGCTATCACTGCTGATGCTAAAGTTTTACTAGACAGTAGCTGGGTTTGCATTAAGTCCTCTCCTCAAGCTGAATTTCATTTACTAGCCATCCGTTAATACTTCATGTTTCTTATACCTTCCGTGTATAAATAAGTTTTTCCTTTTTTCTATATGTGTAATTTTTAACACTCTTAAACATGTTTCAAATGTAATTGTAATGAGAAAGGTCAGAACCCTCCCTTTATTCCATCCATTGTATTACCTATTATCCACCTGCGATTGAGGGCTTCCTATATCTATTCATCTGCCAGATAATTCCTTTTGATTAAAGCCCCATTGTTTTTATTTTATTGTTTTTATTGTTGTTCGTCATTAATATTTCCATTCGAGTGCTTTTTACTGGTCTTACGGTTCTATTGATATTTTACAACACATTGGCTTGACCATTCTTATAGTATATAATTGTCCACTTCCTAAAAGCTCCCCTTCTATCTGTGTTTTTCAATTCCCTTATCTGGAAACATCCAGGTGCAATAATCAGTATAGCTGAATTGGGTGTATATAAGACGGCGGGTGTACCAAGATGGCCACTGCTTCAGACAACGTCTTATGATGAAACGCGTAAAGCGGGGCCTATACACACGCCGCACGTCACGTTCTAGGACTGAGCTCTCACAATAGTGGAGCGCAGATCGGCTTAGGAAGGAAGGAGTTCTGACCTTCCTCAAATAGCAGCCTTAATCTGCCCGATCTGTATGTCAGCTGGAACAGCTATATTTTTAAACTGGTTTTTTATTAGATTTTTTGCATGCTTTTTAAACAAATGAATAAAGGTATTTTTTACGGAATCACACTATTCGGAATCCCTTACTTTTCCCATTATATGGAGTCCTGCTGAGGTACACCTGGCTGGTGGAGGATCGGTGTTTACAAGCAAACAACACAAAGCTGGACCTTACAATACACCAAGACCCATTTACCACATGTGTTCTACCCCTGTAGGGATGTGGAGATCTGGTAAGTGGGGACCCAAGAGGGGGAGCACGTGTGATATCACAGAGTATACAGAAGAAGCACTGAAGTCACCTTTATAAGAATTTCCTT
>BLSH010011269.1:593787-615767 GCA_018402905.1 Glandirana rugosa
AACCAATTCTTGGTCCAGCAACTCCTCTCTCTCCTCCTACGTTGGTTTCGGGTCCAAGCCTGAACTCCTAGGCCAACAGCAGCGAGATTTCTCTCTCGAGAAGGCAACATCATTGACGAACGAGAGTCTAGAAACAAGCCAAAGAACGATCCAAAGAACGATCTGAAGAACGATCTGAAAGTCGTGAATCAACACACACCAAACTTCAACTAACACGAGATTAGATGAAGGAGCCCAAAGGGTGGCGCTACGATACCAGCACTTCCTCTTTATACGCTCGTTCGCGTCATCACGTTTGGCCGGTCGCAAGTTGTATGTATGACCGTCGGGTGCACGTCAGTAGGCTACATACAACAGCTAACGTACGATTCAACACGGTCGTACGTACGATCGTCGTCCCGTGTGTACAAGGCTTAAGTGTACATCAGTGCAACCTCATCAGCACCTATCAGTGCACCCTCATCAGAACCCATCAGTGCAGCCTCTTCAGCACCCAGCAGTGCAGCCTCATTAGAGCAGCCTGATCAGCACCCATTAGTACAGCCATATCTGTCCAAGTGTACCTACTACAGCTGTTTGTCACAACAGCCCACAGTCACCAATATGGCAAGAAAAATGTTTTCCACTGAGGAGGCATATCAACTTCTTACTTTGATCGACGAGAGCAACGGGGAGCTCTGAGTCTGATTCTGGTTCAGAATATGAACTCTTTGTAAGCAGTGGGTCTGATACAGAATTAGAGGAAGAGGAAAGCATGCCCATGAAGCAAAGGCATTCTGGCATGGAGCAGCAAGCTACCACAAGTAGCGCAGTGGCATCAACCAGCAGCTCAGTGCCATCCACCAGTAATGCAGTGGCATCAACCAGCAGCTCAGTTCCATCCACCAATGGCACAGTTCCAGCCACGAGAAATGACATACCAGTGCAACAAAGGCCAAGTACTAGCGGGGTGTCATCTCAACCCCAAAGGATTAGAACCCATGCTGGCCTTCCCTATGCTCTTGAAAACCCTCTGTGGCTTCCTCCTAATTCAGGAGCAGCAAACATAACACCTTTCACCGCCCAGCCAGGTGTCCAGGTGAACACAGAGAATTTTGCCTTTATTGAATATTTATTGAATTTTTAAATAAAATTTTTACCCACGACCTTTTGTCTTATATCGTGGCCCAGTGCAACCTCTATGCACAACAGTACATAACAAGCAACCCTGGTTCAAGTTACGCCCGCCCCTATGAGTGGAGAGAATTGACAGTAGAGCAATTTTAAAAAAATGTAGGCCTAACTTTCAACATGGGAATAACAAAAAAAAGAATTATATTCCTATTGGTCTACTCACCCCATCCACCACATGTCCATCCATTCATCGATTATGCCAAGATCAAGATACCTGATGATTATGCGGTTCCTCCACTAAAATGACAACTCCCAGTGCCCTCCCTGAAATGACCCATCATTTGAGAAATGATTTAAAACTCAGCCACTCCTAAATTTTTTCTCTGAGAAATTCTCCCAATTATTTACCCCCGACCAAAAAATCTCAGTGGATGAATCGCTTGTTCATTTCAAAGGCAGGCTTGGTTTCAGGCAGTTTATCCCCAGCAAAAGGGCCCAATATGGGGTTAAACTGTACAAG
Source organism: Glandirana rugosa (assembly GCA_018402905.1). Lineage (NCBI taxonomy): Eukaryota > Metazoa > Chordata > Amphibia > Anura > Ranidae > Glandirana > Glandirana rugosa. The sequence continues at coordinate 595,421 of BLSH010011269.1, forward strand.
CTATGTGAATGAGCCACGGAGTACATCTACGCCTTCGAAGGGAAGGACACCCAGCTGCATCCCCCTGAATGCCCAGAGTACATGGGAGCCAGCGGAAAAGTTGTATGGGAGCTTGTATATACACTCCTTGGAAAGGGTTACCACCTTTTTGTGGATAATTACTATACAAGCTTACTCATCTTCCGCAATGTTCACCTAAGGAGCACTCCAGCATGTGATACAGTGAGAGCCAATAGGAAGGGCTTCCCGCAAAGGCTCGTTACAGAAAGACTATGAAAAGGGAAGATGGCATCTTTGCAAAATCATGAGATATTGGCTGTCAAGTGGAGGGATAAACAAAATGTCCACATGCTCACATCTATCCATAACGACACCTACGTGGAAATCCAAAGAAGAAATGGCCCAATCCAGCATGACTATAATTTGTACATGGGGGGAGTTGATTTTAATGATCAAATGATCAAACCCTATCCTTCCACAAGAAAAAGCCGATATTGGTATAAAAAAGTCTCTATCTATTTTTAAATTCGGCCATGTATAACAGTTATGTTATTTACCGTAAATCTACCCAGAGCCCCGTATCTTATCTTCATTACCAAGAAGAAATTATCACCACCCTTTTGTATCCTGAAGGCCCACCAGAAAGCATTCGCTCGGATGCAGTGAGCAGACTCAGCGAACTGCGTTTTCCTGAGAGACTCCCCCACAATGAAACAGGCCGAAAACGTCTGAAGAAATGCCGGGTGTGCTCCGGAGGAGGAACTAGAAGAGACACCATATATTATTGTCTACAATGTCCTTCCCAACCAGGCCACTGTATAGGCGAATGTTTCCGCCGTTACCATACTTGTGTACATTATTAGTGAAGTATGGTAATTCTCATTTCCTGTCATTTTCCTCCACACCCCTTATGCCACTGCACTGCACTGTACATACCGCTGCCCTCTCCGGAACTGACCCTGGCCTGTTATACGACAATGCTTCTGCCTAACACTAAATATACCTCTGCCTACTCCGGAACTGACCCTGGCCTGTTATATGACAACGCTTCTGCCTATCGCTAAATATACCTCTGCCTGCTCCCAAACTGTCCCTGGCCTGTTATACGACAACGCTAATGCCTAACACTAAACATACCTCTGCCTGCTCTGGAACTGATCCTGGCCTGTTATACGACAATGCTTCTGCTTAATGCTAAACATACCTCTGCCTGCTTTGGAACTGACCCTGGACTGTTTATTGACCGCGTTTTTTTGCCTGCCTCTTGGACTGATCTTTTACCCTGGTACTGGAATAGTGGGATTCATAAACACAGGGGTCTCACATATGTGATGGGCTCCAGAATGATTTTTCTGGATGAAGAAAACGAATTATTTGGTTTTCTCATTCCCAGCTTAGGGTCTGGAGACTTGGAGGCTTTAATGCGATTTGGGTGCGAGAAGCCTCTACCTCTGTCCCCATTCTTTCCTGGCCTGCTACCTGTATAATGGACCATGTTCCTGCCTACTACCAGGACCAATATTTTGGCACTGCTGGTAATATCTCTACCTGCACTGACTCTGGACTGTATATGGACAGTATTCCTGCCTGTACTGACTATGGACAATATTCCTGCCTGCTGCCTGGACAATTCGCTGACCACGTCATTGCCTGCCTGGATCAGGGCTCTCCTCCTGTGGTCAACTGCACTACTAAAACCACAGGTAATCTTTTGTTTACCCTTTGCTCAGCAGAAGGTATTTTGGCATGTAATTCTTGGTATTTACATGCTTTAGAAATATGAAGGGCCTTCAAAAATGTGATAGGTTGTCAGGAAATTAAATGCATAATTTATGTTCCTAGAACACCTGATGGTGCTCCTTTGATGTTGGACATCTGTATGTGGCCAGGCTGTGTTAAAGTCTCACATATGTGGTATCGCCATACTCAGAAGGAGTAGCAGAATGTATTTTGGGGTGTCATTTTGCTAAGTACATGCTATTTGTTAGAAATATCTTATAAATGGACAACTTTGTGTAAAAAAAATGCGTTTTCATTTTCTTTCCACATTTTATAAGCACTTGTGGAAAAAAAATGACATGTTCAAAAGACGTTGGGTGTTTAGTTTCCAAAATGGGGTGATTTTGTGGGTGTTTCTATTGTCCTGGTGCTCCAGGGGCCTTCAAAAGTGTAATAGGTGATTGAGAAATTAGATGTGTAATGCTCCTAGAACGTCTGACGGTGCTACTTCAATGTTGGGCCTCTGTATGTGGCCAGGTTGTATAAAAGTCTTACACATGTGGTATTGCCATACTCAGGAGGAGTAACAGAATACATTTTGCGGTGTCATTTTTGCTATGTACATGCTATGTATTGGAAATACCTTATAATGGACAACTTTGTGTAAAAAAAATGCGTTTTCATTTTTTTCCACATTTTCCAAAAACTTCTGGAAAAAAATGAACCATTCAAAAGACTTGCTTTGCCTCATAAATTATACGTTGAGGTGTTCACTTTCCAAAATGGGGTAATTTTGTGGGTGTTTCCATTGTACTGGTGCTCCAGGGCCTTCAAAAGTGCAATAGGTGGTTGAGAAATGAGATGTGTAATTTATGCTTCTAGAACGCCTATATGTGCTACTTCAAAGTTGGGCCAGGCTGTGTAAAAGTCTCACACATGTGGTATCGCCATACTCAGGAGGAATAGCAGAGTGTATTTTGGTGTGTAATTTGTGGTATGCACATGCCATTGGAGAGAAATAACCTGTTAACATGACCATTTTGTGGGGAAAAAAAATCTTAATTTTGCAAAGAATTCTGGAAAAAAATTACAACTTCAAAAAACTAACCATGCCTCTTACTAAATACCTTGGAATGTCTATGTTCCAAAAAGGGGTCATCTGGGGAGTATTTGTACTTTCCTGACTTGTTAGTGTCTCAAGAAATATCAGGTATGATCAGGTGTGATCAATTTTCAATGATTATACAAATATAAAGTGCACAATTTCTGTATGGCTCAGGAAGCCAACACCTGACAGTGCAATAGCGCTAATGTAAGTCCATAAAAAGTTCACACACAGAGCAAAGGGTGGACACAGTTTCCAGAGATAGCGAGGAATCTTGTAGTTCAGATAGTCAATATGAAGGCAAGGTCCGGTCACCCAGAAAAATAGTATGAAACCGCGTGCAGCATGCAAATCCACAATCTGCTTACCAGAAGTGAGAATATTAGAGACCTGTATTCAATCAACAGATTTGCTGTCTTGTGCCGCAACCTCTGAGCCTTCTGCCTATCTCTGTATCTTGTCAACACTCTCTGGCCATTTAACCGATCATAGGAGAGAAGACACATTCCATAGCGTAATCTCGTAAAAACAAGTTTATTGCCAACCCGCCTTAAAAATTCACTTACAAACATGCAGTACAACAATGGCAATTTCATCTGTCAGATAAGTATTGTGTTGACGTCTCACCGCTCCACGCTTAGATCCAGCGTGTATATCTTCTACTTTCACTTCGCGTCCTGGAGCGCAAAAAGTCACTTCCTGTCGTGGGGTCACGCTCTGACGCGTTTCGTCATCACAACTTCTACGGAGGGCGTGACCCCACGATCAGCACCTCGTACTATATACACTCCGAGGACAGGGGGAGGGGACATTGGCTTCGCCTATCTTAACATAATTAACTGTTATTTTTCAGTCCGCCACTGTGAAATCCGCCGTGGAGTAATAAATGTATCAACCTCCTCTTGGGAGCATGAATATTTTTATTTTTGCATCACATTCAGCCTGAATTATAATCAGTCACTTGAGTTTCTTTTTGTGGCGGTCAGTTAACCCTCTCCTAATCCATCGGGGTGCATTAACACTCACATATATTTGTAAAAATACATTTATAATCTGCTTCTCAGCCATCTACTAATCATTTTTTTCCTCTGTACTCTGCTTATATGGTTACAGATTTATTTTACTGCAACACGTTATGTATAAATTCTATAACATAGAAAAATATTCTCAACACATAATAAAATCATTTGGTTAATATCTATTACTCTTCTAAAAATTTAAAGAGATAAATATAAAAAAATATTTTATACAGAAATCTATAAAAAAAATATATAAAAATTGTAAACATAGAGAGTAAATCAAAGCATTCAGTTTTGTTTGGGGAATCTTTATCTCCTCTGTCAATTAAATGGAAATAAGACCGTACATTCCCATGTACTATAATAAATTATAGCTCTCTAATTTTACCTTCTAAAATCTTCAATTTTCTCCTTTTCCTATTTAAAACTAGCTCTTGAAGTTGAATACCGGCTGAGTTGAAGAAATTTAACCATTTCTGTTGTACTGCATGTTTGTAAGTGTATTTTTAAGGCGGGTTGGCAATAAACTTGTTTTTACGAGATTACGCTATGGAATGTGTCTTCTCTTTTATGATCGGTTAAATGGCCGGAGAGTGTTGACAAGATACAGAGATAGGCAGAAGGCTCAGAGGTTGCGGCACAAGACAGCAAATCTGTTGATTGAATACAGGTCTCTAATATTCTCACTTCTGGTAAGCAGATTGTGCATTTGCATGCTGCACGCGGTGTCATACTATTTTTCTGGGTGACCGGATCTTGCCTTCATATTGACTATCTGAACTACAAGATTCCTCGCTATCTCTGGAAACTGTGTCCACCCTTTGCTCTGTGTGTGAACTTATTTATGGACTTACATTAGCGCTATTGCACTGTCGGGTGTTGGCTTCCTGAGCCATACAGAAATTGTGCACTTTATATTTGTATTATCTGTTATATTTATAATGGCGGCTTTTTAAGTCCTGACCCTATCAGGATTGTTCCCTTTGGAGATCCAAGAGCTCCAGATTTGCGCTGATTGGTGTGTCGGGAGACGGTACTTATAGGTGACATCACCATTGCATATTTGAATTTTCAATGATTGCCACCATAGCATATAGACTCTATAACTTACATAAAGACAAATAATATTCACTGATTTGGGTTATTTTTACCAAAGATATGTAGCAGTATAAATTTTGGCAAGAATTTATGAAGAAAAATTACTAATTTGCAAATTTTTATAACAGAGATTAAGAAAATGCATTTTTTTACAAAATTTGCTGTCTTTTTTCATTTATAGCGCAAAAAATAAGAAACCCAGCAGTGATTAAATACCACCAAAAGAAAGCTCTATTTGTGTGAAAAAAAGGACAAAAAATTTGTATGGGTACAGTGTTGCCTGACGGAGTAATTGTCATTCAAATTTTGAGAGCGCTGAAAGCTGAAAATTGTTCTGCTTAGGACAAGTGGTTAAAGGATGTTTACATGGAGGATTAAAGGATGTTTACATTAGCATTATAGATTCATGGTGAAGTAAAGTGTTATCTCAGATCTAAGAGCGTTATGCATCTGGGATGTGCATATGCTCATATACTGGAGATACTAAAATGATATAGTGGCTTTCAGGGTCTTAAGATTTCGATAACGGATTTGAAAAGTAATAGCCTCCGCTGTTTAGTGGCAGCAAAGGACATGTATACTTGGTTTTAAAAGAATCTTCAAAATTTAGGAGAATTATAGGGTAAAAATAGGAATACTGGAGGACTACCACACATGCTTTTAATGACATAAACGCCATAACTGTTTTTAACCACTAGTGTGAAGAGTTGAGACCATTAATGATAGAATGTTTAATGTAGCCATCTGGATAAGATAAGTACAAAGCAATGGTCCCCTGAGAACACACTAGCTTTGTCTAAAATGAGAAATATATGAGGAAAGACCATAGAAAATAAGAATTTCAAGGAACTAAGAGGAAATTATGTAAGGCAAACAAACATTCATATAGTATTTGATTGGTTGTACTCTATTGCCAAACAAAATAGTGCGCATAAGCTTAAGATAGTCATCTGGCATGAGCGTGTGAACACAAGACTGGGGATAGCAATGTCTGCTCAACGTCATCATTGGTAATCAAGATAATAAAATAAAAAGATCATTTTGAAAATCAACTAATTATTCGATAAACTGATAAAGAACATAACATTGCATTAGTATTCATTTCTACAAGCTTTAGAGAACGTTTACCATGGTCACACTAATGGGTTGAGAGTGGAGAGTGGGGTTAGGGGGGTTAGGCTGATTAGAAGGAATTAGGAGAAATATGGGTGAAAAGCTAGAAAGAGAGAAATCAGAGAGAAGAAAAAAGAGGGGAGTGTAAAAAGAGGAAGGAGGGTATGGATAGCTGAAGAGGAATCAATAACAATAGACTATTTGTTACATAACCCATAACAAATATTAAAACAGCGTAGCCACAGAGTTATTAAATATAAACAATGTCAGCAAAATTTACACAAAACAAGAATGTTTTTTATAATGATAAACTGATTTAAAAAAATTAAATAAATAAAAAAGAATTATCTATAAATTATATGTACCTGAAACATATCAACTATAATGTGATTAAAAGTTCTAAAATATAATACTGTGCATCACGCAGTATAGTATAATCAGTTTAGAATAGACATTCATGACCTGGCTGTATTAGTTCTTCATGTAAATACAACCATGTGAAGTTCACAAAATGGTGAAGGAAGGCACATTTTGCTCATCAAGTTGTAGAAGCTGTGGGGTCTTCGGAGACAGACGTCAATGCCATAATGGGGGTTTGTTTTGGAGTAACATTATAGGGATGAATATCCAAACAAGCAGGATGTTTGAGGAAATGAAGTCTCGGTTGCCTGGATAGGAGTTGATAACGCATGTGAATTCAAGATGTTGCAGAACCTTAGTTCAAATGCATACGTATTACTGCCCCCTGAGGGTGAAATGCAAAGCAAATGGAAATCACATGGTGTATTAGACCTGCTGCTGCTTCAGAATTATAAAGCTGGACCTTCATAGCAGTGTGGTTATAGTGATGCGAGAAAGAACTGAGCTTTCGGTATGTATGACCTTTGAACTGCGGGCAGCTGACAAGATTTATTTCTTAGTGCTAATGAAATCTAATTTCACATTTTTGTAACGAGGTGGGTCTTCTGACTGGCAGAGAGAGAGGGTCCTATAGATTATATCAAGATCCTGGTTTTTAATTGTTATTAAAAGAAGTTGTTCTTCGAAAAGAGTGGTCATAAGGGAGGTCAAGTCATCTATGGCCTCAGTGATGACAATGAGCTGCAAATTAGATCTGCGAAAGCGAATCTCAGAGTCCACCTAGCGTAAGAGGATTGCAAAATTTTTATTTTGGATTGACTTATATATTTTGGCATGCTCCTGTAGTGAGAGCTTCATGTCATCTAACATGGTCTCAAAGTACGCTGTGTGCTCTCCCAGCTACCTGATCTAATGGGAGACTCTTTTAGTGATTTGCTTATAGGTTCTGCATTCATTGATTTCACATATTTTAAAAATTCCCTCTGAGAAATACATGATGGCGGCATCACGGTGGTGTTGCTTAGATTAAACGTAGGATCAGCTTTATTGTCCATGTCCATGACACCGGATCTGGCAGATGATGCTTTATGTTGTTGTGATGAGGCCTTCATCGCAAAACTATGAGGAGGCACGTACTAATGTCTCTTTGATGACTTTTGATTGTTTTTTCCCTTGGTGTTCCTTTAGGACAATCGTGATTATGCAGGCGATGTTCTCTAGAGGATAGATGTGGCGATAATGGGCTAATACGGTTTAGGTCCATGTTTGAATTCCGAAGTTGTAGTGGGTAGTGCAGAGATCTAAAGGGATGCTTTGAAATTATCGAGCCTCACTTTTACCCACCAAATAAAATGTATTTATTTTTTTTAAAAATATTACTATTATAATATAAGAAAATACTATTAAAAATAAATTATAGTTTTATATTTGATAAATATAATATTATATTACTTTTAATTAGATACGGTAGGAAAACGTGATTTATGTTTTTCAACAGCAGAACTTTTTTCAGGCCTCTCTTCAGTTGCAATATTTTTGGGCAAATCATTATTTTTTGGTCTCCAATTGCTCTTCAAAGTTCCCTCAGCAATGCAAATCATGTTAGATAAAATTATTATAACATGATCATTATTCATTTTTTGAACATTTCTCACAATACACTTTTTCCTCCCTCTTGGAAACTCTAAATTTGTACGCTGAACTGTTATTTCTTCACCACTAACCTCATCGATTTTTTTTAGTTATAGCATGCAAACATAAAACATTTTTACTATGACACAATGCAGCTATTTTTGTTCTTGCCTCCATAGAATGAAACAACTTTAATACAGGATATGTATACCCCCTTCCTGCCCAGACCAATCTTCAGCATTCAGTGCTCTCACACTTTGAATGCCAATTACTCAGTCATGCAACACTGTACCCAAACAAAATGTTTGTAATTTTTTTACACAAATATAGCTTTCTTATGGTGGTATTTAATCACCTCTGGGTTTTTTATTTTTATGCGACATAAGTGAAAAAAGAGCGAAAATTTTGAAAAAAAAACACTTTTTTTTTAGTTTCTATGATAAAGATTTGCAAATAAGTCATTTTTGTTCATAAATTTAGGCCAAAACCTATACTGTTACATATCTTTGGTAAAAATAACCCAAATAAGTGTATATTATTTGGTCTGTGTGAATAGTTAGAGTCTACAAGCTATGGTGCCAATCATTGAAAATTGATCACACCTGATGCATTTCTTGAGGCCCTGAAATGTCAGGAAAGTACAAATACCCCCCAAATGACCTCTTTTTGAAAAATAGACATTCCAAGGTATTTAGTATGAGGCATGGCGGGTTTTTTGAAGTTGTATTTTTTTCCAACAATTCTTGGGAAAATTAAGAAATTATTATTTTTATTTTTTTGCACAAAATTGTCATAACAACAAGTTTTTTCTCACACACAGCATATGCATACTTCCAATTACACCCCAAAATACATTTTGATACTCGTCCCGAGTATGTAGATACCACATGTTTGAAACTTTTTCACAGCCTGGCCACATAGAGAGGTCCAACATGCAGGGAGTACCGTCAGGCATTCTAGGAGCAGAAATTTCACATCTAATTTCCTAACAACCTATTACACTTTTGAAGGCCCTGGAGCACCAGGACAATGGACAGATTATGATTAAGTGAATTTAATTTCGCGAAACATGGCAATCTTTTGCCTGCCTGTACTCTGTCTGCTCACCTTTGGACATGTAAGAATATTTAGGGATTGTTTGTACATCTATTCAAATAAAGACTGGATGTTTTACTGCACACCAGGAGTGCTGTCAACCTCTTTTCCACTTCACCATTGATGCAGTTCACGGACTGGACATGCACTCAAGGAAAGTAATACCAACCAGCCTCACCTGGAGCGGTCAAACTCTTTGTTTGTATTACATAGGACAATGGAATTACCCACAAAATGATCCCATTTTTGAAAGCAAACACCCCAACGTATATTCTGTGAGGCATTATATGTCTTTTGAATGGTGCATTTTTTTTTCCACAAGTCTTCGAAAAACATAGAATGAAAATGAAAACTCATTTTTACACAAAGTGGTCAATTTATAAAATATTTCTAACAAATAGCATGTACATAGCAAAAATTACCCCCCAAAATAGATTCTCCTACTCGTCCTGAGTATGGCAATATTACATGTGTGAGACTTTTACACAGCCTGGCCACATAGAGAGGTCCAACATTGAAGTAGTACCTTCAGGCATTATACGAGCATAAATTACACATCTAATTTATTCCTACCTATCACACTTTTGAAGGTGCCTGCAGATAGGTACTCGGGTACTCTGATGGGCTGGAGACAGGTACTTGGGTACGCTGATGGGCTGCAGATAGGTACTCAGGTACTCTGATGGGCTGCAGATAGGTGCTTGGGTAATATGATGGGCTGCAGATAGGTACTCTGATGGGCTACAGATAGGTATTTGGGTACTCTGATGGGCTGGTGACAGGTACTCAGGTACTCTGATTGGTTGGTGACAGGCACTTGGGTACTCTGATGGGCTGGTGTCAGGTACTCAGGTACTCTGATGGGCAGGTGACAGGTACTCAGATGGACTGGTGACATATACTCAGGTACTCTGATGGGCTGGTGACAGGTTTTCGGGTACGCTGATGGTCTGGTGACAGGTACTCGGGTACTCTGATGGGCTGGTGACAGGAACTCAGGTACTCTAATGGGCTGGTGACAGGTACTCGGGTACTTTGATGGGCTCGTGACAGGTACTCGGGTACTTTGATGGGCTTGTTGACAGGTACTTGGGTACTCAGATGGGCTGGTGACAGATACTTAGGTAATCTGATGTGTTGGTGACAGGTACTCGGGTACTCTTATGGGCTGTGATAGGTGCTCAGGTACTCTGATGGGCTGGTGACAGGTACTTGGGTACTCTGATGGGCTGGTGACGGGTACTCAGGTACTCTGATGGGCTGGTGACAGGTACTCAGGTGCTCTGATGGGCTGGTGACAGATACTCGGGTGCTCTGATGGGCTGGTGACAGGTATTCGGGTACTCAGATGGGCTGGTGACAGGTACTCTGGCACTCAGATGGGCTGGTGACAGGTACTCAGGTACTCTGATGGGCATGTGACAGGTACTTGGGTACTCTGATGGGCAGGGGAGAGGCACTAGGGTACTCAGATGGGCTGGTGACAGGTACTCGGGTACTCAGATGGGCTGTTCACAGGTACTCAGGTACTCTGATGGGCGTGTGACCGGTACTCGGGTACTCAGATGGGCTGGTGACAGGTACTCGGGTACTCTGATGGACTGGTGACAGATAATCGGGTACTCTGATGGGCTGGTGACCGGTACTAGGGTACTCTGATGGGCTGGTGACAGGTATTCGGGTATTCAGATGGGCTGTTGACAGGTACACAGGCACACAGATGGGCGGGTGACAGGTACTCGGGTACTCTGATGGGCTGGTGACAGTTGCTTGGGTAATCTGATGGGCTGCAGATAGGTATTCGGGTACTCTGATGGGTTGGTGACAGATACTCGTGTACTCTAATGGGCAGGTGACAAATGATTGGGAACTCTGATGGGCTGGTGACAGGTACTCTGGCACTCTGATGGGCTGGTGACAGGTACTTGGGCACTCAGATGGGCAGTTGACAGGTACTCTGGTTCTCTGATGGGCTAGTGACAGGTGCTTGGGTAATCTGATGGGCTGCAGATAGGTACTCGGGTACTCTGAAGGGCTGGTAACAGTTACTCTGTTACTCTGATGGGCAGGTGACAGGTGCTCAGGTACTCAGATGGACTGGTGACAGATACTCGGGTACTCTGATGTGCTGGTGACAGGTTTTTGGGTACGCTGATGGTCTGGTGACAGGTACTCGGGTACTCTGATGGTCTGGTGACAGGTACGCAGGTACTCTGATGGGCTGCTGACAGGTACTCGGGTACTCTGATGGGCAGGTGACAGGTGCTTGGGTACTCTGATGGGCAGGGGAGAGGTACTTGGGTACTCAGATGGGCTGATGACAGGTACTCGGGTACTCAGATGGGCTGGTGACAAATACTCGGGTACTCAGATGGGCTGGTGACAGGTACTCGGGTACTCTGATGGACTGGTGACAGATAATCGGGTACTGTGATGGGCTGGTGACTGGTACTAGGGTACTCTGATGGGCTGGTGACAGGTATTTGGGTACTCTGAAGGGGCTGGTGAAAGGTACTTGGGTGCTCTAATGGGCAGGTGATAGGTACTCGGGTACTCAGATGGGCTGGTGACAAGTACTCGGCTACTCAGATCTGGTGGTGACAGGTACTGGGGTACTCTGATGGACTGGTGACAGATAATCGGGTACTCTGATGGGCTGGTGACAGGTACTCGGGCACTCTGATGCACTGGTGACAGATAATCGGGTACTCTGATGGGCTGGTGACAGGTACTTGGGTACTCTGATAGGCAGGTGAAAGGTACTTGGGTGCTCTGATGGGCAGGGGAGAGGTACATGGGTACTTTGATGGGCTTGTGACAGGTACTCGGCTACTATGACTGGTTGGTGAAAGAAACTGGGTACTCAGATGGGCTAACAAAATAGTGGAGTAACCGCTCAACAGTACCTGGTGCTGATGTATAAAGAAACCGTCCCAGAGGGTGCAGGCTCAATATGCAGTCAGCCTGAATAATGGAAGAAAAGCTCCGGACGGCCGCACTCCTTTTCAAATGCTTTATTGTTCACATATCCATGCGATACAAGGTGGAGAAAGGCTAACGCGTTTCACGCCCCCCTAAGGGCACTTACTCATAGCTAACATGGCATGGGTAAGATTACATATATATACAATTATACAAATTGTGGTTTCCAAAGAATCTGCAATGGGATCGCAGTCCCCAGCTGATGCATTCTCATTAACAAGATCGGTCTCCTGGATCTTGCAATCACTCATTCAGGTGCAGCGTGGTGAAGTCCAACAGAGGGCCATGTATTAGATGTGTATAAAAAAAGAGATTTTAAAGATCCAGGAGACCAATCTTGTTAATGATGTTGGTGAAGTCCAACAGAGGGCCAGGTATTAGATTATTAGATGTGTATAAAAAAGAGATTTTAAAGATCCAGGAGACCAATTTTGTTAATGAGAATGGATTCTTACCCATGCCATGTTAGCTATGAGTAAGCACCCTTAGGGGGGTGTGAAACGCGTTAGCCTTTCTCCACCTTGTATCACATGGATATGTGACCAATAAAGCATTTGAAAAGGAGTGCGGCCGTCCGGAGCTTTTCTTCCATTATTCATACTCAGATGGGCTGGTGACAGGTACTGGGGTACTCAGATGGGCTGGTGACAGGTACTTGGGTACTCTGATGGGCTGGTGACAGGTACTCGGGTACTCTGATGGGCAGGTGACAGGTACTCGGGTACTCTGATGGGCCGGGGACAGGTACTCGGGTACTCTGATGGGCTGGTGACAGGTACTCAGGTATTCTGATGGGCTGTTGACAGGTACTCGAGTACTCTGATGGGCTGGAGACAGATACTTGAGTACTTTGATGGGCTGATGACTGGTACTTGGGTACTCTGATGGGTTGCTGACAGGTGCTCCTGTACTCTGATAGGCAGGGGACAGGTGCTCGGGTACTCTGATGGGATGGTGAGAGGTACTCGGGCACTCAGATGGGTGAGTGACAGGTACTCGTGTACTCTAATGGGCAGGTGACAGATAATCAGGTAATCTGATGGTCTGGTGACAAGTACTCTGGCACTCTGATGGGCTGGTGACAGGTACTCGGGTACTCTGATGGGAGGGTGACAGGTACTTGGGTAATCTGATGAGCTGGTGACAGGTACTCGGGTACTCTGATGGGCTGGGGACAGGTGCTTGTGTAATGTTATGGGCTGCAGATAGGTACTCGGGTACTCTGATGGGCTACAGATAGGTACTCGGGGTACGCTCATGGACTGGTGACAGATACTTGGGTACTCTGATGGGCTGGTGACAGGTACTTGGGTACGCTGATGGGCAGGTGACAGGTACTCAGATGAGCTGGTGACAGGCACTCTGATGGGCAGGGGAGAGGTACTCGGGTACTCTGAAGGGCTGGTGACAGGTACTCGGGTACGCTGATGGGCAGGTGACAGGTACTCAGATGAGCTGGTGACAGGTACTCTAATGGGCAGGGGAGAGGTACTCGGGGTACTCTGATGGGCTGGTGACAGGTACTCTGATAGGCTGGTGACAGGTACTCGGGCACTCAGATGGGCTGGTGAAAGGTACTCGGGTATGCTAATGGGATGGTGACAGGTACTCAGGTACTCTGATGGACTGCAGACAGGTGCTTGTGTAATCTGATGGGCTGCAGATAGGTATTCGGATACTCTGATGGGTTGGTGACAGGTATTCGGTACTCTGATGGGCCGGTGACAGGTATTCAGGTACTCTGAGGGGCTGGTGACAGTTATTTTGGTACTCTGATGGGCTGGTGACAGGTACTCTCCTACTCAGATGTGTTGGTGACAGGTACTCAGATGGGCTGGTGACAGGTACTCAGGTACTCTAATGGGCTTGTGACCGGTACTCGGGTACTCTGATGGGTTGGGGACAGGTACTTGGGTTCTCAGATGGGCTGGTGACAGGTACTCGGGCACTCAGATGGGCTGTGACAGGTACTCGGGTACTCAGATGGGCTGGTGACAGGTACTTGGGTACTCTGATGGACTGGTGACAGATAATTGGGTACCCTGATGGGCTGGTGACATGTACTTGGGTACTCTGATAGACGGGTAACAGATAATCGGACACTCTGATAGGTTGGTGACAGGTACTCGGTACTCTGATGGGCTGGTGACAGATATTCGGATACTCTGATGGGCTGGTGACAGGTATTTGGGTACTCTAAAGGGCTGGTGACAGGTACTTGGGTACTCAGAAGGGCTCGTGACAGGTACTCAGGTACTCATATGGGCTTGTGACAGGTGCTCAGGTACTCTGATGGGCTGGTGACCAGTACTCAGGTACTCTGATGGGCTGGTGACAGGTATTTGGGTACTCTGATGGACTAGTTTCAGATAATTGGGTACCCTGATGGGCCGGTGACAGGTACTTGGGTACTCTGATAGACGGGTAACAGATAATCGGGCACTCTGATAGGTTGGTGACAGGTACTCAGTACTCTGATGGGCTGGTGACAGATATTCAGATACTCTGATGGGCTGGTGACAGGTATTTGGGTACTCTAATGGGCTGGTGACAGGTACTTGGGTACTCAGATGGGCTTGTGACAGGTACTCAGGTACTCTGATGGGCTGGTGACCAGTACTCGGGTACTCTGATGGGCTGCTGACAGGTATTTGGGTACACAGATGGGCTGGTAACAGGTACTTGGGTATTTAGATGGGCTGGTGAAAGGTACTTGGGTACTCTCATGGACTGGTGACAGATAATCAGGAACTCTGAAGGGCTGATGACAGGTGCTCGGGTACTCTGATGGGCAGGTGACAAGTACTCAGGTACTCTGATGGGCTGAGGACAGTTTCTCGGGTACTCTGATGGGCTGGTGAATGGTAATCAAGTACTCTGATGGGCTTGTGACAGGTACTCGGGTACTATGATGGGCGGGTGACAGGTACTCGGGTACTCTGATGGGCTGGTGGCAGGTGCTTGGGTAATCTGATGGGCTGCAGATAGGTACTCAGGTACTCTGATGGGTTGGTGACAGGTACCCAGGTACTCTAATGGGCTGGTTACAGGTACTCTGGTACTCTGATGGGTTGGTGACAGGTACTCGGGTACTCTGATGGGCAGGTGACAGGTTTTCGGGTACTCAGATGGGCTGGTGACAGGTACCTGGGTACTCAGCTGGGCTGGTGACAGGTACTTGGGTAATCTGATGGACTGTTGACAGATAATTGGGTAATCTCATGGACTGATGACAGGTGCTCAGGTATTCTGATGGGCTGGTGATAGGTACTTGGGTACTATGAAGGGCTGGTGACAAGTACTCGGGTAGTCTGATGGGCATGTGACAGGTACTCGGGTACTCTGATGGGATGGTGACAGGTACTTGGGTACTTTGATGGGGAGGTGACAGGTACTTGGGTACTCTGATGGGCTGGTGACAGGTACTCCGGTACTCTTATTGGCTGGTGACAGGTACTTGGACACTCAGATTGGTAGGTGACAGGTACTCGGGTACTCTGAAGGGCTGGTGACAGGTACTCAGGTAGTCTGATGGGCTGGTGACAGGTACTCGGGTACTCAGATGAGCTGGTGAAAGGTACTTGGGTATTCTGATGGACTGGTGGCAGATAATCGGGTACTCTGATGGGTTGGTGACAGGTACTCGGGTACTCAGATGGGCTGTGACAGGTACTTGGGTACTCAGATGGGCTGGTGACAGGTACTTGGGTACTCTGATGGACTGGTGACAGATAATTGGGTACCCTGATGGGCTGGTGACATGTACTTGGGTACTCTGATAGACGGGTAACAGATAATCGGACACTCTGATAGGTTGGTGACAGGTACTCGGTACTCTGATGGGCTGGTGACAGATATTCGGATACTCTGATGGGCTGGTGACAGGTATTTGGGTACTCTAAAGGGCTGGTGACAGGTACTTGGGTACTCAGAAGGGCTTGTGACAGGTACTCAGGTACTCATATGGGCTTGTGACAGGTACTCAGGTACTCTGATGGGCTGGTGACCGGTACTCAGGTACTCTGATGGGCTGGTGACAGGTATTTGGGTACTCTGATGGACTAGTTTCAGATAATTGGGTACCCTGATGGGCCGGTGACAGGTACTTGGGTACTCTGATAGACGGGTAACAGATAATCGGGCACTCTGATAGGTTGGTGACAGGTACTCGGTACTCTGATGGGCTGGTGACAGATATTCGGATACTCTGATGGGCTGGTGACAGGTATTTGGGTACTCTAAAGGGCTGGTGACAGGTACTTGGGTACTCAGAAGGGCTTGTGACAGGTACTCAGGTACTCATATGGGCTTGTGATAGGTACTCAGGTACTCTGATGGGCTGGTGACCGGTACTCAGGTACTCTGATGGGCTGGTGACAGGTATTTGGGTACTCTGATGGACTAGTTTCAGATAATTGGGTACCCTGATGGGCCGGTGACAGGTACTTGGGTACTCTGATAGACGGGTAACAGATAATCGGGCACTCTGATAGGTTGGTGACAGGTACTCAGTACTCTGATGGGCTGGTGACAGATATTCAGATACTCTGATGGGCTGGTGACAGGTATTTGGGTACTCTAATGGGCTGGTGACAGGTACTTGGGTACTCAGATGGGCTTGTGACAGGTACTCAGGTACTCTGATGGGCTGGTGACCAGTACTCGGGTACTCTGATGGGCTGCTGACAGGTATTTGGGTACACAGATGGGCTGGTAACAGGTACTCGGGTATTTAGATGGGCTGGTGAAAGGTACTTGGGTACTCTCATGGACTGGTGACAGATAATCAGGAACTCTGAAGGGCTGATGACAGGTGCTCGGGTACTCTGATGGGCAGGTGACAAGTACTCAGGTACTCTGATGGGCTGAGGACAGTTTCTCGGGTACTCTGATGGGCTGGTGAATGGTAATCAAGTACTCTGATGGGCTTGTGACAGGTACTCGGGTACTATGATGGGCGGGTGACAGGTACTCGGGTACTCTGATGGGCTGGTGACAGGTGCTTGGGTAATCTGATGGGCTGCAGATAGGTACTCAGGTACTCTGATGGGTTGGTGACAGGTACCCAGGTACTCTAATGGGCTGGTTACAGGTACTCGGGTACTCTGATGGGTTGGTGACAGGTACTCGGGTACTCTGATGGGCAGGTGACAGGTTTTCGGGTACTCAGATGGGCTGGTGACAGGTACCTGGGTACTCAGCTGGGCTGGTGACAGGTACTTGGGTAATCTGATGGACTGTTGACAGATAATTGGGTAATCTCATGGACTGATGACAGGTGCTCAGGTATTCTGATGGGCTGGTGATAGGTACTTGGGTACTATGAAGGGCTGGTGACAAGTACTCGGGTAGTCTGATGGGCTGTTAAAAGGTACTCGGGTACTCAGATGGGCTGGGGAGAGGTACTCGGGTACTCTGATGGGCTGGTGACAGGGGCTTGGGTAATCTGATGGGCTGCAGATAAGTACTCAGTTACTCTGATGGGCTGGTGACAGATACTTGGGTACTCAGATGGGCTGATGACAGGTGCTCGGGTACTCTGATGGGCTGGTGACAGGTACTCGGGTACTCTGATGGGCAGGTGACAGGTACTCAGGTACTCTGATGGGCTGAAGACAGGTTCTCGGGTACTCTGATGGGCTGGTGAATGGTACTCAAGTACAGTGATGGGCTTGTGACAGCTACTTGGGTACTCTGATGGGCTGGTGACAGGTACTTGAGTACTCTGATGGGCTCATGACTGGTACTTGGGTACTCTGATGAGTTGGTGACAGGTACTCGGGTACTCTGATGGGCTGATGACAAGTACTTAGGTACTCTGATGGGCAGGGGAGAGGTACTCGGGTACTATGATGGGCTGGTGACAGGTACTCGGGTACTTTGATGGGCTGGTGACAGGTGTTTGGGTAATCTGATGGGCTGGTGACAGGTACTCAGGTACTTTGATGGGCTGGTGACAGGTACTTGGGTACTCAGCTTGGCTGGTGACAGGTACTTGGGTACTCTGATGGACTGTTGACAGATAATCGGGTAATCTGATGGACTGATGACAGGTGCTCGGGTATTCTGATGGGCTGGTGACAGATACTCGGGTACTCTGAAGGGCTGGTGACAAGTACTCGGGTAGTCTGATGGGCTGGTGACAGGTACTCGGGTACTCAGATGGGCTGGTGACAGGTACTCGAGTACTCAGATGGGCTGGTGAAAGGTACTTGGGTACTCTGATGGACTGGTGATAGGTAATCACACTGATGACAGGTGCTTGGGTATTCTGATGGGCTGATAACAGGTACTCAGGTACTCTGATGGGCTGGTGACAGGTACTCGTGTACTCTGATGGGCATTCGACAGGTACTCGGGTACTCTGATGGGATGGTGACAGGTACTTGGGTACTTTGATGGGGAGGTGACAGGTACTTGGGTACTCTGATGGGCTGGTGACAGGTACTCCGGTACTCTTATTGGCTGGTGACAGGTACTTGGACACTCAGATTGGTAGGTGACAGGTACTCGGGTACTCTGATGGGCTGGTGACAGGTACTTGGGTACTCAGATGGGCTGGTGACAGATAATCGGGTACTATGATGGACTGATGACAGGTGCTCGGGTATTCTGATGGGCTGGTGACAGGTACTCGGGTACTCTGAAGGGCTGGTGACAGGTACTCAGGTAGTCTGATGGGCTGGTGACAGGTACTCAGGTACTCTGATGGGTAGGTGACAGGTACCTGGGTACTCTGATGGGCAGGGGAGAGGTATTCGGGTACTCTGATGGACTGGTGACAGGTACTTGGGTACTCTGAAGGGCAGGGGAGAGGTACTTGGGTACTCTGATGGGCTGGTGACAGGTACTCAGGTACTCTGATGGGCTGGTGACAGGTACTCAGGCACTAAGATGGGCAGGTGACAGGTACTCGGGTACTCTGATGGGCTACAGATAAGTACTTGGGTACTCTCATGGGCTGGAGACGGGTACTCAGGTACTCTGATGGGCTGGTGACAGGTACTCGGGTACTCTGATGGGCAGGTGACAGGTATTCAGGCACTCTGATGGGCTGGTGACAGGTACTCGGGTGCTCAGATGGGCTGCTGACAGGTACTCAGGTAATCAGATGGGCTGGTGACAGGTAATCAGGTACTCTGAAGGGCTGGCAACCGGTACTCAGTTACACTGATGGGCTGGTTACAGGTACTCGTGTACTCTGATGGGTTGATGACATGTACTGGGGTACTCTGATGGGTTGGTGACAGGTACTCGTGTATTCTGATGGGCAGGTGACAGGTACTCAGGTACTCTGAGGGGATGGTGACAGGTACTTGGGTAATCTGATGGGCCGGTGACAGGTACCTGTGTACTCTGATGGGCAGGGGAGAGGTACTCGGGTACTCTGATGGGCTGGTGACAGGTACTCGGGTACTCTGATGGGCTGGTGAGAAGTACTTGAGTACTCAGATGGGCTGGTGACAGGTGCTTGGGTAATCTAATGGGCTGCAGATAGGTACTCAGGGTACTCTGATGGGTTGGTGACAGATAATCGGGTATTCTGATGGGCTGGTGACAGGTACTCAAGTACTCTGATGGTCTGGTGAAAGGAACTCAGGTACTCTGATGGGCTGTTGACAGGTATTCGAGTACTCTGATGGTCAGGTGACAGGTATTCGGGTACTCTGATGGGCTGGTGACAGGTACTCAGGTACTCAAATGGGCTGGTGACAGGTACTTGGGTACTCAGATGGGCTGGTGACAGGTACTCAGGTACTCTGATGGGCTGGTAACAGGTACTCGGGTACTCTGATGGGCAGGTGACAGGTACTCGGGTACTCTGATGGGCTGGTGACAGGTGCTTGGGTACTCTGATGGGTAGGTGAAAGGAACTCAGGTACTCTGATGGGCTGTTGACAGGTATTCGAGTACTCTGATGGGCAGGTGACAGGTATTCGGGTACTCTGATGGGCTGGTGACAGGTACTCGGGTACTCAGATGGGCTGCTGATAGGTACTTGGGTACTCAGATGGGCTGGTGACAGGTACTCTGATGGGCTGGTAACCATTACTCGGGTACCCTGATGGGCTGATAACAGGTACTCGGGTACTCTGATGGGCAGGTGACAGGTACTCGGGTACTCTGATGGGCTGGTGACAGGTGCTTGGGTACTCTGATGGGTAGGTGAAAGGAACTCAGGTACTCTGATGGGCTGTTGACAGGTATTCGAGTACTCTGATGG
>BLSH010011372.1:14377-25204 GCA_018402905.1 Glandirana rugosa
GCTGTAACTTATAGATTTTTTGTTTGTTGGTCGTTACGAGCAGCACCATGCGTTTGGTAGGGTGTTCCCCCCAAATATCTAGTTTTTTTGTATGCTTTATGCTTGGGTCCTGACCAGACCTTTTTGGGTTGGTGAACCCCATCCTCCTTAATTAGCCCCAATCAGTGTCCACCTGATCCATGGGATGTGTCCTCTGGTCTCCCATAAAGAGAGGCGTTAGCTTCCATGGTTTAAGAGATAGGAGCATTCACTCTAAGGTCAGTGTAGGTTCCCACTGGTAAAACGGGGTACTTTGCAGCAGTCAGTGGGCTTAAGCACTTCATGGCCATTCAGTGTGACCAAACCCCCGTATCTTTGCATTTTTTGCTATATACGTTTAGATGCTTTTAAAATAGCCTGACAGGAGTATGTATCATGTGTGCGCTGTAACTTATAGATTTTCCAGAAGACTCTGGAAAAGGGGATGGAATAGGTGGTATCACTTTCTGATGTATATTAAGGAGCCCTGACCAATCCCCAACTATGTTTGGCAGGGGGCAGGACTCTTTAAATACTGTGATCTGCCCAGCTGGATGAGAAGAGTGTTGGGTGGAAAAGTGGAGATGTAGCAGAGGTTGCTAAGGCCTCACCTAGGAGCCCAGGAACCCTGTCTGGGGGGTGATCTTGAGGCCTGGTGGCTCGGGTGCAGCCAGGAGCGAAGTTGGATGCTGGAGTAGCACAAGGGAGCAGGAGAACAACAGAAAGGCTGCAGTGGAAGCTCTTTGAAGAGTCCCCAGGGTCGGTGAGTGGCAGGCCCTGGGAGCTGGAGAAGAGGACTGAAGCAGGCTGGGAGATGATAGTGGACAGTCTGTGGAAGGTGGAGTAGCCAGTCAGGGAATCAGTGCCATGGATCAGTGAGGTAGGCGAGTGGCCTGGAGGAGGATGGGCTGGGATCAGTAGTCCATCCATACACAGCTAGCACCAACATACTTAGCTACACCCTGAGTGCCCATGGCTTCACAATCCGGGAGCCCATGGCCCTTGCCTGTAATGGGCGGTCCGAAGGTCCTGCTAGCAGAAGAGCAGGTCTCACTATGTTCTAGCTGTGGTGAAGGAATGAGTGTCATGGAGGCCTGATAAATTGCCTTTCAGGCCTGGAAGAACAAGTAGTGTGCAGAAGAGAAGTAAGGAGTGGAACAGTCAGCAAGTGTCAGTGCTGGAGGAAGAGGAGTGTATATACTGCTGGTTAATATAGTGCAGTCCCATTCATTGATCTACTGGGCATCCCACAGTCATCCCTACCCCATCCAAGTTTATTACCCCAATAAACAACAAAACAAAGTACCAGCCTGAATTGGTGTGCCTCGCGCCACTGGAAATATATATTGTGTTGGTGGTTCTGTTTGCAGCTGCTGTTGTGACCTATGTTTCCAATTTTGGTTTCATAGGATATTGAAAATGTGGGTGTTTGGACAGTGCTTGCTGGTATTCTTATTCTAATACCTATTATATCAGTGTTAGCTTATTCTTAAAAAGTGCTGCTGTAGCCCATATGCTTTTTTGTGATTGGTGTATTGAGTATGTTAGTGGTCCCAATGCTGGTAATACTGGTATTATTTCACATTCACAGTGCTGTGTAGCCAATGAAATTATAGCCCAAAAAATATAGCCAATCAAATTACATTCACAGTGCTATATAGCCAATAATATTATAGCCAATAAAATTATGGTGCTACGTAGCCAATAAAATTATATTATAGAACAGGTGTAACAAATCCTACGATCCTACTTGCCAGATAATCAATTTTTATACATATTGCTATGGTCCATGTGAGACCTCATTAAAATTATTATTAATATTATTAATAGGTGACAGCAGTGCCCTCAGGTGCTTTTATGGTGTATATATCTAAAGTGCATACATATTGTGATTGATAATTCTATTCACATAAGGTGCCTGTGCTTTCTAATTTTATTCAATTTTCTTCGGTTTGTATTATTTCAATTGTGCAGTCCATTAAAACAGTTCATTTCAAATCTTCAAGTGCTTTTCCAAAATGAGGTCCTCTGATGACGTTACACAGTGACGAAACGCGTAAGGTGGAACGCAAGGCACGCAACACGGAAGCCCAGGTGACACGCAAGCGAGAATAGCGAGGCACGGAGCGGTCACAGATAGAGCACGGCCGGAGGGTTGTACATTTATCGTTACCTGCCAATGCCAAAGTGTCGTTTGTAAGGGGAAATAAAGTGGAATTTTAAAATGAAAAACACGATGAGGAGTCTTTCCTTTCTTGCATAAAAACACCGGGAACGGAGACGGAGCATAGGACCAGGAGGAGCATATCCAGGGTCGGATTGTAGACCACAAGCGTGTGTTGACTTTTCCATACCATAAGGTTGGTAAGTCAATAGGATCTGGTAAGCGGGGTACAATACCCGAACGTCCTTTTATTACACTCTAATCACGGCACGAGCACTTTGGAAAAGCACTTGAAGATTTGAAATGAACTGTTTTAATGGACTGCACAATTGAAATAATACAAACCAAAGAAAATTGAATAAAATTAGAAAGCACAGGCACCTTATGTGAATAGAATTATCAATCACAATATGTATGCACTTTAGATATATACACCATAAAAGCACCTGAGAGCACTGCTGTCACCTATTAATAATATTAATAATAATTTTAATGAGGTCTCACATGGACCATAGCAATATGTATAAAAATTGATTATCTGGCAAGTAGGATCGTAGGATTTGTTACACCTGTTCTATAATATAATTTTATTGGCTACATAGCACCATAATTTTATTGGCTATAATTTTATTGGCTACATAGCACTGTGAATGTAATTTGATTGGCTTTATTTTTTGGGCTATAATTTCATTGGCTAATCAGCACTGTGAATGTGAAATAATACCAGTATTACCAGCATTGGGACCACTAACATACTCAATACACCAATCACAAAAAAGCATATGGGCTACAGCAGCACTTTTTAAGAATAAGCTAACACTGATATAATAGGTATTAGAATAAGAATACCAGCAAGCGCTGTCCAAACACCCACAAAGTACCAGCCTGTTTTCCGTGACTCCGGATGGGAGGAAAATTGTGTGATTGAGGGCAGAGTGACAGGTGAACCACAACTACCAGCCACCCCTAAGGGGGCCGTTGGCTACCTATGATTATAGCGCAACACAGATTTTTATATAGTGGTATTATAACACAGTGGAAGCAACTGGGAAAAACAACAACCCAGCCACAAAGTGTTAGGCCGCATAAAATGGCAGAGTGGGGTCAGCGCATGCAAAAGTGCTCAGTGTGCAGTGTGACGAACACGGGTATCAGATCGCTGCCCTCCTCACCGACGGGTGACCGAGGACCCCCTGAGCTCACACCACTCCTGTCACTATGCAACAATACCACTCTTAGCTGCTTTCAGCGCAAAGATTTCCCAGCTTGTGGGACCACCATCTAAATGCCAGCTGCCTGAGAGCGATTGTTACCAGGGTAATTCAAACAATTAACCCTTTCAGTGCCACCACTTCTGGATGCTGGCCAGAAGATCCGGACTTTAGCAATACCAATTTGATTTTAGAATAACCACCTGTAACACACGCTGTCACCACAGACAGGGATATTCAGATGAGCTATTTTAAACAGTAGCGCTCTTCAAAGGAACAGATTTGTGACAGCTTGCATTAAGAGCTTTAGGGACAAGATTAACACTTTTCAGAATAAGGTTTAATAATAAAAAGTTCAAGTTGGGTGCAGTGAAATATTTACAGAAAAATGATGTTACAAAGCAATAAGAGACATAATTTACAGCAGCAAGAAATGAGACAGAAAAGAAGGTTACTTGCTTTTAAAATGTCCATGATCAAGCAGAGATTTGAGGATGATTTCATGGGTTCTCTGATGTTCGTTCGTTGATGGTAAAATGAGAACTGGCAGCTGTCCTTATCATTCCCTTTTTCTCTGGGTGAAAAGGGGTGGGGCTGTGTGCCCCTGACCACTCACATGGGTAAGGAGGGCCCGTGGGCTGTCCAGGGCGGCCATGGAATAACAGCCCTCCCTAATATTCAATTTGCAGTGTAAAAATCTTATCTCAGGATCGGATCACCGTGCAAACCTCACATTAAGGAATTCAAGCTCAGCATGCACAGTGCATTAAAATGAGTCTAAACACCAAAGACTTGTCACTCTCCGTTACCTTGGGAAGAGGAAAAACTAGCAGTGGTTTCCCGTATGGTCGAATTCATTGACGTTTGGATTCTTTTTATTCGGTATGAATTTTCGCATTCAAATATATACGTGTTATTAATATGTCATGCTCCTAACTGGAGTTATGAACTGTGGGTATTTTATGTTAATTTTTATGCATGAGGTTGGGTCGCTGCAAGGTCATGGTGTTCTGTGTCCCTGGTTATGACCCTCATAAATTCTAGTCCCCTTTGATGCCTGCTTGGTAGGTTTTATGGTCAACTAGCACAAACACCCTCCTCATGTAGCTAAGATAAGAATCCCAAAGTGGCTCTTTTTAGAATTTTCCACATGGAACAGGGAGGAGGAGGTGTGTGAGGGATTTGCACTGGGAGATTGTTAGGTTAAAAGTGAAATGGCGCCATCTGAACAAAATGGAGACAGCTCGGTGTGTGTCTCATATGTGATATCATTACACGCAGAAGTCAGCAACTGTCTGCAGAGTCAAGAGCTACAGACCTCCAAACTTTGTGTGACCTTCAGATTACCACGACAGTGCATAGAGAGCTTCATGGAATGGGTTTCCATGGCCAAGCAACTGCACCCAAGCCTTATATCACCAAATGCAATGCAAAATGTCAGATGCAGTGGTGTAAAGCATGCCACCACTGGACTCTAGAGCAGTTCAGACATGTTCTCTGGAGTGATGAATCACACTTCTCTGTCTGGCATTCCGATGGACGTGTCTGGGTTTGACGGTTGTCAGGAAAACGGTACTTGTCTGACTGCATTGTTCCAAGTGGAAGGATTGGTGGAGGAGGTTTTTCAGGGGTTTGGTGGGGTTCCGTGACAGGCCCCTTAGTTCCAGTGAAGGGAAAAGGTGTCAGCATACCAAGACATTTTGGAGAATTTCATGCTCCCAACTCTGTGGGAAGAGTTTGGGGATGGTCCCCTCCTGTTCAAACATGACTGCACACCAGTGCACAAAGCAAGGTCCATAAAGACATGGATGAGCGAGTTTGAGGTGGAGGAACTTGACTGGCCTGCACTGACTTCAACCCAATAGAACACCTTTGGGATAAATTAGTGTGGAGACTGTGAGCCAGGCCTTCTCATCCAAAATCGGTGCCTGACTTCACAAATGTGCGTCTGGAAGAATAGTCAAACATTCCCATAGACACACTCAGGGCCGTCTTTAATATAGATTGGACCCTGGGCAAACATTTTCTTGGGCCCCCCATGCAACTTCGCTCTCCATCTGCTCTGAGACATACAATAAATAACAGCTAGCCTCAAAGTCAGTTTACTGAATCAGATCAGGCAGCCATTGTGATTGGCCGCCAGAGGTTACAGCATATCATTACAACTTACTGACTGGTTGTTAGAGGTTATAGCACAAATTACAGCTCACTGATTAGTTGCTAGTGGTTACAGCACATGATTTATGCTTGTTGATTGGTTGCTAGAGGTTACTGTACATCAATACTGCTCATTGATTGGTTGCTAGAGGTTACTGCACATTATTACTGCTCACTGATTGGTTGCTAGAAGTTACAGCACATCATCTCCACACTGCCTGCACACTATGGACTGGGGAAGTGAGGGGATTTATCAATAAACAGAAAACTCCTAGGAATCCTAGAACTCCTGGGATCAGTGGCAGTGCTGGGGGAAGGGAAGGGTGTGATCAATGGCAATGCTGATTTTTTTACCGACTACCAATATAAAGAGGAGTTTCAACACTGTTTACCAATGTAATAGGGGTTTACGCTGACCACTAATGTAATGGAGATTTACACTGACCACTAATGTAATGGGGATTTACACTGACCACTAATGTAATATAAGCATTCACAGTAACCACCAATGTAAGGAGGGATTTACACAGACTACTAATGTAAGGGGGACCTTCCCACTGGCCACTAGTGTGAGTGAACGGATTCTACTCCAAGCCCCAATGTAATGAGAAGATTTACACTGACCACCAATGTAATTGAAATATTTAGCCTGCGTTCACATTTGTGTGTTTTGGGAACGCAAAATCGCTTTTCTGACTCCACAGAAATGTGTTGCCCTTTAGCAGATACACAGCAGTGCCATCAATTGTTAATGACACCCTCACACATCTGATGACGTGTTGTGACACCGCGTGATTTCTTCCACATTTCTAGCACATTGAGCAGCCCATTGAAATGAATGGGCCACCCTACACACGACCTAAATCTTTATCCACCCTGTCAGTACACCTTTGAATCCTAAAACCCCTGCTAACCTCTGCACCCCAAACCTCCCCATCCTCTCCACTCCAACCCCCCTTTAACTCTACCTGCCTCCTCTGCTCATCTTTGCACCCACCTTCCTTACTTCTATACATCCCCTCTTTGCTCACCTGTGCACCCCAAACTGTAATTCCTTCTCTGTCTACCTCTGCACACCCTACCCCCCCCCCCCCCCACCAATTTTCTTACCTTTGCAGAACAGGCTGATGTTAGGCTTAATGACCACAGTTGTAGGCAGGACTTTCAAGCATGCCCCTCCCCAGTGGGTAGCATTCAGCAGAGGTGATGGTGAATATGACTTCAGGGGGGCATGATATACATATGAATGCCGCCTTTATTTACATATCAATGCCGCCGGCCGCCACTATATATATATGAATGCCGCCACTATTTTTTTTTAAACTGTAGTTTATTGTCAGCATTTGATACAGCGTGTAAGTATCACATAATACAGAAGTAGGATATAACAATGATGTTTCCATATAACATTACAGAGGCAGGAAATAAAGTCAGTTATTATTCGTTAGTCACATCCATCAACTGACATTGCATATATTCATGACATTTTCAGATAAAGGCAACAAACTTTGCTAACCAGAACTAGGACAGAGAAGAATGTATACAAATATAGGCAGTACACACCGGCAGATTAACACAGAAGGTACCATGTCATGTAATCATCACCCATTTGTACGTTGGACACCCATTATAAGAATAGAAATCCCAGGTAACAATAGGTGATTAAAATTCTGCCGGTGCACCTTTCTGCCTTGGATAGTTATAACCATTAGATAATGAATACACAAACGGTAACCTCGTCCACAACTTAATCCACCCCTTCCCATCCCCCCCTCTCTGCTCATTGTCCCCAACTTCAACCAGCCTTATCCCAGTAACCATAGTAGAAGGAAAAGTAGTGACCATAACTGGTCTTTTGGACATGCTCTTTCAGTTCACTTTGAGCGGTAAAGGCACCTAAACAGGATATATTAAGTCTCATGTGTTAAAGTGATCCCATGTGAGGTTGTCTCTCACACCGAATCCTTCCCACAGCGATTGGGTGTACAAGGATCAGTTCTGGTCAACAATCCAGAGGGCCTTCCCAGGGTATAACAAAGGCATCAGCTTGTCTGCATAACAAAAGCACTGAAGCTATCCACAATATTTGTACCATTAGAGCAGTTCTCTCCTCCGTCACAGCAGCGGGAGATTCATGTTGGCTATGGTGCAGCATCCGGGCCGGGGTCTCAGTCAGTTGAAAGCGGCCCAACCTGGTACCCCAGAACAAACATAGTTGTCTCCGTTATCCTAGGCCATCATGCCAATCAGGGGAAAAGTAATAACATTTAGAATATAAACAGTGTTTACAACCTTAGAGCAGTTCTCCCCTCCACTTTAGCAATGGAGGTTCATATCGGCCATGGTACATCATCTGGGCCTAGGTCTCAGCCAAGTAAAGGGGGCCCAAACTGCTGCAACAAAAGCCTGGGATAGCGGATATTTATATCCGCTATCCCAGGCTATCAAGCCAATCAGAGGCCTTTGCAGGGGAGAGGAAAAATTGGGCTTTACCATCACTGACCACTCTCAGCTGGCTGGGTACAGCATGCTGTAGCTAAACTGTTTGTCCCGGAGGCATCGTTTCACTGTGCTAAATGCTGATCTTTGTTTTTGGGTAGCAGCAGAATAGTCCGGGAAAATGGAAATCCTGGATACGTTAAATTTAATCTCCGGGAGATTGTGTGCAGTGCGCAGGACAGTCTCTTTATCTCTAAAATATAGTATCTTGGCTAGCAAGGGTCGTGGGGAGCCCCCTGGTGGTGGAGGTCGCATTGGGACCCTATGGGCCGTTCAATAGCAAATAGGGACAAGAGGGTGTCCAAACCCACCAGCGACTTTAGCCATTTTTCCAAGAAGATTTCTGGCTCCTTACCCTCAGCTCCATCGGGGAAGCTAATGAAGCGCAGGTTATTCCTGCGTAGGCAGTCTTCCAGGTCCCCAAGTTTAGCAGATGTTCCTTTAAATCCTGCTGATGGAAACTCAATTCAGCAGTTATAGGGTCCTCAATATCGCTAATATGCTGTTCCACTGTAGAGATTCTGGAGCAGATTTTTTGCATCTCATGCTTAACAATAGATATGTCCACCCTCACTGTCAAATTGTGCTGTCAGGGTAGTTTGGCAGGTCTAGATAGGGTCCATCAAGTGTCTAGATAGGGTCCATCAAGTGTCTTATGGTGGGCTCTGCACTCCCCCCACCCTCTGTACTACTAGTAGGAGCCATCTGGGAAGTGTCCTCGCTCTCCTCATTTTGCTCCCAGGGCCCTGCATCCTCCCAGGGGTCAGGCTCCTCCACGTTTGTTGGCGCCTTCCGGGCCGAGGGACGGGAGCCCTGGGGAGCGTCAGTAAAATGCTCCCTTATAGTGGTGGGCAGCTTGTGTTTCGCCGAAGTCGGCTTCGTCTTAGGAGTCGGAATACGTGACTCACCTATTGCTGGTGCCATTTGTCTGTCTCTGGGCGGCTCCCCTGAGGCCGTAGAGAAGCCAGCACCATCTTTGAGCCGGCGTGTGGCCTGGGAGGATGGACACTCCTCAGCTGTTTGGAGCGCGGACGGGACGATTTTTACCATGCTGGTGGGTGCTGGGTGTTGTCTGCGGTGTATCCGTTTATGTGGGGTAAGAGATTTTGCAGGATGACTGCAGGATCACTGGCAGGAGCTAACGGTTCCGGAGGAGCTCAGCCGCTGTGCTGCTTACATGTCCGCCGCTTAGCCACCCTCGAATGTGGCCACTATTTACATATCAATTCTGACTATTTATATGTAAACAGAGGGTCTGCAGGTGAGTCATATGTACACAACAATAGGGCAGAGCTGGGCAGTATTAGTAGCAGCACTTCACACTGCACAGGACTAAAACTTCAAGGGACAAGGGAATTTAAACCAGTATAGTTGGCAAGTATGAGGCAGCTGCTTTGGGCCCAACAACAATGACAGGGCCCAGGGCAGCTGCCCCTTTTGCCTTGCCTTAAAGACGGCCATGGACACACTCCTAAACCTTGTGGGCAGCCTTCCCAGAAGAGTGGAAGCTGTTATAGCTGCAAAGGGTGGGCCAGCTCAATATTGAACCCTACGGACTAAGATTGGGATGCCATTAAAGTTCATGTGCGTGTAAAGGCAGGCTGTCCCAATAATTTTGGCAATATAGTGTATATAAATAGAGTTGAGAGAACACATGGACGTTCAGGTTCAGCGGGTCCGAACAAACTTTGGGAAAAAGTCCGGGTTCGGCACCGAACGTTGCCCGAACTTTATCCAGGACCCCGAACTCCATTGAAGTCAATGGGGACCCGAACTTTTAGGCACAAAAATGGCTGTAACAAAGTCCTGGCAAGTGCTAGAAGGCTGCAAAATGAAGTAAAATGGGGCTAAGAGTAGGGCAAGTGCCCTACAAAAAAATGGGGATAGGGAAAATAAATTGAAATCAAATAAAAAAAAAGGGAAGGGGGGTGGATGTGGAGTAGGAGCCTAGAGGTTGACTAGGCTGTGACCGTGGCAGTGTAGGTGGAAGTGGCGGAGGAGGAGGAGGAGGTAGCCAACACTGTTTTTTTTTGTTTATAATTGGGGTAGCCCATAAAATATTGAGGCCTATTCAAAAAAACAAGTATACGAATGGCTGTGTGAGTCCGGTCTAAATGTTTATTCTGCACAAGGTACAGACAAGTCTTGTGGGATCCATGCCTGATTCATTTTAATAAAGGTTAGGTTGTCCACGTTGGCTGTGGACAGGCGGCTGCGCTTGTCTGTGATAACGCCCCCTGCAGTGCTAAACACACGTTCAGACAATACACTGGCTGCAGGCAGGCCAGCACCTCTAAGGCATAAAGGGCGAGCTCAGATCATATGGCCAATTTGGAGACCCAGAAGTTGAATGGGGCAGACCCATCAGTCAGTACGTGTAGGCGCGTGCACACATACTCTTGCACCATGTTGCTGAAATGCTGCCTCCTGCTAATACGTTGTCTATTAGCTGGTGGTGCTGTTTGTTGTGGCGGGCTGCTGACAAAGCTTTGCCACATTTCGGCCATGATAACCCTGCCTTCTGAGGTGCTGGCGGTGCCACAACTGCGTTGGTGGCCTCTTCCTCCTCCTCCTCCTCTGCCTTCGCCTTGTGCTTCCACTGAGCCCCCGGTGTCATTTGGGAATGCCCTCAGCAGCGCCTCTACCAGTGTGTGCTTGTAGTCACGCATCTTCCTCTCATGCTCCAGTGAGGGAATTAAGGATAGCACGTTGTCCTTGTAACGGGGATCCAGCAGGGTGGCCACCCAGTAATCAGAAGAAGTTACAATGTGGGCAACT